>CM060948.1:104739075-105156575 GCA_030765055.1 Mantis religiosa | reverse complement strand
TCAGTCAGAACCTAAGTTTAAAAGGAAATACACTACTGAAATTACTTAAATATAACTTTTGTTCCATTACCCGTCTTAACTTTTGCAGCTTGGTATAGGCCTGTAATACATAGACCTATCACTAATAGTAAGCTTCAGGCAGCATATACTGGGGAAAATATTTTCAAACTTTCACTCTGAAAACCTTAACATGGCATAAAAAGGGAGATTTTAAAAGAAAAACTCGTCTAAAACAGTATAACATAGAAATATGCACCCGAAAATTTGCACATGAAGGTTTGCTCATTTTTCATAAAATACAATGCATTTTTAGTTAAAGTGGATAAACTAGTAGGTGACTGCAACATTGGATTGGATTGGACTGGAATGCACCGTTTGAAGGGGATTCGGCACCTCAACCAGATTTGTCTTTTGTACCTATGCTCCAAGTGGGGCAACCCCGGGAGGGAGGATGAGGTGAGAGGAGACAAGAGAGCGTCCGACCCCAAGGAGCCACTTCAGCACAAAGGGCGAGATCTCCTCACTTTACCAGATAGAAATGCCCCAGCGGTGGGCTTAGGGCAACCGTTATCCCACGTGCAGTGGCTCCGAAACAGTCACGAGGCCGCTTCGGTGACCGGAGGCCGCCTCCCCAGAGAAGGATATTCCAGGCAGGCTTGCTCAACCGCCATCCCACCAGCCACGTTCCTGAATCGGCCCACTAGGCTGGCTCGGAGACAGGAGTCCGTCCTACCGGAGAAGAAAGTGTTCACTCAGAGCATATCATTCCGCCATGCACCGCCGAGACTCCCGCCGACACTTCTACCCTGAAAGAGGCCACCAGATGTGAGATGATATGAAATGATAATGAAGGTGAAATGGAGGGCCAGGAAATTCGAGGATGTAATTAATCTACCCAACATTCGTCAAGCGATCCGGGAAAACCCCCCAAAAATGGGTCAGGAAGGTCGGCTACGGGAATCAAACCTGGGCCTCCCGAATGCGGGCAACAGTTGAAACAGTCTGAGCCATCCCGCTCAGTTGATTACCACATACAAACCGAACTTTTCTACCTATTTCGGGACTTATTTTTTTTATGTGAGAAATCTGAGTAAATTGCCACGCTCTCTAAAACATTACACAATGCGCCCATGTTAATTCCTAAACCATTAACACAGAATAAGTTCCTTAAGAATGGACATATTAACTTAATAAACCAAAAAATGAATTTCTGACATGTTTTGCCAAACTTTCACCAATTGATCCCCTTTTAAACTAGAACATAGTATCTGAAATGAACGACCGACGATAGTGGTTTTTGGTCCGCTATCCATTCATGTCGTCACGTTAGAAAGTTGAATTTCTGTATTCAGTGCTATTAACACTTTCGTTTTCTGTATTTTACTACGCTTGTGCGCATAATCTATATTAAATCCTATAACTGTAAATGTATTCATTTGCAAACAAGAAATATAATCCTATTTTGCTGTTTAAGCCTATTATTTTGTCTTACCTGTGTTTTTACATCCTTATTTGTTAATATTTATGTACGATTTAGTTCATACAGTGGCTAAATATTAGCTCTAAGTATTTAACTACTAAGGTAAAAAAATCAGGGTTGATTAATCATCTTCACCAAATGGAAATTAATTATTCTTTTCACACTGGCCGTGTGTAGGCTAAATTGTGGAAACGTGGAGTCAGACTGAAAAATTCAATGCCATAGCCGGGATTTGAACCACGGATCTTCTGGTTTCCGTCCAGCCGCACTACCATTGTGCTACTATGGCCAACGTGCCGATATGACATTAAATTCTCCAACTGACTCGTATTTTCCCGGTAGACCACTTAGGAGTTCTCATAAACACATGAGACAACTACCTTAATGGCGACTTACAACGTGTAAGTACTTTAAGGCCCGGGCTTCGTATAGTAAACCACTATTAGGTTAATTAATGGAAATTAATTATTCTTTTCACGAATGCCCGTTTCAAACTGGTATAATGACTGCTTCTTTTATTATTATATTAAACTCGAAGTTGCCGACCAAGGGTTATCAATATATCACTGTTTAGAGTTACTGAAAGCGGAATGCTTATTACTCGATGATAATTAGTTACGTATAAACCGACAAATATCTTCTCTCATCACTTCTGGTCCGCCCTCGACAAAGACAGAAGAAAAGGACTGCACTAATCGGCTTCACGCCTCGGACTGAATGTCCTCACAGCTGGGCGTGAGTATAGCTTTCACTTTCTGGAAGCCCATTATTCAACCAAAGATTTGTCATGCCATTATAAAGGGTCCGAAGAATGCCCCATTCAACAAAGTCAAGTGCTATCCCTTAGAATTCTGTTCCCGTGTCTTTTGTTACACGACTCAACCAACTGCACCTGTTCCTGTCGTAACAAACATACAATGCTCCTTTGAAACCCATTACGATTCTTTATACATTGCATTCCTTAATTTCGGTATCACTTAGCACACCACGGCATAGCAGCCAGTAAATAACTTCCAGTTGGAACGATCCTGTTCTAGACATATGGGAGGTGAAAAGGATAGAGATAGGTATATTTTAATGGAAGCATCCCAGGCTACTATTTGGTAGAGGAAAATTCGTGGGAGTTTATACGTGGTGTTCATTTTTAAACTGAACTTTTCTCCGCAAAATTTGACGTCATCAATAACATCGCTAATGAAGCGAGTTTATATATGATTCCACTAGCGGCTTGCGATCGTATTTGATGTGCTGACAGCAGCTTTGAGGCCTCCCTCTACCGGCAGGTAAATATACTATTTTAGAGGTACGTCTTCCCGCGTAATATAAATGTGCGTAATTTCGCCTGGTGCGTAGATACGATAACTGCTTTTAAAAAACTATATACTGCAAGTGTACCATGAAGACTATACGAAATGATAGGTCAGCGAACACTTATTTTACAATGAACATCTGATTTCTGTTACAGTAGACATACATGAATATTATAAACCTGACACATCAAATAGAAATATTTCAATTTTATCTCAGTTCTTTTCTATCACCCACATTTTCCTCACAATATAACTCCATTACAAACCAGAAAATTAGCAGAACATCTTCTAGGAATGAAACATAAATTAGTGTTACAATATGTACCAAGCTTTTATCCAAGCCTAAACAAGAAAATATCTCTAGTACATAGTCTTATGTGTCCATTGTCGTACATTTTCCTTCTCTCTTCCCCTTAAACACTGTATTGCAGGAAGGTATGCTTGAGGCCTTTCTGTCATAACATTATTTATTGCTTCTAGATTGGAACGAGTCACTTTATAGCGTCCAGTGTCCCTCTTTTTGCGTGTAACTGATCCGGTATCTTGGAATTATTTCATGCACCTATTGCTTTTAAAAGACACAAAGATACCAACATAAATAGACATTTTAATTAAGCGTGAGAATGACAAAAATTTAATATCGTATACTGATAAAACGTAAGACGTTTATGTTGCAAACTAAGGTATGTCAATTTGACGGTACCTGGACACTTTTGACAACTTTACGCTCCGAGGGACTTGTCTGAATGCCGGATAGCGTTGCATAAACTCCTCTATGCAGCGGTTTAAATTACATTTATATGTCACACCAATTTTAATGCCGGTACGAAAGTAGCATTCAACCATGAATGTGGTGCCGTGTTAATATTGTAACGCGGGCGCTGGAGCACCCTGTGAAAGCAGCTGGCAGCGGAAGGCAGGGGGAGGTTCGGTTAGCCACACCTCCTCCTCGTTTGTCTTGTAGTGGTGACAGGCTGTGGTCAGGAAAAAAAACATGACTGTGTCGCCTGTTTTCTCTACACCTGTTTCTCGAAATTACGTAATCTGGAACATTCTCCTGGTCACTAGAAACCGGCGATATTCCTATATAAAGAGGGCTACAGACGGACAGGGTTGGTTTTGGTTTAGTCAGTCAGTGAGTTGGTTTTGTCAGTGAGTGAGGAGACAGTCGCAGTTCTTGGTGTAAGAGTTAGTCAGTGACGTGTTAATGTACGAAAGGATTGTGCAACGGAAGACTGTACGTAACTGTGAATGTGTACCGGAGCTTACGTAATTACTAGTGCAGTGAAATTGTAACGGACGGACTGGTGAATTGTAACTGTGTGCAGCAAGTAATACTGTGTAATTGGCAAGTGTTAAACTGTAAGTCGGTGGAAATAAAGCACATTTTGGAGTGGTGTAATTGGACTTTTCATTTCACGAACCCACAAAGTCACAATATTCAGGGGAAGCTGGTTGTATTAGTTACCAACCAACTACACTAACAGCGCTGTAATTTGCTTACTGTTCCGCAAAAAATACAGTTTTTTTTTTCTCCGTAGAGGGCACTATGATTTCAAGATAGATTCACCAGTCAACTATGACGTCATTCTTGCTCAATCGGAGGGCGGGAAATAACGAATAAAAATGAACAGCGTGTATAGGCAGTCCCGGTGAGCAGCAATCTAGGACCGTTTAGTTAAAATATCGCTCTCTTTCTCGCCCGCCTCCATTTGATTACAACAGGATCGTCCTAGTTTGAGACAGATTCTAGTAGAGAAAGAAAGAAATGAAGCACAAACCAATCTTCTCTAGGTATCGTAGCACGCAGTTAAGTGTAATTTTAAATCGGATTAGATGTAAAGGAAACCTCATTGTCTTTGTACCGACGACTGACGAAAGGAAGAGTTTTGTTGCAGAGCAAACAAAGGAAAGCCAGGCAAATGTAACGAGATACTGTAGGTTAACGAAGAAACAGCTACTAGCAACCCAAGAGGTAATAATACACCCCGAACCTGCGGGTAATAATGGAGAGTGGCCTACAAATTGAATGGATTGGAATGTAACCACAGGGTTGGAGAAATCTAACTGAACAGGTGTGTTAGGTAGTTAAGTGGATGGCGCTTCACATGTGGCATCAGGATATTGATTGGTTGGTGCATAACCCTCCTTCCTCCTCCCCCACCCTCCGACAGAGACACCCACCCCAACTGAGGGTCCAGTCCACACACGGCACTACTGTAATCTTGGGCAAATAGCCATACGTCATTTGGCTACTGTTTAATTACTCTCTGGGTTATTAATGCACTCCGCAATGACGCACACTTAGGATTATATACACTACTTCAATGTTATGAGTATCATCTCAATTAATAAACAACATACACAATTAGTAATTCATTAATATAATTACCGAAAGTTAACATTAAACTAATTTTATAATACCAGTTTGCAAAGTCCTTCATACAACGGTGACGGTACGTCCTGTTATATTAAAATGTACACTTAATGACCAGTTTTCTCTGAAATTACTACATATGCGTATGTGCAACTTTTACAGCATATTGACTGTTTTCAGAGAGACCACTCATATACAATGATATTTTTACTTATAGTATCAAGTGCTTTATAATTCTTTATCTTGTGCCCTATTTTTATGGATTTCATAATAAAAAGAACAGCCGTAACGTAAAGTTAATAAAGTAAATGACTTGTGTTTAGATCCACAGCTTTCTTGAAAATAGTTTCACATGTGAAATTTTCGTGTATATATGTTCAGTAGTTTCTAAGACATTGGCGCAAATGTTTGAAACTTCTGAGAAAAAAGATCAAACGAAACGGAAGCCACAGAACATCAAACTCAAACAAATGAGACTATCCATAAAGTAACATTATAACGAATAACAAAGTTAATATATATATATATATAAACACAAAGATACAAATACATGGAGCACAACACCACAAAATTGAACAGAAAAATCTGGGCTTAAGACAAGGATGCAGTATGTCTCCGCTACTTTTTAACATTAATATGGAGGAAATTATGAGACAAGGATTAGTAGGATAGGAATATATACCACAAATCTTAACGCAAAGAACTTTGTAATATCCTTTACATTCACAGCTCTGACTCAGAAAACAATCTCCAGAAGGCAATACAGGAGCTAAAATATTTTAAAGGAGTTTAATATGACTATACATCCAATTAAAAATAAAGTGATGGCTTTTAAAGGTAAAGAGATCCAACATTGTAATAGACAATAATAATAAAAAACAGGTAGACGAGTTCAAATACTTGGGTTTCCCTAGGGAGCGGATTTAGAGGCACTAAAATGTGTGAAATAGGCAGGCAAAAGGCAATAAAAATGGGCAATGTGGGCTTTTAAATAGGCACTAAAAATTTGCTAAGTAAACTCTTGAAATACACAATTTTAGAAACTTGGCTCTTAAAATGTATTATGACAAAATGACGCTCATCGCAGCAAATTCTACAACAAATTCTTTTAACATATACTATTTTGCGGTTCTCTAGGCGAAATAGTTCTACATTTATTCCAAATTTCATAAATGGCTCCATAGCAAGTTAAAATAACAGCTACTGTCGTATAATAAAAGTTCATATAAATCCACTTCACTAAGTAAGAACCATAATGTGCCGAAAGGTGTGAAGTAATTAATGTCAAAAACAAAAACATGGATTTGGGGGGGGGGGGTGCCTTAAGGCTGAAAATTGAAATATCGGAAGCTTTTGTTAATTTGTTTCAAATTTATACCACTTATTTTTGTGAAAGATCAAGACTGGAATAATGCCAACTTTCATCTTCCTAATTATATTAGTTTCTGAGGAATTAACAGAATTTCTAAATTACAGGTGATTTTCAAAGTGTCCCACATATTGTATTTTTAAAAATTAATGCTTGGGGTATAAGTTTTTGCACCCATGCTAATCTATTAATTACCATTAACTACATGAAATATTTATCTTCATCATATATGCAATCATACCTATTTAACAATTTTTATTTTCCTAAGCGTTTTCAGTAAGAAGTAAGCATTATAATCCTTTTCAATACAAATAACAAAAACACAACAGATACAAATGGGTACACTTAATATGCAGTTTCCCTTACAGGCTTGTTTAGAATTTCATACAGATTAATAGAAAACTGTATCCTAGAAAATATGGAATCTGAAAACTCTGAGGTTAAAATTACGTAGTAGCAGCTACGATACAGGTGTAAGGTTATTTAAATAGTCATGTGCGTTTTCTGTAGTGCCGCTAGAAAAATACATTATTGAAGTATGTATATATTGTCACGCGAGCATCGGAACATCCTGTAGAGTGGGCGACAGTAGACGGGTCGGCGTTCGCCCCGCCCCCTCGTTTGTCTTATAGCGTTAAGAAGGGATGGTTAGGAGAGGGATGTCGGGCCCCTGAGCCGTCTCTTTACCCTTCTCCTAGGTTCTGGAAACTCGGGACATTCAATCTAATCGAGAACCTTCTAGATCGGCAAGCAGACCCTATATAAGCAACACGTCGTGCAAGGGGAGTGAGTCAGTCAGTCAGTGCTTGACGTGCTAGTGAAGTAGCACCGCGTTAGTGGAAGAGAAGACTGTGCGACGGAAGAATTTACGTAATTGTGTACGTGCATCGGAGTATTGTCCGTAATTACTAGTGCAAGTGAAATTGTAACGGACGAACTGGTGAATCGTAATTGTGTGCATTACGTAATTCTGTGTAATTGGCAAGAGTGTAACTGTAAGTCGGTGGAAATAAAGAACATTTTGAGTGGTGAAATTGGACTTTTCATTTCACGAACCCACAAAGTCACACTGGTGTCAGGAAGCGGGAAGACAACAGCACCGAACATTACAGCCATGGACGCGCCTTGGAAAAATTTTGGAGAAGATGATGGAAATGAAGGCGGAACTGACAGAAACGAAGACGGCCAACGGCAACATAACCGGGAAGATGGAAGAAATGAAGGCCGAATTAACAACAAAAACGGAAGCGGCAAATAACAGCCTGGCCGCGAAGCTGGAGACTACAAATAACAACCTGGCCGCGGAACTGAAACAAATGAAGACGGTCAACGACAACATCACCGGGAAGATGGAAGAAATGAAGGCCGAATTAACAACAAAAATAGAAGCGGCAAATAACAACCTGGCCGCAAAGCTGGAAGAAATGATGACGGCTAACGGTAACCTCACGGAGAAGATGGAAGAAATGAAGGTTGCGAACGAGGACCTCGCCGCCAAGTTTGAGGAACGGTTGGCCGGCGTGAGGGATGACGTCACGAATCTGGGCAAGCGGATGGGTCAAGTAGACGACCGCCTTAATGATTTAGAGGAAAAGGCCGACAACATCGCAAAACCCCTCACCCGCCTGATGGAGGAACACCGGCCTTATGTGTGGACAGAGGACGCCGAAAACGCTTTCCAGCACCTAAAGGAGACCCTGTGCAGTGCTCCAATTTTGGGTTTCCCACAACCGGGTGGCGCCTTCATTGTGGACACCGACGCTAGCGACCATTGCATTGGAGGTGTCCTATCGCAGATCCAGGACGGCCATGAGCGGGTGATAGCCTACTACAGCAAGACGCTATCCAAGGCAGAGAAGAACTACTGCGTCACCCGACGAGAATTACTGGCGGTAGTAAAGTCCGTGGAGCACTTCCATAAGCACCTGTACGGTCAGCCATTCCACCTGAGGACTGACCATTCCGCCCTAACCTGGCTATTGAGCTTTAAGAACCTGGAAGGCCAGACGGCACGTTGGGTCCAGAGGCTGCAGGAGTACGACTTCACCTCGGAACATCGTAGAGGGAAGAGCCACGGTAACGCAGACGCCATGTCCCGAAGACCCTGTCCAGTAGAGTGCGGCCAGTGCACAAGAGTGGAAGAGAAGGAGCATGCCGCAGCAGTCCGAGTAGTTGTGGCAGTGCCTGCTGAAGGCTGGGATAGCGCAGGCCTGAGGAGGGAGCAGCTGGCGGACGCAGACTTGGGGCCACTCTTGAGGGAAGTGGGCGCAGGGACGAGACCAACCTGGGAGGACATCGCACCGAGGAGCGCCACCTACAAGTCGTACTGGGCCCAATGGGACTCGCTGAAGACCAGAGAGGGCGTGCTGTTCCGGGTATGGGAGTCACCCGATGGGAAGACGCAGAGAGAACAGTTGGTACTTCCCCGGAGTAAGGTCCCGGAATTCTTGGAGGAAGTGCACGCCGGTACTTCGGGAGGACACCTGGGAGCGAACCGAACGATTGACAAACTTCGGCAGCGCTACTTCTGGCTGAGACTCCGAGCAGATGCTGGTGGTACACCTGGACCGCCTGGCACGCTACGATGGTGCTGTTCGGGACGACCAGCTTTGAGGAGGGAGCAGTGTCACGCGAGCATCGGAACACCCTATAGAGTGGGCGACAGGAGACGGGTCGGCGTTCGCCCCGCCCCCTCGTTTGTCTTATAGCGTTAAGAAGGGATGGTTAGGAGAGGGATGTCGGGCCCCTGAGCCGTCTCTTTACCCTTCTCCTAGGTTCTGGAAACTCGGGACATTCAATCTAATCGAGAACCTTCTAGATCGGCAAGCGGACCCTATATAAGCAACACGTCGTGCAAGGGGAGTGAGTCAGTCAGTCAGTGCTTGACGTGCTAGTGAAGTAGTGCCGCGTTAGTGGAAGAGAAGGCTGTGCGACGGAAGAATTTACGTAATTGTGTACGTGCATCGGAGTATTGTCCGTAATTACTAGTGCAAGTGAAATTGTAACGGACGAACTGGTGAATCGTAATTGTGTGCATTACGTAATTCTGTGTAATTAGCAAGAGTGTAACTGTAAGTCGGTGGAAATAAAGAACATTTTGAGTGGTGAAATTGGACTTTTCATTTCACGAACCCACAAAGTCACAATATTAATTTTAAGAGAAAGACGCTATATTTGGAATTGTTGTAAGTTTTGGGCCAATTTGCACAGATGTGTCTCCTTAATAGAAACGATTGTTGGAAAGATAAGTAATTCAAAAGTTCATCACAGCAATCTTAATATGTCTTAAAACGATGTCTCAATGTGTCAGAAAGGTAGAAAGCAGAGAACAAAAATTAATTAAAAGCTAGAGCTACAGAATCCTAGTTTTTGTAATAAAAACGCTAAGTGCCCCATTGCCGACTAAGAACAAGTAATAAAGCACAGCTTTTAGTTAGCGTTTCACGTTCATTCAAACAGAATTACAGCAATTACGGCATCGTGAAAAGAATTTATAAAAGACATTTCTGTAATATTTTACACAAACCATTAAGACTTATTGGTCTGCAGTTTCATTTTCAATCCAAGCAATGGATTTCATGATTTCTTGTGATACATGTAGAAAAACGTAAGCATGAATAAACACAATTTTTTCATATACAATCTTAGGTTGTGTAGCCTAGCTAATTAAGCGGTGGCCGTACAAGTTTAAGTTGTAACCTGAACAGAGTCCCAGAGTGATGATTTTAAGATTGGGTGAAACAGCAACTACGTGTCAGTAGATTTACACACATTTAAAAGAAATCTTACTGGAGTAAATTCCTGATTATCAGCGGTACTGATTGTGATCTGATATGTTTGTTAACAATTGACACCATCAATAATTTAATTAATAATCCCTCCCACATGTATTACTATTAGCTCAAGAAATCAGCCTTTACACCAGCAGAAAAGTATGCTACTGCATGAAAGCTGACAAAAGATAATACTCGTAACAAAATTGTGAAACCCAGTACACTGGGTTTGCAAATTTCTACCTGTAAGTTTGAAATACATAATATTTTAATCAAGATAACATGCAATATATATATAGTTTTTTAACGATTCAGACATGTGTTAAGCTAAATCTCAATGTGAAGGTATCATGTGATGAAGAAAGTTTTCACATTAGGCAAATTTGTTCTTTACTTTGGAAAACTGAAAACATTCACTTTCTCTCCTTTCGGCTCTCCTCAACATACTAATTTGTGCTCGGTATAATGTTGCTACAGGGGCTGATTTTTACAAGGCTTTTGAAACTAGGATAATATAGTATTAATACAAACATGAATGATTAAACTCACCAGTTTCACACAAGGCTAACAAAAAATTACTTTCCTATCTGTGATGAACGATGGATCACTATTTAGCCACCGTTTCAGAAATACACTTCTGTTGCTTCTCTCTTTTTGCATATTTGCGTAGGAAACTGATCTATGTGTGTGCTTAAAACACTGCCTGCAGAATGAGCTTTCCATTCCCCACATAAAGAGTGGTCATTTGTCAATCCATTGAAATATCATTTAGCTGGTCTTTGCTACTCTTCCTTAAGCGAATTCTAAGATTTTTCCATAACGCCATTAGCGCATTGTGACACATCTACCTAAACCCAATTTTGTATATCCAATGTGCAGCAGTAAGGAATTTCTCTTCCCCGAAAACTTCACGTTGAAACCAACAAATGCAAAAGCTGTTGTCACAAATTGGAAACAGAAGAAATTGGCTAAAAAGGAAGTTTTAGGCACTAATAATCAGAATAGGCAGAAACGTATGAAGTAGGCATTTATAAAACTAATAAATTAGGCTAATAATTGTAGGAAACGTGCTTATAACTTAAAGTCCAACGTTTCTGAACAAAGGAATAAAATATGCAAATAGGGCAAAATCCGCTCCTATTTATGACATGTCATATAAGAAAGAAACAGACAAAAGTCAGAAACTTTCAACTATATAAATAGAACAATAAAAAGATGTCTAACAAAAAGGCTACCATTCTTAAATTTTACAAAGTAATGTCAGTACCTAAAATACTATATGTCAGCGAAGTATGTGTCGTAACTGAAAAAGATAAAAGAAAGCTTTAGGCAAATGAAATGAAATTTCTAAGAATCATTGCGGGATATAGTAAAATCGACGACGAACAAAATGAAGAAATACGTGAATGACAGAGTACAAGAATATAGAAGTAAATGGGTAACCCATGTACAAAAAATGGAGAAAGAAAGATTACCACTCTATTTTATGAACTATAGAGCAGTAGGAAAGAGGAGCATAGGAAGACCAAGAAAAGGTGGAACCAAGAAAATAAATTATATAGACTGCAGCAGGCAGTAATGTCTAAAGCATGAGGGAAGATTATGATGATGATGATGACGACGACGACAACCAAGTTAAACGACCTTCATAACAACTTATGCAGCAGCAAACACGCTTAAAAAAAACAAACTCGCAGTATTCTAGATGAAATATTTCTGGACTTCTTCAAAATTTAACCGAGCGGGATGATCCAAGCGGTTTCATCCGTGGCTCGAATTCAGCAGGTCCCGTGGCCGACATACCGGGGTTTTCCCGTATCGCTAGGCAAATGCTGGGTAGGTTAATTACATCCCCCGAATTTCCTTCCTCTCCATGTCACCTCCATTATCATTTTATGTCATCTCTCTACTGGTCGTTTCTTTCAGGCTAGAAATTTCGGCGGGAGTCTCGGCGGGGCATGGCGGGATGACATGCTCTGAGGAACACCGTTTCCCCTCCGACGGGACGGACATCGATCTCCAAGCCGGCCTAGTGCGCCCATTCAGCAACGCGGCAGGCGGTTGTAGGCTTTACCTGGAGTATCCTACTCTGGGGAGGTGGCCTCCGGTCTCAGAACCCGCCTCGTGACTGTTTCGGAGCCACGACAGGTGGAATGATAGTTGTCCTAAGCCTACTGCCGGGGAGTTTCTATCTGGTAAAATGTAGGGGGCCCGCCCTCTGTACTGTAGTGACTACTTGGTGTATGCCGCCCTCTGTCTTCTCTCACCTCATCCTCCCTTCTGGGGACGCCACATTTGAGACATAAGTAAAATAGATCTAGTCTAGTCGACGTGCCGAATTCCTTCCGAATAACCCACTACTATTCAACTTTTCTAAAATGGATGCACAGGAAGCTAATAAAACATTGTATCTCTGCCTTCTCAATTAACAATATTCTGTTATTCATTTATGTAAGAGGTTTCCTTCTATTTTTCTCTTTAATAGACAAGTCATTCAGTGAGGTTTTGGTTGTGCGGGATCTTTATTTCCCAGGAAAGTGGAACTTCTCCTTCGGTTTAACGATCATTCAGTAGCCTGCGTAAATACAGTACAAAATTATTGTCTAGGTTTTGTATGAGAACTGGCATTACGTCGTATCGACGCTTTGCCCTTCTTTTAGCTTCCATATGGCCGTCATCTCTGCAAGGTCAAATGGCTATATAAATTTTGTATTAAGGTATTCCTGGTGGTTGTCGTCCTTGTTATCTACAGGTAATAACGTATCCAATAAAATATTCAATGGTTTGCTCCCAATTCTAGTCTTGCTTCCATTTTCTTTTCCTAATGTAGAAATTATCTCTGTTGTGGATATTTATCTGATCATTTTTTCATAAGACACACTCCTTGCAGCTTTTGTTCAACAAGAATTTCCCATAATTTTCTTATTGTTTATTTAATTTGGCTTTTGTATTTTGCCTTAATTCTCCATGTGCTTTTAAATTCCTTTTCCTTTGGTCGTATATTATACTCCTTCGACCTATTGGCCTTGCCTTTCCTACTCTTCTTCCTACGTTTTTGAAATTTTTCATTCCATACTTTATATTCAAAAGAGCACTTGATTCTTACTTTTTGTAATTCATTAGTCATTTCTTCCTGAAGTCTTATTTAATATTTTAACTTCTCTATTGACGTTCAACTGTGTTTTCAATACTTTGGTATTCTACATTTCTGTCTCAATCTTCTCCAATTTCCATTTTTAGTTATAGTATATCTGATTTGCTTATTTTATGTGTTAATTTCTTCAATTCCTTCTATAACTACACAGTCGAAGTAAATGAGATTATTGTCATCTGTAGTTAACTGCTAACCCACTTTTCATTGTTTTATTTCGTTCCCTGTATAAATTTAATTAGTTTTAAACCTAGAATCTTCAATGTTGCCTCTTGTTTTCAAAGGTAAATGGATTATATCTTCGAATTTGTACATATATATTTTATAATTTACTATGATAACCTCCATTTTGTCATCCCCATCATTTGCATTTTTGCTCCAGAGCCATAACAACTTCGCATTTGCATCCATAGTAAGTACTATTGATTTATTCATGTAAGTTTCCAACAGACTTTTAAATAAGTTCCAAGTGTTCTACAGTTTCATCCATATGAGGTAAACAATGATTATACATAATGTTCGTTTGTCTTTATATGTAATCACCACACAATTCATATATTCATCATAAAGTTGCATAGCGTTTAAAACATACATA
Organism: Mantis religiosa; assembly: GCA_030765055.1. Taxonomy (NCBI): domain Eukaryota; kingdom Metazoa; phylum Arthropoda; class Insecta; order Mantodea; family Mantidae; genus Mantis; species Mantis religiosa. The sequence continues at coordinate 105,142,520 of CM060948.1, read as the reverse complement.
CTTTTACTGTTTATAAATATAGCCACTTTTAAATGATCTATTAAAATTAAAGGCCGGAGAAATGTGCGCTCGCCTGCGATACAATAACATGGACATAGAGTATGAATGACGTCAGATGTACATCACGGCCATGAATTGTGCAAACGTCGAAAACAACGTATCGTAGTACTCTGCGGACTACTGTATGCAGACGCAAGGTCAAGGTGTAGTATAAAGCGACTGTTTTCTTCCATCTGACTGTGAGACGGTTGTCATGGTCAGGTTATACCTATTACTCGACAGAGCGTTGAGGCATACTGACCTTCAATGACCAGCGCTACGATCGTTCCTTATTGCGTCTTATCTGGTCGATTAGAAGAGTGAAATATTATTAAGTTGGCGTACAGTAAGTTACGAAACACAAATGGAGGGATTGAAGGCTGGGTGTGACTGACGTGAAAGGTTAGCATAATCATAAAAAATAACTTTGGTGATTATAAATGCATTAAATATATATTCACGTAATTATTTTAATTCTTTCAATGTAATATTCTTCAAACAATGAAAATGAGGCTAAACGGCTTTATCTTCTGCAATTTCTATAACGGAAAAAGGAAAGAGGAAACCAACCACACCTTTGTCATTTAAACGACTACCGCAACAACAGGAAGTGCACGGTAATATAACTAATATAATGCAACCAATCTGCACGATGGGAATAATTTCTAAAAGAGTAGTTTACTCAATTGGTAAAGGCGTAATGTCAAATATATTATCATCAGTGTTCCGTCACTGAAAGATGTCTCACTGTCACTGTCGCTATTATCGTATACAACCTCGAGTGTTATGTGTCAGTATTACATTCATTTTCCCAATAATTATTAATCCTTTTAGACTTCTAGTTTAAAAAACCTGGCATTAATGCAAAGCTTTCGTTAATGAAATAATTTTAGAAAGTATATGGTCTAATTTTCTGAAGCGTGATCAATCTGTACAAATAGGCCATTGCCGTAATATAAACCATATTATTCAAATACATCATATTGGTAAGCTATACAAAATTATATTTTCGATATTATGAAATGCAATCTGTTGATTGTTCAATAATGATGATTCTGAATGAAAATATAAGTAAAAATAATGACATAATCATATCTGTGGTTTACATCATATTATGTAATAATAAATAAATAAATAAATGCTACTACTAATAATAAATAATAATGATAATGACAATGGTGATGGGTGATGGATGATGGATAATGATAATGATAATAATGATAATAATGATGATAATTATAATGATGATAATAACAATAACAATAATAACAATAATAACAATAATAACAATAATAACAATAATAACAATAATAACAATAATAACAATAATAACAATAATAATAACAATAATAATAACAATAATAACAACAACAATAACAACAACAATAACAACAACAATAACAACAACAATAACAACAACAATAACAACAACAATAACAACAACAATAACAACAACAATAACAACAACAATAACAACAACAATAACAACAACAATAACAACAACAATAACAACAACAATAACAACAACAATAACAACAACAATAACAACAATAACAACAACAATAACAACAACAATAACAACAACAATAACAACAACAATAACAACAATAACAACAATAACAACAATAACAACAATAACAACAATAACAACAACAACAACAATAACAATAACAATAACAATAACAATAACAATAACAATAACAATAATAACAATAACAATAATAATAATAACAATAACAATAATAATAACAATAATAATAACAATAATAATAACAATAATAATAACAATAATAATAACAATAATAATAACAATAATAATAATAATAATAATAATAATAATAATAATAATAATAATAATAATAATAATAATAATAATAATAATAATAATAATAATAATAATAATAATAATAATAATAATAATAATAATAATAATAATAATAATAATAATAATAATAATAATAATAATAATAATAATAATAATAATAATAATAATAATAATAATAATAATAATAATAATAATAATAATAATAATAATAATAATAATAATAATAATAATAATAATAATAATAATAATAATAATAATAATAATAATAATAATAATAATAATAATAATAATAATAATAATAATAATAATAATAATAATAATAATAATAATAATAATAATAATAATAATAATAATAATAATAATAATAATAATAATAATAATAATAATAATAATAATAATAATAATAATAATAATAATAATAATAATAATAATAATAATAATAATAATAATAATAATAATAATAATAATAATAATAATAATAATAATAATAATAATAATAATAATAATAATAATAATAATAATAATAATAATAATAATAATAATAATAATAATAATAATAATAATAATAATAATAATAATAATAATAATAATAATAATAATAATAATAATAATAATAATAATAATAATAATAATAATAATAATAATAATAATAATAATAATAATAATAATAATAATAATAATAATAATAATAATAATAATAATAATAATAATAATAATAATAATAATAATAATAATAATAATAATAATAATAATAATAATAATAATAATAATAATAATAATAATAATAATAATAATAATAATAATAATAATAATAATAATAATAATAATAATAATAATAATAATAATAATAATAATAATAATAATAATAATAATAATAATTGTGGTGCCTGTCAAAGTATGACACGTTGCTGTCCAGAAGACAAGATTACATCTGAACAGAGTATACATACTGTAGATCCAAGACAAGAAGGCAAGCTAGAGGAACGGTGTTCAAGCTCACCTTCCCAGTATGACAAGGATGGAAGGATCGTTTAATATACGCAAGTGTTTTCATATCTCTCCCATACATAATACCTATCGCTGCATTAACTGTAACAAACTTTAGATCTGGCAGCATGGGTGACATTTCCTAGTAAACAGATCCGTTACCGCAGCAGATAAACAGTTCAAGCTCCCCTGCCCTTCATACCCCTTTAGCTTTCTTGTCGTGGGCATACAGTACACTGGACTCGGCGTGTACGTGCGATAAGCTCAGTTAAACATCTGTGTTGCGAATTTTTCCCGATACACCTTCTCCCTTTACCATGTAGTTTTACTTGAGTTGTTAAATGCGTAACCGAACAAAGTACAACCCATGTGCATTATACCTATGGAAAAACGCACACGCCTCCAGCCCTTAATTACATCGGTTATATAAGAGGCATATAATTAAAGGTCCATGTACTACTTTAGGTTCTTGTGCTCACAATACATAAAAACAATGTCATCAATAAGCCTTCTAACGTCTAACGTGGCCGTCTGTGCTTTTAACAGTCCCTTCTTCAGTATAGTACCACTATTAACTATTGTGCATAAATTGTACAAAGTACATTAACGATTGTAAAAGCAATCCGTTCCACCTGTTTCCATTGTTCAGAAATCTCTGATCTATTTCACAGTTGTATGCGCATTGTGTTGATATTGCTGATATTGCATCACGCGTTTTAAAAGCTGGTTATTTGTATTTGATTTTCTTAATATAGCTTGGTTATCTTCATTTTTGTAGAAACTGATTATGCTGGTCTATAATTGGTTCTATAAAATAATCTTCCCTAATATATTGCATGTGTGGAACAGTCCTTGGTTCCTAGGCAACACAAACTTTTTCATTCCTTTCCTTTCTCCTGATTTGATTGTCCTTGATTTCGTATATTTGGACTTTAAATTGGTTCGTGATTGTGTCTCATTTTATAAAACATTTTGAATAAAAGTTATAGCATAAACTGTGGACTGAACCGTGAAACCTACCATAGGCCTACATAATACGGCATGCGCTTTACCGCTGAACTACAGGAGCTGTTGACAGAACGTGTCTTATACAGGGCGTTTCAAAACGACACATAAAAAATAAAAAAAACATATTGTCACCCGAGCGTTGGAACACCCTATAGAAGCAGCTGAGAGCGGGAAGCGGGTAGGTCCGTGTTAGCCACGCCTCCCCTCGTTTGTCTTATAGTGGTGACAGGAGATGGCTGGGACAAAAAACATCACTGCGCCGTCTCTTTCTGTTCCACCTGTGTTCTCGAACTTACGGGATATTTCCCCTAATGGAGAACCTTCCAGATCGGAAAGCGGACCCTATATAAGCAACACGTCGTGCAAGAGGAGAGAGTCAGAGTTCGTGGCAATCAGCGTAAGAGTGCAGTGCTAGTGTAAGGACGAGAAGACTGTGTATGTGCAACGGAAGAATTTACGTAATTGTGACCGTACAGTGGAATTGTAACGGAAGAACTGGTGAATCGTAATCGTGTGCATTACGTAATTCAGTGTAATTGGCAAGTGTTTAACTGTAAGTCGGTGGAAATAAAGAACATTTTTGAGTGGTGCAATTGGACTTTTCATTTCACGAACCCACAAAGTCACACTGGTGTCAGGAAGCGGGAAGATAACATCACCGAACATTACAACCATGGACGCGGCATTGGATAATTTTTTGGAGAAGATGATGGAAATGAAGGCCGAAATAACAGCGAAGACGGAAGAAATAAAGACCGAATTGACCACAGAAATCAGGGCAGCGAACGACAGTCTGGCCACGGAAATGAAGGAGGCGAACGAGGTCCTCGCCGCCAAGTTTGAGGAACGGTTGGCCGGCGTGAGGGATGACGTCACGAATCTGGGCAAGCGGATGGGTCAAGTAGACGACCGCCTTAATGATTTAGAGGAAAAGGCCGACAACATCGCAAAACCCCTCGCCCGCCTGACGGAGGAACACCGGCCTTATGTGTGGACAGAGGACGCCGAAAACGCTTTCCAGCACCTAAAGGAGACCCTGTGCAGTGCTCCAATTTTGGGTTTCCCACAACCGGGTGGCGCCTTCATTGTGGACACCGACGCTAGCGACCATTGCATTGGAGGTGTCCTATCGCAGATCCAGGACGGCCATGAGCGGGTGATAGCCTACTACAGCAAGACGCTATCCAAAGCAGAGAAGAACTACTGCGTCACCCGACGAGAATTATTGGCGGTAGTAAAGACCTTGGAGCACTTCCATAAGTACCTGTACGGTCAGCCATTCCACCTGAGGACTGACCATTCCGCCCTAACCTGGCTATTGAGCTTTAAGAACCTGGAAGGCCAGACGGTACGTTGGGTCCAGAGGCTGCAGGAGTACGACTTCACCTCGGAACATCGTAGAGGGAAGAGCCACGGTAACGCAGACGCCATGTCCCGAAGACCCTGTCCAGTAGAGTGCGGTCAGTGCACAAGAGTGGAAGAGAAGCAGCGTGCCGCAGCAGTCCGAGTAGTTGTGGCAGTGCCTGCGGACGGCTGGGATAGCGCAGGCCTGAGGAGGGAGCAGCTGGCGGACGCAGACTTGGGGCCACTCTTGAGGGAAGTGGAGGCAGGGACAAGACCAACCTGGGAGGACATCGCACCAAGGGGCGCCACCTACAAGTCGTACTGGGCCCAATGGGACTCGCTGAAGACCAGAGAGGGCGTGCTGTTCCGGGTATGGGAGTCACCCGATGGGAAGGCGCAGAGAGAACAGTTGGTACTTCCCCGGAGTAAGGTCCCGGAAGTCTTGGAGGAAGTGCACGCCGGTTCTTCAGGAGGACACCTGGGAGCGAACCGAACGATTCACAGACTACGGCAGCGCTACTACTGGCTGAGACTCCGAGCAGATGCTGGTGGTGCACCTGGACCGCCTGGCACGCTACGATGGTGCTGTTCGAGACGACCAGCTTTGAGGAGGGAGCAGTGTCACCCGAGCGTTGGAACACCCTATAGAAGCAGCTGAGAGCGGAAGCGGGGAGGTCCGTGTTAGCCACGCCCCCCTCGTTTGTCTTATAGTGGTGACAGGAGATGGCTTGGACAAAAAACATCACTGCGCCGTCTCTTTCTGTTCCACCTGTGTTCTCGAACTTACGGGATATTTCCCCTAATGGAGAACCTTCCAGATCGGCAAGCGGACCCTATATAAGCAACACGTCGTGCAAGAGGAGAGAGTCAGAGTTCGTGGCAATCAGCGTAAGAGTGCAGTGCTAGTGTAAGGACGAGAAGACTGTGTATGTGCAACGGAAGAATTTACGTAATTGTGACCGTACAGTGGAATTGTAACGGACGAACTGGTGAATCGTAATCGTGTGCATTACGTAATTCAGTGTAATTGGCAAGTGTTTAACTGTAAGTCGGTGGAAATAAAGAACATAGACATACGCAACTTATACCTTTTACAGGTAAGTTAATTTTAGTGTGGTTGAGAATGGAAGCATTAAATGATAAACAGAACAGAAAACAGCATCAAGGAATTGTAGATAAATAAACTAAAACTAAATGCGTTATTCAACAAGACGAGCATTTTATATCATATGTTTGATAATGCTAAATAAAGCATTTGTAACTGAAAAGGAAGCTCTTGATATTTACAGTAGGTGGTTGAAATTATTGTACATTTAAGATCATAACAAAATGCTCTGAAGTTAAATAAATATTATCATTGATGTAACTATTTTTACAATTAATATTTTTAATGAAACTAAATTAATCATGCGTTCGTTGAACTCCCTTCAGTTCTTTCACTCATCAAAACCATTTCTGTCATTTAGGCGTTCGTATAGCGCTCCATATTGCTTGAATTTGCTATCTAAGTACGCACAAAATCCTCCCTGTTAGGACGGAATGTGTAGTTTTACACTGAAGAACAACCTTGCAACTGTCCGAGTTATTAGTCAACTTTTTCTGAAGTAACTACCCTTTGGCCCATTACCTGAAAGTTTGGTTAGGGTCAATGATAAAGAGCAAGGAGTAATGTTTTTGTTTTTGTGGGCGGTGCGTCACAATAACAACTTTTGAGGTTCGCACAACCGTATTTACTGCACTGCCTAGTCACATAATCATGTAATATTTAATTATCATCATCATCATCATCATCATCATCTTCAAGGATTGGGCCCTGTGACCCGTTCCGTTCTCTTCAAGAGCCTACTGATCCTTCCAGCGTAGAGCTGGGCCTCCCACATCTCTCTTTCCCTTCGGCATATAATATAAAACTCTTCTTGGAAGTCGTTCCACGTCCATTCTTAAAATATGATTTTTCCATTCATTTTTGTTCTTTATTATTTTACTGTTTAAATTAAAATTCCCAAGCTCTTTTCTTATTTTTTTCGTTCTTTACGTGGTATATTCTTTTATAAGCTGCCACGCTTCTCAGAAATCTCATCCCCGCCGATTCTAGTTGTTTGCGTTGGCTCTTTGTCAGTGTCCAAATTTCGGAACCGTATGCTAACGTTGGGACTGCCATTATCTTATAAAATTTCATCTGTGTTTCCTTTCGTGTTTTCATGTTCAGCGTTCTTATTATAGTCCCACACATTTGATTGAATCTGTTTAACTTCACCTCCATATCCTTGTTGTTTGCTACTGCTACTGTGTAGCCTAGATAGTTAAAACTATTCACTGTTCTATTATTTTATTGTTTATAACTATGTTTGCTCTTATGTTGTTCTTTCCTCTAAAAGCCATTACTTTAGAAAAGTTATATGTTTCCGCTATGTTGTTTAAACTATATATTGCTCTTTGCATGTCATTTTCGGAGTGGGATATTATCACTTGATCATCAGCAAATAGTACTGTATTTAAAATTATTTTTCCATTCAGTACATTTTGTTTTATACTGTGCTGCCATTCTTGTACCATATTATCAATATAGTTAATAAAAGAGTATAGGCGATAGAGGGCATCCTTGTCGTACTCCATTATTTATGTCCACTGCTTCTGTTTTCCTTCCATTATTTATTATTGCTATTCTAGTATTTTTATACATACCTTGTACAGTCCCTGTTAAATGTGCTGGTATTCCACAATTTTCCATCGCTATCCAAAGTTTATCTCTTAAAACCGAATCGAAGGCTTTAACATAGTCAACAAAAAGCATAAATGTGTCAACATTAAATTCTTTGTGTTTTTCAATTATTTGTTGAATTATAAGTATACTATCTGTGCATGTTCGTCCTTTTCTAAATTCTTTTTGGGCCTCATGAACCCGTGCTTCCGCTATTGTACTTATTCTTCTTGTAACTATTTTAGCATATAGTTTATACACTGAGCACAGCAGACTAATCCCTGTGGAGTTGTCACATTTTTCTCTATCGCATTTCTTAAAAATTGGTATCACAAACGCTGTATTCCGTTGTTCAGGGATATGCCCATTCCTCCAACAAAGATTAAAAGGATCAAGCAGCCTGCTATGTAAACACACAGGTGCATATTTTATGAGTTCCAAATTTAATTGATCACATGCAGCAGCTTTCTTATTTCTGCTAAACTGCATTACGCTGTTAAATTCTTCGTGTGTTTTTGGATGTATATTTTTATCCGTGGTGGAAAATTTTACTTCCTGTTCTTTGTTCTCTAAGGTCCACAATTCTTGGAAATATGATAACCATTTTTGTTCTGATATAGGATTTAACTGGAGTTTATGTTCCGTTTTATTCAGTTCTCTTAATATTTTATACGCCCTATATTGTCTTCCATGTACATCATGCTCAATATTACTTTATACATATTTCCCAGCTTTCTCTGTTTATTCTCCTGGTTTCTCTTTTCACTGTTGCTCTGAGTCGTATGTATTCTGTAGCATCCTCGTCTGTTTTGCTCTGTAACCACTTTATGCTGCGTTTTTGTCTTTCGGCAATTTCGCTATACCTTCATTCCAGGTTCTTAATCCTCTCTTGTTATATCTTTTCTTTCTTCTGCCAGGTACTTCATTTGCTGCTTGTATTACTATTTCTTTAAATTCTCTCCATTCTATGTCAATATTATTGCTTAAGGGTCTCTGATATAAGTATTGCTCTACTCTTCTCTTATATAGGTTCCTAATGCTTTCTTCCTTTAGTAAGTGGACGTTAAAAGTTTCTTGTTTTTCTTGCTTCTTGGGTAAAACTTTCTTCCATCTTCTGGGCATTACTATTTTTGAAATCAGTAAAAAATGATCAGAGTGTATATCAGCACCTCTGTAAACTCAAGCATCTCCCACCAGTGAGACTGTCTTTTTATTTACCATAACGTAATCTATAATGGATTTGCAATTTCTGGCTGCCCAGGTATATTTATGAATTTCCTTATGTTTGAAAAATGTATTAGTAATTCTTAGTTCGTTGCATATAGCGAATTCAATTAGCTGTTTCCCATTACAATTCAGCACACTACCTTCATGTGGTCCCATTACTGCATCTATTGATTTGTTTCCAATCCTGGCATTCATGTCTCATGCTATGCATATATAGTCAGTTTTATTCAACTTTTGCAAGGTATCTTGTAAGGTTCTATAAGGTTCATCCTATTTCCCTTCTTCTGGGCCATACGCTGCTAATATTGTCACATAACCTCTATCTACTCGTAGTCTGAGTGTTAATATTCTTTCGTTTATATATCTGTAGCTATGCATTTTATTCTTCATTTTGTTGTTTATCATTATTGCTACTCCAGCAGATGACCTTACTTCATATATTGAAATATAATTTTCTAAATCCATTAAGCATCGCAACTTCTTTTTATTTCTGACAATACAGCTATATCTACTTACTTTTCCATCAGTTCTTTCTGCAATTCATCGAGCTTGTGGCTTAGTCCTCTCACATTCCATACGGCTAAATTCCAAATTTCCGATATTCCAAATCGTTTTGTACTTATTCTTGGCTTGGGTCGTCAACATAATTTCAGTCCGGCTCTTTTTAAGAGAATTGTGGGTAAGTTCCTTTTTTACTAGATTGGGTTACCAGCCCAATCCAAAACCCCCATCCTGGAGGGCCCGGTTTTATATCGGAGTTGTCCTCTCCTACTGGACTTCGAACCTCATCTATCCGTTCCTAATATATGCCTCTTCCGCGACTTCACCATAGTGAAGAACTTCTTCTCCGCTGAAAATCCCGTTGAGGTCTTCACACATAACCCTGTGTATGGGGTCCTTTGACCAGTGAGCAACTGTACTCCCAATATTTATATCCCATCTGGAGCCCGGGTGGCCCAGATATACCCCTAGGCACTGGGTTGGCTAACTGCAACCGTAAGGTTGGGCGATGAGATCGCCACGTCCCTACGCCTATGTAATATTTAATGTTGCATAAAATTATACCTGATAGAACTTCGAAGCTGTGACACCAAAGTTCGGACTAGTTAAGTTATAAACTACGCGACGGTTATAATCGTTAGATGTCGTTTTGAAACAACCTGTATATAACATAGATATCGTAATCATAATTCCACGTATTTTCCTCTTTTGCATATTGACCAACGCCATGTAGTTAATAGCTCAGCTGCAAGTGTGAATTATTACTTGTGTGATATTTAGTCCATCTTTCTTGATATGTTAGCATACCACAAAAGCTTCCGAAGTGAATATAGTTTGCCCGTTAGTTCTTGACAAATGACCTTCAGCGGAAATCCAGTGAACTCGCCTACCCTTAATAAACAGGTCAGCAAATAGTTTATGTAGCGATAACAAATCGCTCTTCTTCCCTCTGTTGCGTTTGTGTATACTGTCGACTACAAAATTTCTGTGCGATATGGGATGTTAGTTACGTAGTTACGTGTTGGTTACTAACGTGACAATGTCTCCTAAAGTGTCAAAAATAAAAGGAAAAACTCTAATAGTCAAAGTCACGAGGTTATTGCTAATATGTATGATTATGTGAAGGAAGAAGCCAAGTAGCTCAGAAGTATGTGTGTAACAGCACATCTCTCTCGATACCAGCGTTCTCACAAAAGGTATAGTGAGTCGCATCCAACCTCTCATAAAATTTTCATTCGTAAGAAACTAACGCGCGACCAGTAACAGGTTTAAATGGCGACACTGATAGTATATCAACTGAAGGTCACCTGTGGACAGAAATGTAATTAGTCATATCTGGAACGTTAAAAATTCGCCTGTTTCACTTCACCCCTAAATGATACTGACCTACGGAAAAGGTATGTTCAAGATTAGGATTAGTATGACTACGGAGGGAATTTGGCACTGCAACCAGTCTTAATCTATTGTAGCTATGCCCCCAAGTGGTGCATGCCCGGGAGAAAGGATGAGCCACGACAGCGCAGAGGGCATGGTCCCTATATTTTACTTAGATGGAAACCTCCCCCGGTAGGCAAGGACACCGGACATTCCCCATACTGTGGCTTGGTAGCGGTCCCAACAACCGATTCAGAGTCCGGTAACCGATCTACCCGAGGAGGAAGTAGTTTACCTCAGAGCATATCATCCTGCCATGCACCGTCAAGACACCCGCCGACATTTCTACGTGAAAGAGATCACCAGATGGGAGATGACGTGAAATTAAAATGGAGATGAAATGGGGGACAGGAAACTCGGGAGATGTAATCACCCTAACCAGCATATGCCTGGCGATCCAGGAAAACCCCGAAATAATCCATGGGTCATGGGAATCAAACCCGGGCCTCCCGAATGCGGGCTGCAGATGAAACCACTTGAGCCATGTAGCTCGGCAAAGACACACTTATTTTCTTTAACAATAGTACTCAAACCCAATGATTCTACTGATCCCAAAGCCAGGTTAAAATGGTTAAGTGCGTTTAGAAGCGACAGCCGCGTGTAGATTTCCAAGAAATGAAATTTCGGATAATCATCCTAATTATCCCAGCAAACAACAGCGTCCTTAGCAAGCAGCATATGTTTATTACTTTGTTTAGAGCTAATTTGTTCATTAGACTAATAGCATTGGACTTTACTTTGTAATGAATTAAAAATATGTCCAATTGCATTACACACTTCTCCGTTTTCTTCTAACACCTCCGCCACCACAGCCGCCACCGCCACCACCACCACCGCCACCACCACCACCACCACCGCCGCCACCACCGCCACCATCACCACCGCCACCGCCACCGCCACCACCACCACCGCCGCCACCGCCACCACCGCCACCGCCACCACCGCCACCGCCACCACCGCCGCCACCGCCACCACCGCCGCCACCGCCACCACCACCACCACCATCATCATCATCATCATCATTTATATACTCCTTTGAGCTCTAAGATTTTAAAGACTAGCTTGTTTGTAATGCATGTTTAAAAAAATATACTTTGAACCTAAGTAATAAGACATCATTTGGAGGTCAAAAACACATCAGAGTGTTCCAATTTTGCTAAAAAAAATAAGAAACAATACTGATTTAGTATTGCTAGTCGTTTGCAAATACACAATTCGCTAAATGACCGGGCCCAAGGTTAGCTTCGGTGAGTGAGCCATAGGGGGTAGGGCTACCATTTAAACGAGTTCATACAATAATAATGTTTATTTGGAGCTAAATATGGCGAAAACCTTTTATATTATATTTCTCTGTGTTGAAGGTCGGTCGTTTTCCGAGTAAAACATAAAATAGAGAACAGAACGCCCACACAACAGCCCACGCAGTTTCTGTGACGCGGGACAGCTGTCATTTCCACCATGCAATCATCATTATTAAGGGGTCAAAAGCTACTGATAAATTTAGATTCAGTGGAAAACTTTTTCACAGAACTGCTGTCAAACATCAAATAATTCTTTTCATCGCATTTATATTCCCACTTTTCGTGTTATCAAAAAGGCTTATTAACTGGGACGAAGATGCGTGCGTGTAACCGACACAGCTAAAAAAGCTTATTACGATTTTATATAAATATCCCTTAATTATTTTAAGTGGTCTGCAAGACTGTTTTCCACTAAATATTTTAAGTAAAGGCAGACATCATTAGCGTAAAAATAAAGTGTTGTCACACTTTTTCAACTTTATTATTTTTTGATATACTCCATAACAAAAGCGTTCTTTGTTTGTATTGTTTTTCTGAACCATGTAAGGTTCCAAACGTTTCTTTCTCTCTCTCTTTCTTTCTTTCTTTCTTTCTTTCTTTCTTTCTTTCTTTCTTTCTTTCTTTCTTTCTTTCTTTCTTTCTTTCTTTCTTTCTTTCTTTCTTTCTTTCTTTCTTTCTTTCTTTCTTTCTTTCTTTCTTTCTTTCTTTCTTCCTCTAATTCAGTCCATAAATGGAACTAAGTTAGTGTTTTAGTTATATATATATATATATATATATATATATATATATATATATATATATATATATATATGCAGCCTAATGTTTTTACCCAGTTCCATTTATACCCCTCCTTTAAGTGCAGTGGTCATATCAGTGGCCGTTCTCCTTTGGAACATATCGAAGACGTTAACTCGTATTCGTTGGCTTTTAATCATTAGATCACGCACACATTCACACTCACTTCCAAACTCTGGGGAAGAAGGGAAGTCATCATTCCTACCTCTAGCCAGGAATCGAACCCGGGACCCCTTGCACAGCAGTCGAGTGCTCTACCGACTGAGCTAAGGGGCCAACCTAAGCCCAGCTTTATAGAAGTTGAAATTAAGGGAACAAGAGAAAGTTACTGTTCCCCCCCCCCCCCGCCATCTCATTCCACCGGTGCTCCATCTTCATCTCATATATCATCATTGTCATCGCCTGCGGTGCCGTATGTAGTAAAAGCGGGCGTTAAACACTACAAATTTCATTTCCTTTATCGCCACGAAACTCTCTTGTTTTGGGGAAATAATATATGCAAATATTTTAGGATATTTTCACTACTTCACTTAATAATTTATTATTTTCTCTTTACACATTTAACACATACCCGTCTTTCATGATAGTGGAGAAAGTACCCTGCTTGGCATAACGTAAGGTCACATTGCTGACGATTGTATTGTTTTTGAATGCCGCACCCAGACTGAGTTCCATGCTTTATTACTCAGCAGAGAACGGACAGTTTTACTCGACCCTGAATCTGTATAAAATTATGAAGCAATGAAGGTTATGTTACAGCTTTAGGTACGCAACTCTGATCCTGGAGAAAACCCGGCCCAGCGCCGTGTTGTCCACCACAAATCTCACTTTGCGGTCGCCTGGGATCGAACCCGGGCCGCCTTGGTGAGAGCCAAGCGCGGCCTCGCGATAAAGGAGGGCTACAAATTAATATCGCAGATGAAAAACATGGTGAGTACTAAAACATGTTCCTAAATATAAATAGAAATATAATTTTTAATTAAAAAGGGTAATCATGCTGTTCTAACTAGATCCAAATAAGTTTCTTATTTTGTCATTTCTATGTTCAAAGGTCATTTTCGCATTCAAGCTCAGGTTCTGTGAATTTAAATTCAAATGCCTACAGAAGCAGTAGCCTGGCTGGAGGAAAAATTTCTGAGTACCCGTGGAAGGGGAAAGGGTTAAGGATTACATAATACTGCAGAAAATTCCAAACTGAAGTGATCTATACTTATGCAAGCATTCAAAAACTGAGCCGTATGACTCAGGCCGCTAGTATCCGACTCTAGCACAAGAGGCCCGAAGCTCAAGTACGTCCGGAGGAGTGATGAAAATCTGTATGGAAAAAGAATCCAAGAAGCATCTGCATCTCGCTTTCCGGAGTCAAAGATTCAATTCCTATAGTGCAGGTCACCTTGACCTTGAATTATTGTGCCTTTTAGCATATGGTAGGCGAATGCCGGGATGAATTATTTATAGTTATTATCACGTAATATCCTGAGACTTGCTTCCTTTGTGGCTTTTACCTAGTCTTTGGCAACTAATATCCCACAGTTTATCAATTCATATTCCCAAGCACATTTGTTGCTCATTCATTAATTTATCAGTCAGCAGTCAGTAAATGTAACTATTGAAAAAAAAAGCAAATGAGAGGGCTAAAGAGAAATACAGACAGGAGCTCAAGTTCACAGGACATATTATTTCGAAAACAATTACACAATGTTTGGTGAAATATGTATTTAGAATTATTTATTTCTTACTGGCAGAACCTTTATTTACCTTAGAATTAGGATTACTACGGAGAGGATTTGGCACTGCGACCAGTCTTGATTTATTGCACCTAAGCCCCGAAGTGGGGCATTCCCGGGAGGAAGGATGAGGTGAGTAAGGAGCCATGACAGAGCAGAGGGCAGGATTCCTACATTTTACTTAGATAAAAACCTCCTCGCGGTAGGTCAGGACAGCTTACATTCCTGGCGTAAGTGGTCCCAGCAGCCTGTTTGGAGACTAACAGCCGACCTACCAGAGGAGGAAGTGGTTCACTCAGAGCATATCATCCTGCCATGCACCACCGAGATATCCGCTGACATCTCTAGCTTGAAAGAGACCATCAGATGATATATGATGTAAAATGATAAAGGGGATGAAATAGAGGGACAAGAAATTCGAGGGATGCAATTAACGTACCGAGTATTCGCCTGGCGACCCGGAAAATAAAACCCTGAAGAAAACCATGTGTCAGGTAGGTCGGCCACGGAAATCGAACCTGGGTCTCCTTAATGTGGCCCACAGGCGAAATCGCCTGAGACATGTTGCTCGGTCTTTATTTATCTAAGTTAGGCTTTATAATTGTTACTGAACATGTAGCAATACTGAAAAATTCAGAGTAGGTAAATTTGATATCTTGCAACACTCAAAGCAATCGAGCCACTGTTTTGTCGCCAAATTGCTAACTATATAATTACGAGGGGATATCAAGTAAAAACATTAATACTTTTAAACATTTCTTTTACTGAGCAAAGTTGTAACAACTGTTTCTTTTGTGACAAATAAATAAATGAATGAATAGATGAATGAATGAATAAATGAATGAATGAATGACTAGATAGGTAAATAGATAGATAAATAACTGAGTGAATGAGTGAGTGAGTGAATGGATGAATGGATAAATAAATAAAATAAATAAGTAAATAACTAAATAGCTAAATAGCTAAATAACTAAATAAATAAATAAATAAATAAACGAACGAACGAACAAATAAACAAACAAACAAACAACTAAACAAACAAACAACTAAATAAATAAATAAATAAATAAATAAATAAATAAATAAATGAATGAATGAATGAATGAATGAATGAATGAATGAATGAATGAATGAATGAATGAATGAATGAATGAATGAATGAATGAATGAATGAATGAATGAATGAATGAATGAATGAATGAATGAATGAATGAATGAATGAATGAATGAATGAATGAATGAATGAATGAATGAATGAATGAATGAATGAATGAATGAATGAATAAATAAATAAATAAATAAATAAATAAATAAATAAATAAATAAATAAATAAATAAATAAATAAATAAATAAATAAATAAATAAATAAATAAATAAATAAATAAAACTCTGAAATATTCCTCCTGGTACCTAATTACCTTCACAAGGACGTATATATCAAACTTTTCTATTTACTGAAATCAAAACAACATAATTAATTATATAAAAATTCTCCAGATTAACCTACAGCTAAAGTAAAAAGAAAGGAAAGAAAACTTAAAACCAAAATAAAACCCGAAAAAGCTTCCTGCTCAACTACCGTAGCAGATCCCTAAATTAAAATAATTTAAACATATTTATATAATTAACATTTTTATCATTTTAGTTTTAAAATACAAATATACCTTACTACCATTCTTCAATTACTTTTAAAAATTATAGAACTTCATAAATTACTAATAAATTAATTTCATTATTTATAAACTATTATTTAACTATATCAATTGTAAATTATAATTACTATATAACATAATAACTTAAATAAAACAATTTAAAATTTAAACAAACTATTAAACGATTCATATCATCCATCATCATCATCATCATCATCATCATCATCATCATCATCATCATCATCATCATCATCATCATCATCATCATCATCATCATCATCATCATCATCATCATCATCATCATCATCATCATCATCATCATCATAAATTTGTAATTTCTCTAAAAGTCACGGACATGGACTGACGTTTTTGGAGTGTAATAATGACTAATTGTGAACTCTATACAATTAACTTACTCTGGTTTCATTATAATTTTACAATTAATTAAAGCTATAAAGCTCCATTTCTACAAATATCACAAGTATCTAGAGTGAAATAATTTCAGATTGTGAAGTCTCAAAAATCAGCTAGAAGAATGGCCTCAATTTAGTGTGCATTGGTGTCTAGAAAAGGAAATAATTCAATATCAAATTGATATATTGTTTACAATTACTAATTCAAAAGTGAACATGTAACTATAAAGCATGTAGTATTACCATGCAATGGGGCATGTTGTTGATTATCAATAAAGCAAAATAATCATCATTATTATGATTATTATTATCATTATTATTAGAATTATTTTTATAAATGTTACATATTTGAAACCATTAGATTAAAAAGAAACACACATTTTTATTCTATAAACTATTAGTGCTGGTATCCAGCACAGCAAAACTGGTATCCAATTCCCTAAATCTAGCTAAAATCTAGCTAATACCGGTAACCGGTAAATGAAGGTACTGGTAACCAGTACTCATATATACTAAACTAAAACTAGATCACTAAATTACAATAAAATTCACAATTATATAAAA
The DNA here is from genome assembly GCA_030765055.1 of Mantis religiosa. Classification (NCBI taxonomy): domain Eukaryota; kingdom Metazoa; phylum Arthropoda; class Insecta; order Mantodea; family Mantidae; genus Mantis; species Mantis religiosa. The sequence goes on along the minus strand of CM060948.1, from coordinate 105,125,001 downwards.
CAAAATTATTAACAATTATAGGAGAAGCGCTAAAGAACTTTAAAACATATTATATAAAGCACTTACAATAAGTAACCTTCAAAATTACACTACCATTATTTATTTCTTCTATAGTAAACACTAAAATATTTTCAATTCTCAATTGCACTATACTTATTAAAATATTACACAACACATCAACAACCAAATTTTAATACAAATTCTTCTTAAAGCTTTTCTATAACGATTTAATAAATACACCAACACTTGAACTCAGGGACGTATTTAAGGGGGGGGGGTCCAGGGGTCGGACCCCCCCCAAATGAATTGTTATTCCGAACTTTTAATAAATAAATAGTTGAAATAAAACTAAGTTTAAAATCAATCGAAAAAGTTTATTTAAGCTTCTCTTCTTAACGTCTCTATTCACTGTACAAATCAAGGCCGCCTAGAGCAAAGAAAACTCTTAATAAGTACATAGAGTCAACATGAAAAATTAAATGCCACGGCTGGGATTTGAACCACGGAATAGTTTCCGTCCACTCGCTGTAACCCATTGAGCTACCATGGCCAACTTGCTGTCATGACATTCAAATCTTCGTTTTCCTCGTATATTTCCCCGGTAAACCACTAGGGGCTCTCGCATTCGAGAGCGACTGGACGGAAACCAGGAGATCCGTGGTTCAATTCCCGGCCGTGGCATTGAATTTTTCATGTTGATTCAATCTATGAAAAACCTTAGCCTGTATATGGCTAGTGTGAAGAAATGATTAATTTCCATCAATTAACTAAAATCTTAATAAGTACTTTTATAAAAAAGTAATAATAAATAGTTTCACAAGAAATAAACATTTCTGAGATAAATATTAGCAACAAATGACTAAATGATCAAATGAATTTGAAACTGCGACTCTTTCTTTTATTCTCGACTGTACCTCTCTAGCTTGTCCTCAGGACTGTCTTCAGAACTGAGTTATTTAAACTGAAACAAGGGTCATTGACCAAAGTGAGTGATGCAAGAACTTTCATCAATATTTTGTTCTCAGAAACATGTCTATTGATTCCGATTAAAATGCTGCATGTTTGAGACACGACAATTTTGAATTTTTGGGAAAAAGGCGATAAATGCCTCTTTAATTTCCATGGTTATTTGACTAAGACACCATTGTATCATACATAAAAAACATCAGGTTAAAAGAGAACGTGGAGCTCATAAAATACGCAACTCCCGCAATTTCTACTTCCCTTGAATCAGCTATTTTCGAAACATCTCATCCTATATAACCATTGTTATGCACATTTCACAGTCTCAAAATTGCTCGTTGCATAATTTCATAAGAAATCTAGTTTTTTATTTATTTATTTTTAATACTTTAACGTCCTTTAACTGGATAATCAAATTGGGCAGTAAATGAAATGAGTGATACCATCACATCAGTCTAGAGCGACTAGAACATAAGATTTACCCGACATTCGTCTTATTAGATAAGGGAAAGCCCTGTAACAAGCCCTATTCAGAAAACTATCTTGATCTAGATTGGAAATCGCTTCTGCGGTGCCCAACTTTCGCTCATTTGAGCAAAGGTCGATTTTTTTCACTTCACCCCACCTCCTCATGAAAGCATTTCCCTTTTCCTCGCTCTCTCTACATAATGGAATGTTGCGTCTTCGCAGACAGTGGGTGGAGGTAAACTCACCTTCCCCTTACGCGGCAAGGTTTGCCAATATCCCTTCACTGGGAGTCAGACACGCTACCACCAAACTATGGAGGCGGGCTCCAGTTGAAATCATTTATAACCAAACAGTTTGCCTGATGACGATACGCAATGGAGCAATCGTGCTTTATATGAGTTGCGAAATTGTGAGAACCAGAGGGACTCATGTCAGTGTACGGGATCAATGTTTATTGCCTCTACCACGTGCTTAGTAAGCACAAACGTGTTACATTCCATTTAAAAGTTTGATATTGAGGGTCCCAGAACAGGGGGAAAAAAGCTTAAAAATAAATGTCTGCGCGCGCGCTCTCCAGAACCCAAATATTGGAGGAATATCAAATGTAGGATTTAATTTCGTTATCTTTCAAGGATGCGAAACGAAGGCCTTCAAGAAAATTGTCCAAAAATGGCTTCAAAAATTGTAATTTAAACACTACATATTTAAGATTGCTGCATAACAAATAAAATGCCTATTGTGAATTTTCTGAGGATAAATCCTGAAGTTCGCTTTACTGGAAGTGAAGTCTGTATAACTATTCTAAACATAAGAGATAAACGAAAAGTTTCTGTATAGCAGCTGTAGAACTCGTTAAAATACACAAATAATGTCAATTATAATCATTTATTGAAAAGTTAAACAATTCCGATATACGATGCATGTTTTTTAAGTCAGTACCGTTTTGCGATTCCGCCGCCGCAGCGCTACGGTCGGCGTTCCGCGCATGCGCGCTGGTTAGCTAATCTCTTGTCTACGCACTGACGCCATTGCAGTCTGATTCTTCATTGGGTACGTTGGTTACTGAGTGTTAAAGATGCCTCCGACAATCGCGAGTCCCGCCGATTGTGAAGTACAGGCTGTTATACGATTTCTTAGTGCTAAAGGCGTAAAACCGATCGATATTCATCGTGAGATCTGTGAAGTTTACGGACAAAACATTATGAGTGATGGAATGGTAAAGAAATGGGTGAGAGCATTTGAAGATGGCCACACAAATATGCATGATGAAGAACGGAGTGGGCGTCCTTCGGTCGTTACTGAAGATTTGGTGCAGAAAGTGGACGAAAAGGTGAGAGAAAAGAGACGCTTTACAATTTCATCATTGTGCGACTATTTTCCTCAATATTCTCGTAGTGTTTTGTATCGCATTGTGACGGAGAACTTGAAGTACCGGAAATTGTGTTCACGTTCGCTTCCGAAAATGTTGACGGATTTGCACAAAACCCAACGTTTAGGCAGTGCATTGACTTTCCTTGAGCGGTACCACAATGAAGGTGAAGATTTTTTAGACCAAATTGTTATTGGTGACGAAACATGGGTGGCCTAAGTCACACCAGAATCGAAACAACAATCCATTGAATGGCGACATTAATCATCACCCACAAAAGTGAACTTTATGCAAACAATTTCTGCCCGGAAAATCATGTGCACAGTTTTTTGAGACAGAAAAGGAGTATTGCTAGTGGAGTTTCTGCCTCGTAATGAGACAATCAATGCAGCGTCTTATTGTGAGACATTGAACAATCTGCGCCGTGCAATCCAGAACAAAAGACGTGGCAAGTTGAGTAAGGGTATCGTTTTGCTGCATGACAATTCCCGTCCACATGCGGCTAATCGGACGAAAGATCTCATCAAATCTTTTCAATAGGAAACTCTAGATCATCCTCCATACAGCCCTGATCTGGCGCCCAGCGACTACCATTTGTTCCTGCACTTGAAGAAACATCTGGGCGTTCAGGATCTTCAAGACGATAACGAAGTCAAAACGGTTGTGATACAGTGGTTAGCACGTCAGGCGGCAGAATTTTATGAGGAGGGTATTCAAAAACTGGTGCCACGTTATGACAAGTGCCTCAGTATTCACGGAAATTATGTAGAAAAGTAGATTAAGGCACAGGTTTTCATGTAATAATAAAATTATTGCGATATCTATGCACGTCTTTTCTTAATTCCAAAACGGCACTGCTTAAAGGTATGTAATTTTTAACTTCTAAGTTCCTATTTCCTTTTTCATTCAAGGAGAACTAATACTTCAAATGCATCAATTAGTGGTTCACTTTTTAAATATCTGATTGCTGCTTATATCACTTTATCCCAGGTATAAGAACAAAAATGTGCAATTAAAGGTCTTTATATAGACTTTATCCAAAGAAACAAGACAGAAACAAACTTTTCTGAGAACAATTTTAGAGAATTAGGAGGAGAAAGTCATGTGGATGGAATATATTACGTCTGTTTTTATTTTCACTAACATGATAAAAATACTTCCCTGATTAATTATTAAAAGCAAATAATTTAACGTAGATTTTTGGACCCCCCCCCCCGGAAATTGACTTCTAAATACGTGCCTGCTTGAACTATAAAACACTTTTGCACTATTAATGATAAGAAACAGAAAAATATTTTTTTAACTTCTTCACTATAAATCTCATATTTAAAAAATACAATAGAACCTTAAATTCACTATTATTACACTTCAATATTAAAGTCTGTCTAGTCAACAAGTTTGCAGTTCGGACTCAAAGGAACCTGACCCTCCCACCCACTAATGACCGTCATAAATCTATCTCCACACTTCAGAAATGGAACACTGTCGTTGAGGACCAATAAACACCCTAATTTTCCTGAAATGACAGTCGCATGTTTACTCCACGTGGAGTTTCAGTTGCCAAATCTCCAACTTCCAGTTGATCCTTTTTATTACGTACAGAAATTCGTTGTGTGTCACGATGTGGAGACCGTGGGAGGAAAATGCAGTGGTAAATGCAAAAGAAGTAGATTACTTTCAGTCAAGTGAAAATAATCAAAATGATGACAGTGGTGTGAATAACTGGGCCGAGTTATATTACTGCAAAAGCCTCAAAAACAAAGTTATAACGGGAACTGTTTCTAAGCAAATTCAAGCGCTTGTTTTGAACACATATAAATATGTGCTGAAACATAATCTTGGTAAGGGGTCGTGCAAAGAACCTAATGATAAATTCTGGGTATTTACAGAAATACAGCAAGAAATATTGTGACGAAAGGCATACCAAAGACGCTGATGAAGTGTGAAAACAAAAGGAAACGTTTCTCTAAAGTAGATAATTTCACATGTGACTTAATTCGTCGAGAAATTTATAGATTCTGTGCAAACAGGAGAGCATCCACCTTAGACGAATTGGTTGTACATTTGCAAGAAATTTGTGATTCTCTTTATGGGCACTGCACTTTGCGCGGTCTCCTAAAGAAGCTGGGTTTCAAATACCACACTTTGAATAAGGTAAGAGTTATTATGGAATCCAGTAGAATTGTAGCTTGGCGATATATATTTGTCAAAATTAAGGAAGTCCCGCAATAATGGACATAAGATCATTTATTTAGACGAAACCTTGTACGATACCCATGACGTATCGAGAAAGGTGGCAACCTTGCAGAAAGGACTGGGAGAAGGAGGGCCGGTGTTGTAAAACGATTATAAGGGTTCGTCAAAGGAGTCGGCCGACGTGCACACGAGTTAACTAAACAGACTTTACACACTATTTTCCGTTCTTCATCTGCTACCTGCTAAAATACCGCACCTGAAAACAGCATCGCCATTTTAGAAATTCATTGTACCGCATTCGACCTCTGCCCATGGACCCAGCCTCCTGAAGTCAACGCCGCCATCTTACTGGAGTAGTGGCGCTCCCTCCTAATTATCTCCACTTTTCTGACACGTAGTCCCTGTCATGTAACACACTTCCTCCTGCGCATAGAAAATGCACCGATTCCTCTGAAAATATAAATTTATGTTTTCCTGCGCCGCCACTCATCCACCGCATGATATACCTCTTTATGGGAAGGATTTTTGCTTCCTCCCATTGCCTCTTTAAGTGTTCCAAACATGTAGTAATCACTAGGTTGGAGGTCTGGTGAGTATGGTGCATGTACAAGAGTATCAAAATGGCACCCATCTTGGAGAAACTTTGCGGAACTTAAGCACGTCACGAATGATGTGATGTGATGTGATGAGCCATGATTAAAGTTTATCCTTGCGGCTATTTCATCCACCGTCACACGCGATTTTCCAACACAATGGCTTCAACGGCTGCAGTAGACACTAGTGTCAGCGGTTGTGCCTATCTCGGCGCAAAGCGTTTATCACATGTCACACCATATCCACTCATATACTTGCTGCAGTGATACACGTGCATCAACATACCGGACCTTCTTCAATAAACCTCATACCCTCACTGCTCAGGAAATGTACGGTAGAGCTTTGTTCTTCCTTGGTGCGTGTTCTAAGTGTAGCAGCCATTTTGAACCGATGTTGTGTCCGTGTTTGCTTGTTTGCAGTATTCCGCCATCTGTTGAGAATTCCTTAGGTACATCAGTGGTAACAGTAGTGTTGCAAACCAGGATTGTAAGGGGGCGAAGGACTTACAAACCTAATCAACAACTGGGGGTGTAGCTACTAAAAGGATATGGGCGCAGATGGTGGAGCTAAACAGGTCAAAGGTTAGGGACATGAGTAGGATTAAAATAAAAGTGATGGATTCTCCATGACATTGACAAATATATTTTAAAGATTGGGGAAGTCAAATCAAACAAAGCTCTCCTTTATCTTGAAGAGATAAAGGGTGCAATCAAGACGGACATTGAATCAATTAATACATGATAAATAAATATACCTTTTGTGTAGAGTAGCGTAGAGTTCTGAACAAGTGGTGGCTGGTTCACTTTGATGATTTGAGTTTTTTTGAAGTATTCACAAGTAGCAACCTCCAATGATATAACCAACTAACCGACTGATTAACTGATGACTGACTAACTAACCACGATCTGACTAAGATCTGACTAACCCTTCCTTACTGGCTGTAATCGTTTAAATAGAACTGACTTCCAAAATGCCTGCTATCATACAACTCAGTGGTTCCTCCCAGAGGTTTTACATCCTATGGTGCAATCTTGTGCAACCCAAGAATGACTTCTTAATTTTTCTGTCGATTTAACAGAACACATATAAGCTGGCTGGTCAATACCACTGCTGACTGATCACTGAGTCATCCAACCTGTCTCAAATTGTTATTCCCTGCTAAAGCCTGGGGCTTACCAAGAAATGAAATGTGAACCTCCAATAATTAAAATATTTCCCAAATCTTGTTCAGACCTTATACGTAACTGTAACATCAACTTACAGAAGAATGGGGCGAACTTTCGATTTTCAATTACATTTCAATGTTTTCATTTAACTCCCCCTCGTGTAAGCATTGTCCTTAAATTACGCTGACTAGCTACGGACACTAAACACCATCATAAATTAACTATACCTAGGTTAAAGGTTCAATAAATCTATTTGATACACCACAGGACAGGCGAGTCACTTCTAAAAGCTTTATCTGCAAAAATATCCACAAGAAAGTACAAATTCTGCTTCTTGTACTACAATAAAGTCTACTCCACTAGTAATTTTAGAGCAACAGAACCGAGAGAAAGTATAGTCAAGACTTTAAAGCGACTATCTGCATGTCATTTTCAGAGTACTGTACAGCGAGATTGGCCCAGCTGACAACGCTTGGGACTCACATTCGGGAGAGCCTGAATTGGTTTTCCGGTGACCGATCAATTTGACAAAAAGTTTTCTGCTGTTTACCTTGGGGCCGCGCCCTGGTTGAGTGGCGAGACCGCTCAACTCTCACCAAGGCGGCCTAGGTTCAATCCCAGGCGACCGCAAATTGAGATTTGTGGTGGACAACACGCCGCTGGGGCCAATTTTCTCCGAGATCTCCGGTTTCCCTCACCATCTCATTCCACAAGCGCTCCATCTTCATCTCATGTGTCATCAGTGTCACCGCCTGTGGTGCCACATGTAGTAAAAGCAGGCGTTAAACACTACACATGTCATTTTTGTTGTTTTGTTTATCTTGGTCACTAGGCTAAGGGAATTCTCGTTTAAATATTTTGTTTCTCTCGAATACCCATCCCTCAATTTCATTTCATCTTCATTTCAATCCGGTCGTTTCAGGATCGGATGTGTCGGAGAAGGGCGAGAGTGGCGCGGCTGTTTGGAAACTTTGCACTCTGTAACCGCTATTCTAGGTGTAGGGACAGTTTGTAGTCACCAGTCATACTGGGGGAGGCAGTGTCGAAATCCAGTGCAAGAAACCTGGTGCTAAGATAAAGAATTTCTAGCTCATGCTAGGGATGTCCTCGGTGGTTGGATTGGCTGCGCCGTGGTTTAGTGGTTAGACCGCTTGTCTCTCATATAGACGGCCCTATTCGATCCCAGGAGACCGCAAAGTGAGATTTGTGGCGGACAAAATGGCGTTGGACATGGTGTGTTTTCTCCGGGATCTCCGGTTTCCCCCGACATCTCATTCTACCGCTGTTCCATCTTCATTTCAGTACCGTCAGTATCACTATCACTGCCTGCCTGCAGTGCCTATGTAATAGAAGCAGGCGTTAAACCCTACACACACACACACACACACACACACACACACACACACACACACACACACACACACACACACACACACACACACACACACACACACACACACACACACACACACACACACACACACACAATCACACCACGGTGGTTGGTGTCCCTAGTTCGGATTCCGGTACGCCGAAGGGGCGTTCCCATCTTATCACTTCCTTCCAGGTTTTTGACAGAAATGTTTAGTTCTGAGTTCAGTCTGAGTATTTCTTCCAGTCCAGGTGATAGTTCACAAATGCTGTGCAGGTGCTTGGGGATCTTTTTCAAAGGTTGGTAACAGTTGTCAGAAATGAAGCATATGTTGTTTGCTATGCAAGAAGCAATAAAAATTCAATCATCGGTCATTTCATTTTCCTAGCACATGCGCGTTAGAGATCCTTTGCACTTAAAAAAATTTTCTCGCGTCTTCCGCGTCACGTGTGCGGAAGGTTCACTCCAAAAGTTACTAAGAGTACTTGGATGAAATTCGGACTGTTTGTAGCACACTTAAATATGAGGTTTCTCAAGCACGATGTAAGCGCCTATCCGCATTTCCCGTGGCACTACCACATACTGCAGTTGCCGCGTCACGTCCCGCTGCCTCTCCCCGAGTTGTGCATAAGCTGAGACGTAATGGGACTACATTAAGTTTACCTTTATTTGCAGAAAAGCTCAAAATAACATTTTCGTGCAACAAGAGCAGACTGGTACCTCTGAACCTTACAAGCACTTAACGAAATATTTGTAATCATAAGCCGAATAATATTCCTTCAAATTGTTCGGTTGTGTGGGGATTGTTTGTACCTTATATTTTAATATACCTAGCCAAATGGCCCTGCGGTAACATAGTACTCGTATGCAGAGGTTGAGTGTTCGATCTCCGTGGCCGAGTTAACGACCATGGTGTTTCTCTTGGTTGCTGGGCGAATGATAGGAAGGTTAATCTTGAATTTCTATCGCTCCACTTCACCTCATCATTTCATTTCAGCTTGATCCTGTTGCCTGTTTCTGAGTTTTATTAGCGGGAGACTAGGCTTACATGTCAAATATGGCGTGGTTCAGGGAGCCCCAGGATAAGCCTCCCTCCTTCTTTTTATTTTCAATTTTATAATTTTAAACTTCATAATACTTAATAGTAAGTGTATGGTAAAGGGAAGAGGACATTTTGGTAAATAACTCACCCTTGTAGCTTAAGTGTATTTTCATTATTTCCATGACGGAATCATAAAATAGCTGAAGAATTAAAAGTAAAAGGCCATGAAGTACAATATAAATTGAAGAAAGGTATATGAACTATCATAAGACAGCTCTTCAGGTCAGATTGACATTCTCGCTATCTCAACAGTCTCGTCATCTGGATATATCATCTAACCAACAATAAAAATGGTGCACAATGCACAGTAATCGGTTGAAGCATATGTCGGAGAATGTTGAATCTGCGGACCTATTGTCGCCTTCTATCTAACAAAAGACTAAAAGTGCAAAAGTACCCGTTAGTTTTAAAATATATGAATAAGTTGCATATTCTTAATATGAAAATTGTGAATTAGAACTTTAATTATCCAAAGGAGAAACTAACATGTATGCCTTCTGTGCCTTTTTTCAGTAAACGTTATAGCATAAAGACCTTAACAGTCCCATGTCACCTGACAGTCCCATAAGTGGGCGTGAGACCGACAGCCGAATTGGTAGGTCCAGGTCCTTCAGGAGCTATAGCACCGCAGGAGGATATCCCATCTTCTCGGTAAGACAAAAGCTATGCTCATCTATCAAATTTCATAACAATAGTTTTGATTAATCGTATGCTAAAGCTAACAAACACATAAAAACTAATTTAGACAAAGAAAGATTATTTTCGTCTTCAATGAAGGTCATTATAGACATTAGTACCATCTGTTCATCAAAACTCGAAAATCTACAGAAGCCTATAGGTTATAATTTAACTGAACATACAGAAAATAACTGGAAAGAGGTGGATCGTATCGTGGAATTAAAAAAAAACTCAGGGATGCTTATATCACTGTAACCATAATGAGATCACGCCACAAGCACCAGAAAGTACGTACGGACGACCGGGAGCTTCCTCCACGTATTCAGTCACGAAAGTGTATTATTTCATGAATTATAAAGACAGTCATTTATTTCTTAACTCTCCATTTCAAAGAGAATACTTTCAGTTTAATACCGCAATTTTCGTGCGAGTTTCTGGAGGTCGTTTCCCGACCATGCAATGGTTTGGATTTTTTTTTTTTTTTTTTTTTTTTTTTTTTTTTTTTTTTTTGTAATTTACGTCCTCCGACGTTAAGTCATATCGTACGATAGATGAAAGGTGTGAAATGATGTTCAAATGAGTCCAGGGTCCATGGAGCTTAGAGTTACCCGACATTCGTCTTTCAGGATAAGGGAAACCCGGGAAAAAACATTATTCATGTAACTCGCCCTGACCGAGAATCGAACTCGTGACCTCTTGAACGTGAGGCAGACATGCTATCATCTACGCTACCGAGGCAGGCACATGTAATGTGTTAAAATACAAAGGCGATTAATCTTTTTAGTGTCTTTTACTCAACTATAGTTAGAAGATGAAGTGTTATATCCACCCAAAATTCAATATCTGCTTCTTAGTGAAATTTCCTTCACCCTGTTAGAATTTTATAAACTAGTAAACCGTAGAAGATAAATAGTACTTCGCAAAAGATGCAGATAACTTTAAACTACCAATTCAAATCAAATATAGCTATTGTTTGTGCCATTATTCATTTTCGATATATTCTTCAATACAGTAATACCTGCCTAAAACGGACAGTTTACATGCCGGAAACTTGGAAAAACGGAAAATAAATTTCGGAACGGAGCTATTCCCCATGTAAAATAATACTCTATCCCGAAAAACTACCTAATGCGGAAACCGAAACATTTTTCGGGAACCATTTAAATAAATAACACATTAATTTATGTGTAATGGGTTACAACGTACGCATTTTAAAAAGTGCAATAATTTTAAGGGCGACTGCACTTGCACCGAAGTTCCATGAAGCATAAAGTCACAATATGTAATTCTTCGAGGAAAAGGTAAAACAAACCATTATCTCTCTCAACTCACTTCCAACACACATGGTAAGGGTACAACCGTTCTGCAGTATCTTCATTCTCAATTTCGTTGTTACAAGTAATCAAGTACAAGTGGAAGAAAACTATGAACTTTGGTGATTTTGAAAACATAGTCTGTATGTACATGAATTCTGTAAAATGGGTTCTAAACATAACACATTATCACTGGAGGAATAAAGTAAATTTGTTGAAGATCATGAAAAGAAAAAACGTCCAGCTAAAGAATTAACTGCATGGTTTAAAGTGGGAAAAATTCAGATCTACGAGATTTTGAAAGAAATAAGAGTTAAAAACGAGTGGTTAAAGGGAACAACAGGACACGTAAAACGCATTAGAAAATCTACAGAGTATTACGACCTAAATCGAGTAGTTTGTTAATGCGCACGCTAAAGAAATTCCCATTTCTGGAACATTACTTCAGACTCAAGCTTTAGAGACAGCAAAAAATTACGCAGAGACAGTTTCAGAGCTTACAATGGATGCCTCGAGAATTGTAAATTGTGTATGGTGAAGCAAATGATGTTGATATACAGGCAGTTGCAGATTGCAAAGTAAAAATTGAAAACAGAGAAACTATGCGATAAACTACAAGTATTGTATGTAAGTTGAAAATATTGTACATAATACATATCAGCCTATTATTATTTACTCTTCAATCTATTTTATTCCTTCACTGTAAACCTGTGCGACTATGCCTGCCTCGGTAGCGTAGATGGTAGCATGTCTGCCTCACGTTCAAGAGGTCCCGAGTTCGAATCTTGGTCAGGGTGAGGTACATGGATAAGGCTTTTTCAGGGGTTTTCCGTTATCCTAAAATACGAATGTCGGGTAACTCTAAGCTCCATAGACCCTGGATTTATTTGAGCACCATTTCACCCAATTAATTCACCATCCGATATGACAACGTTGGAAGACGTAAATTAAAAAAAAAACTGTGCGACTATGACGTAATTTCTTGGTATTCAAACACAACCCTCTGTCAGACGGTAACCAGTGTAAACGGAAAATAAGAGCCGGAACGGTCGCTGTCTGTTTCAGAGAGGTTTCACTGCACTATTTTGAAATACTTTATAGTTTTCCCAAGTGACAATTCGTTATTTTTCTCATGGCCATGCAGGACTGAAGCTTCAAAGTCATCACTTATAGAAATATAATTCTATATAACTGGCTATAATTTCACCTTAGTGTCTCCTCACTGCAACTACGACAATATTGTATGTAACAAAAGCATTTCTGCAAAGGGAATGAAAAAGCATTGAAAAGAAAAGTAATTCACTGTAAGAATGTTAGTAGGAGAATGAAAAGAGAGATATATCTTAATGCGAACATCAGATTTTTGTGAAATATAACAAGCAGCAATAAGTTACTCGTTCATGAATAATTACCAAAGAAGTTTACCACAGAAATGAATCTTGGTACTGACTCACTCATTTCTAAAACTCCGTGAATATAATCAAAATTGATATTCGGTTTCAGGAATCCTCTCTTAGAATTCACCAAGCGAGATGGCACCCGGTAACGTGTGAAGCTGAAATTCGGGAGATCCTGGGTTTAGATTATTCTACCTCCCTATCTGATTCCTTGCCTTTCTTTCGGGTTTTCTAGGGTTCCCAGCAAATACTGGGAAGGTTATTTACATCCCCCAAAATTTTTGTTCCTCAATCTCACTTAACCTATATTTACACTGCTTCGGCATTATAAGCGTTGGTGGGAGTTTCAGCATTGTTTGGCAATGAACATGCTCTCTGTATACCTTCCTCCTCTAGATCGAGGAGGGATGAGTTCCAGGCCTCCCAATGTAAGCCCACAGGAAGGAGGGAAGTGGATGTACGAGCTGCCACCGGAGATTACCAATCTGTTGTGGCACTGCCTTCTGCGGTCATATCTCCTAGGTCTGGCCACCATCTGTCTCCTCTCATCTCATCGCTCCCTCCCAATGAAACCCCCTTAAGAGTCTTACGTACATCGAGGTGCTAACTACCCCCTCCTAGCTTTATCACATACTATACCTCATCATATTTTTAACACGATAAAGATGACATGGATATAGATATAGGGGACCAGAAGGCTAATCAAGTGACGTAACACCTCGGAGTTCGTCGTAGACGCATTGGTGATATATAATACTTCAACTGCATAATATAAACTTAGATATTTTCGTTGACTGTAAATTCTCTTTAAAGTATTACAATAAATAAATATAGACATTTTCGTTGAATGTAATTACTCCTTAAAACTGGGTATATTGTTCACATACATATCAAAAGTAATCGTTTGGTATTTGATCTTATATAGCGATTTTTTGAAAATTGACTGCAAGTATTGGATTACGCGAATTCACAGAGCAGACGTTGCATTGTGGATGACGAACGTCCACGTTAGTTTCAGCAACAGTCTCATGATATAAAAATAGGAGTGTGGTATGTAATTATAGTGCAAAAGGAATTGTTGAACATTGTTCTTCCATTGTTTAAACAATCTTTGATCCTCATTGCATTACATGAGGTATGAAAATGGCACACAATAAGAGGGAAAACACGTGTACTCAATGAAGCTCGCAGCAAATGAGGCACACACATTAACTTCACAGCTCAGGTGTCTGCCAGACTGATTATCCGATAAACAGGCAAGGCTGCCAGGCGGTTAGAGCTGCGCCTGCAGCAATATTTGTTCCTGCGCAATGCCGGAGACCAGACCTAGCTTCGGACCTAAAGAAAGCCGTATCCAGTGAGGTCATTAGTTTGATAAAAATAAAAAGAAATGAAAATGAAATCTGCAAATCTAGAAGTTCTCAGAATTCCTATAGTAATATTCATTTTTGGCTATGATTTTGCACTGAACATCTCGTTCAATACAATGTGATTGAACGGCCATTATGGTTCATTCGAACGAATAATACGAAAATAACTTATAGTGTAAGTTAAGTTTCAGAAAATAGCAGCGTTTGTCACACTGATACAGATTTGCAGTATTTTCATTCAGCTTGAAATTACTTAAACTTTCACTTAGCTGTAGGTATTTCTGACCACATTTTGATTACATATTTACTAATTTGCTGATTTATGCAGATTCTTTATGATATTCCGGATTTTTTTAACATTTAAATATTAGTATTAGTTTAAAGAAAGGGAAAATTATGAAAATAATAAGAAGATGACACTGATGCATCCAGTACACGTAAATACTCTCTTCAATGAAATACGCTGCAAAGATACCATCAGGGATGCCTTAAAATTAAGAACGTTTTCTACCCATTGGGTGATATAGCCATCCCTAGATATCTTTATGTATGCAACACATAAATAACCTTACGTGAAAATATCGGTCACTGTACCAGGCTTCTTGTAACACATTTATTAGTTCGTAGGTTTAACCTACCGTTCTGCAAAGAAGCTTTAAGGGCACTGGGAGGTCGATAGGTTTCAAAAAATCCATTTTTTTGTCTTTAATGTTAAAAATTATATAATTCTTCATCTTTAAAATGATATATAACATAGGTTGTCAGCTGGTATTAAAGCCCTTTAATTCGTCAATTTAAATATGGCGGCGAAATGATACGCCCACTTCCTGAGAATGGTGCTTAATCTTTGATCGTGATTTCCCCAAACTTTGATTTTTCATACTTTAGGTGCATGTTCCTAAAAAACTACAAAAGATATTGACACAAAATTTTTACTGGTAATTGTCAATGTTCCTTGAACACATTCGGCTAACATTTATATTCATGAGATTTATAAAATGGATGAAAACAAATATTCAGTCCTTGAAAATATTATCTTTTTTTACTCAAAAATAAGTAATTTTTCATGTGCATAGTATAAACTATATGTGATTTTCATTTATCCGATGTTATAAAACTGTATCTTAGGTTATTTAGGATAAAACTTGGTGCATGTAGCTTTAAATAGCTACAAGTAAAGTGCACCTGAAATATAGGGTGCAATATTTTTTTCAGCCATTACCAGCGAACGGATTTATAGGTAAATACACATGTTTATGTCATTAAATATTCTGCAAATTTAGTTATTAATATATATTTTATGCATTGTGTGTGAAGCAAACAACAGGACTGGTTTTAGAACAGAATCCTTCTGCGTATCCTGTTAACTAATATTAGATTACGTGTTGTCAACAGCTCGCTACAATATAAACATACACATGAACCTCGCAGGAAAGAGATTTCGTAGTCAGAGTATTGCACAATGTACTTGAACTCAACACGACTAGTATAGGTTACGCATTAGCTCTTGACGAATGACCTTCAGCGGAAATCTAGTGAGCTGGCCTACCCTAAATAAACAGGTCAGCAAATAGTTTATGTTACGATAACAAACAGCTCTTCTTTCCTCTGTAACTGTTAAGAGTTATTCCTGTTCCTTCAGTTCAGTTCACTTCAGTTCAGAATTACCAGATAATGCTTAACATGTGTATTGAGTGATCCATGTATACACCGAAATGCCGAAGGTAAAAGGTAGTGTTAGTTTTCGGCTGCAGCAGTACGTTAAGTAAATTTCAGATACATTCAGAACAGATGGAAAACTGCTATATTGTCAAAGTGGAAAGTCTATAACAGTCGATCAACGCTCCCAAGTGACGCAGCATTTATCGGCAACAAACATATCTTGGCGGCTATGAAGAGGGCGCTTTTAAGTGAAGAGATTTCTAATGGACAAGTAGAGAAGGCATGTGATGTGCACTGTAACTACAAACAATTTCCAACAATTGACATAAGACACCAATAATCCATTACAAGCGAGTTATCAACACAGTTTTTGTTTATTACTAGTTTTTCTATTACGTGAAGAGAAAGAAAATATTCTTTTGTTGTAGTAAATATTTTGAACTTTTAAGAAATATTATCTTGATTTTTAATGCATAAAAAGTAAATAAATTTAGCTCTTTAACATCTAAAGATCCGTTCCCTATTAATGACCTATCTTATGCGTGTAATATTTTCGGGTGAAATAAACTGCATATAAAAACGTAACGTAACCCATGGCATAACAGCCCAAAGTGGGCTGCGAACCCGACTGCCGGCCTCATGCCCACATACGCAACGCAGAGGTGGGCAATCGTCCAACCGATACGGGTGGTCAGCATCTCGGCACCCCCAGCTGGAAAGTTGGCCAGGGTTCGCTACCTAGCGTAGCTCCTCAACTTCCGCACGATGCTGATTGTGCACCAGGGACTTAAAATCCGCAACTCAGAAGGGTGGGACCGAACCCGCGCAAATTCTGTGGCAAGGGAACCAAAACATAAAGCCCTATCCCACTAAGCTACGGCGCAGGACAAAAAGCTTCAGATAGGAATATATAAATATATACTAGATATTAGATTTATACGCAAAATGAGAATTGATTTATTGTAAAAAAATAAACTACTTATTTTGTGAAAGTCACATACATAGCAGGTTTCTTAAGGAGCCATTTGTGTTAATACCATATAAAACATAACTCACACATTATGTTTTCTTCCTGTTTTATAGTTCAACAGTATCTCGTTTCGATTTATTCTACACAGAAACAAATCAATTTTCATAAGTAAGGATAGTATATTTCGTTAAATGATATGAATTTTGCGAATGATGTCACAACGAGGTCTCAGGCCAGAATATAAATGTTTCAATTTGGTTAGAGCAAAATCTATTCTTCCTAGGTAAATACGCCAATTTATAACTCATTATTAAACCATTGGCGCAAGATACTAGCGTAGTGAAAAGCGGAACTCTTTTTATTCTTGGTCCTTTCCTTCATTATGGATTTTAAGGAGGGATTTGAACTGCTACTGCACTTCCCATCAATTCTTTATATATTTAAAAAGATAAATGGCATTCTTTCCACCTCTGAAATGTAATTTCTGAGGATTAAAGTAGTGTATATTTTGCACTGTACTTCCACTAAATTAATATATTCTCTTTTACTCACTTTTGAGGTTGTTAAATTTATTTTAAAAGGGCAGGAAGTGCCTGTTTGTACCAAAATAGATAAATAGATAACAGTCACAAGATCTATTGAGTACATCATATGACAGAAATTAAAGCAACCTATTTTAAAACCAAAGCCCTTTTCTTTTCACGATCAGTGGTTATTCTATACGATTTTTCTTATGGAGAATGCCTTATGTGAGTACGAAAGGCACTTAGCGGGAAAGCAGTCATTTTAAGGTTGTAACATATTATGAATTAACGAGCTTTCTGGCCACAAAATATTTACATTCATGGTTTGAGAAAGTATAAAACGCAAACATATATTAAACTGAACAAGCTAATAATAAAGTAAAAATTACTAATCCTGATCCCAACGATACGAATAGTACGGACTGAGAATAACACTATGCTATTGTAAACTGCGCTGTAGGTTTCTGCAGGAAGGTCATTTCTACTGGCGTCATCTTCTATTTCTTTTCTTACGCCTCCTCCACATCGTTGGGTCCATGGCCTACCGTAATGTATACGTGCTTGTCCTTGCTGGTGTTTAATATAGGAGCTGCATGTTTGGGGAGGTCATTGCAGTCTCATCGCTTGGCTTGCTTTCATGTTTGTGAGTACGGAGCTGGCATTGCTTCAGCATAAATGACGTCATATAAATGCATACGGATGCAACTAAATGACATTTATAAGTATTGGAAGAGTGTAAGGAAAATGTTTGAAGATATAGATATTGAAAAATTACTCAGTCAATGTATGGAGATGTCATTTGCACTTCTATATTTGCATGAAAAATAATTGAAAAAGTATGAGGTATGTTCACAAAAAATAACGAAGAAAGAATCATGGCTTGTTAAGAACAGCAGTATGGAGGTTAGAGGGCCAACGAAATACTCATGTCCACTATGTGAAGACAATAGAATGCACTCAACATATAGTTTTTGATTGAAAGGAAACTGTGGCCGGACTTGAAACACGACTGTACAGACCATAGTCCACAAGAGCTACAGACAAACTCCGATAGCTGCTCGCACTACCAGAACGCTCCTCGCTGCGGGCTTAGACATCCCCCTGGGACGTCCAGAAACCAGAGAGAAAATTCTCTGCCACTTGCGCCAAAACCATGAACCCTGAAGAACCCAACAAGGATGAAAGGTAAATTGGAATGAGAAATAAGATGAAATGTAAGGATTGGAAATTTGGGGAATTTAATTATCCTGTCCAGTATTCACCCAGCGATCCGAGGAACCCCCAGAAAACCCTTGGATCAGAAAGCTTGAACCCATAACCTCAGAATGTATGAGGAGACATTGCCCCTGAGCTATTCTGTTCGGTTAGTGCGGTTATAAATTTACTCTTAATAAGAAGGTTTAACATTGACTCTAAGTACAGAGAGGCCGCGCCGTGGCTCAGTGGTTAGACCACTTGGCTCTCACCAAGGCGGCCCGGGTTCGATCCCAGGCGACCGCAAAGTGAGATTTGTGTTGGACAACACGGCGCTGGGGTGGGTTTTCTCCGGGACCTCCGGTTTCCCCCGCCATCTCATTCCACCGGTGCTCCATCTTCATCTCATGTATGATTAGTGTCACCGCCTGCGGTGCCGTATGTAGTAAAAGCGGGCGTTAAACACTACACATTTCATTTTCTAAGTACAGAAAAAGTAGTCAGACAGAAAAATGTAATACCATAGTCGAGATTTGAACCAAGGATCTTCCGGTCTCCGTCTGGTTGCTCTTAACTAGTGAGCTACCATGGCAACGGGCCAGAACGACATTAAATTCTCCAGCTGACTCGTATTTTTTTCGGGAAACCACTAACAGTTCTCATATACACTTGAGACAACTACCTTAATGGCGACTTACAACGAGTAAGTACTTTAGGTCCCTGGCTTTATAGTTCAGACCACTATTAGGCCAATTAATGGAAATAAACTGATTAGTTCGGTGTCGGTATCATGTATAGCAAGTTATCGATATTTTTAGTTACACTGAAAGAATTTGGTACCACAATGTCATTTAAGGATCTGTCAAAGAAGCAATGTCCCTAATGGAATGGAGGTGGCTTTATGTGTTGTAATAAAATTATATATGAAAAATCCGGTCTGAACATGCATCTGTATCTTTGAATACCAATAAAAACCATTTTGTGAAAGACAGTGATGCAACTTGCAGTCAGATCAGGTAACTGATTGTTCTCACTTTAATCTTTAGGTTTATGAAACAGTAATGATATTTAAATCAATAGTCGATTTCCAAATATACATGATTAAAGCTCGGTCTTGGGTTCCGAAATGCACACAGTTGCGAGCATACAGAGCAGTCACCGATTAGAGAGGGGGTAGTGGGGAGGGGTTGGTAGCGTAAACATGCCCCCATGAGGTGTAATCTGTTCCAAAATAGCTCATTACATTTATGGACATATATGCTCGTTCTAATACATAAAAACGTGGTGTACTTTTACAACTAAAAATATAAAATTGGTACACAAAAGTTTCGGATAATAATACTCGTATGATAACTGTAAAGAAAATAAACATGAATAAACCAAACTCACTCAGAAGTCATTGCAGGGTATTAACAGAATATATTTTTACTATATCGAAAGAAAAGGCTCTCCTTCTGTCATTCAAAATGTTTGTACTTAGAGAAACTTCGTTCGGTTTCACATGGCGTGACTGGAGCGTACCGGTCGAATAGGACAGAGGACTATTTTCGTAGATTTGTACTCGCTGTTGGAATCCATTGAAATGTAAGTTAACTCATATCGGACGATGAATGAAAGGGGTGAAATGATGCTCAAATGAGTCCAGGGTCTATGGAGCTTAGAGTTACCCGACATTCGTCTTTCAGGATAAGGGAAAACCCCGGAAAAAACGTATCCAGGTGACTTGCCCTGACCGAGATTCGAACTCGGGATCTCTTGAACGTGAGGCAGACATGCTACCATCTACGTTAGCAAGTCGGGCTCATTTTACCCCTGCAACAACAGATTCCGATAATAGATTCACTTAATATTTGAAACTGCTTATTTAGTAATTCTAATAGCGTAGGCATTTCCACGCGTCTCCAAAAGGGAAGTGGTTTTCGATTGGTTTTCAAAATGTCTACTAATAAATATCAAAGGATATAGCAACTGTTTTGAATCCAGCAATTCTGCATTCTTCTGGATCGAAGATATTGTGGTTATCGATAATTGTATTGTAAAGTTTGACATTAGTAGCACACTGCTTCAAATGACGTAGCCCAACGTGCTACAATAGCTTACGGTTATAGAGAAACAGTATCTGTAATATCCTTAAATTTCTGGGTATTTTATTGAGATTTTAACAATTTTTTTCTTCATATTTGATATGAAAAAGTCCACATTCCTAAACGTAACTCTAAATTTTAGTCACCTGTTCATGATATATACTAGACAGCTGAAGTGGATAGTTTAGGGTTAAACAACTGAAGATTTCGTGCAGCATTCACCATATATGCTGTGACGTCAGTCACAAGTAACAAAATATTATGCTTAATTTTGTTTAGCTATCAGACACGCATAACATTACCCAAGAGTTTCTCAATGCTTACGTGAATGACATTGTGTGGTACCGAGTAGTTTACATTTTCTGTCCGAAATCATCAAGTAAAAACATTTGAGAGCACCTCCATAGCAAGGCTTTAAGTTGGTACCGAAATTAAAGGATTGAAATAAGTAAAGAATCATGATGGATTTCAAAGGAATGTTGGTTCTTTTTTACAACACGTGCAGGGGCAGTTGAGTGTAATAGCAGGTGAATAGTTGTTTTAACAAAAGAAACGTAAGAAACAGTGACCTTAGCAGAGTTCTAAAGGGTAGCACTTGGCTTTGTTTGAATAGGGTATTCTTCGGACCCTTCAAAATGGCATGACAAAATAGTCACAAAGGGAATCTTTGGTTGAATAAAGAGCTTCGAGAAAGTGAAGGTGACACACACCCACACGCAGCTGTGGACATCAGTCCTCGGCGTGAAGCCGATTACGGCAGTCATCTGTTTCTGTCTTGGTCGAGGGCAGACCAGAAGCAATGAGAGAAGATATTTGTCGGCTCATATATACGTGAAGAACGAATTAAGTTTTATCGAGTAATAAGCATTGCACATACAGTAACTCTAAACAGTGATATTGGTAACCCTTAGTCGGCAACTTCAAGTTTGATGTTCTGATAAAAAGAAGCAGTCATTAAACCAGTTTGAAACGGGAATTCCAGTGTCATAAAAACCATCCTTCTCACGCATACCCTGGGAGAAACCTCAGTGCTTTACCCTGAGCTAAACACTATTTGCTTCAAACTGTAGCGTCAACTTGGAACTTTGCGCCACCCAACATTATTAGTATCAAAGTATACTTTCTCAGGGTCAAATCACGGGCTTATTTTTCACCCGTATATTTTTCTATAAACACTTTGAAATATCCATTTCCTACTTTGTGGAAGGGGAAATTATAATGCGCTATGCAACACAAATTGCGATAAAGTTTTGCTTTCTTACCTGTAAAAGATTTCGATGTTTGAGAGTAGTTCCTGATTCAGAAACAAAATATTTTGCTTGTGACTATTACTGTTGCAGTGTATAACAAAGAAACGTGTTCTCTCTGCCCTATATCTTTGTGACACACTTTTCAAAATATTACTGAAATCTGTACTTTCAGTGTCGAAGCCTACCGTTACGTATTTTCGACATTTCCCAATCTTCATTCTCTTTCACTGTTCACTGGTTTATCTACTAGCGGGAACTGAATAAGGTCAGTGCAACACATACGAAACAGGCTGTAGAGGCCACGCCTACTTAATCAGTCATATATAGTTATACCCTGTGTGCACTGAACTTCAGTCCGGCAGTTTCGTGACCCCTGACCGAGCTTTATAGAGGATGTAACTCAAATATTCCTCGCTGATAATGGTACTAGAATATGCAGTTTCAATTAAATAAGACTTACTCCTTAGTGGTACTATAAGCAAATAAAACGCTTTATTTGATACTTCTGCAAGTCATCAGCAGTGTACCATCAGCAAAGTTCGGAATACAAGGAAATGAATGTTGATGTATCGGACGATGAATGAACCCAGGGTCCATATAACTTACAAGGGAGCTATCACTGTACTCACACTGCTAAGCACCTGAAAATTTGATGGTATAATGCCGGTTGTATATAAATCATGAGAAAAAAATATCTGTTGCGTAGTAGAACCACAAATCCCAAAACTGAAGCCTGAAAGGTGCCACATGCGACCACTTGCAAGTAGCTTCTGGACATCCCTCGTGAGCTCAGTGCCGGCGCTCCTTACGCATGGCACGTGCAAATCACTGCCTGTCAGGGTTAAACAATCCCTCCCACACAATGTTGCGTTATTATGCCTATATGATATGGACTCATTTTCGGGTACTTCCAGCTGTATTTCGCACTATACACACCCAGGCCAAACACAGAGCCGAGATGACGC
Organism: Mantis religiosa; assembly: GCA_030765055.1. Taxonomy (NCBI): domain Eukaryota; kingdom Metazoa; phylum Arthropoda; class Insecta; order Mantodea; family Mantidae; genus Mantis; species Mantis religiosa. Next base: position 105,102,364 of record CM060948.1, on the reverse strand, counting down.
CATTCGACTCTCAAGCGTGTACAGGTGTGAGCATAGTGATAGTTCCCTTGTTAGAGCTACTGACATTTAGCTTGCAGAATAAGGGAAAGCCCAAAACCTTATCCAGATAGCTCACCTTTACCAAGATTCAAACTCGAGACCTCTTGAACGTAAGGCAGTCAAGCTACAACTATTTTACATCCTTATTTCCTTGATAATTTTTCTCTTCAGGACCTTTCTTATAAGGGGCAGATGCAGGATCTCATGTTCTTTTTCTTTCTTTTTTCTGTTAGCAAGTCGTTTCTTAATGCTTTAGGTACTGGTGAAAGATTTTCCAATACACTGCTTATATATTCAACTTCCTGAGAACAGACAGACTAAGAGGTGTTCTGAAGTCTATGATGTAGCCATTTTCCCACCTTCATTAACAGCAACGTCCGTGATCGTCGAAGGCAGGCAATCCAGGCCAGAAAATAAACTAGGATATAAAATCCCGTACCAATTCCATACGACCCACATTGCCATACGAAGGCTCCTTGACAACAAACTCCTGCAAATGAATCCTGCACGTCATCTTCAGTTAGTGCACAGTGCACATCTAAATTGGGGACTTTGATGTACATTAACTTTTCTGGACTCTTATGGAACATTTTCTACTTTAAGAATCTCTACAAACAGAAAACGAACGGAGTCCAGGCTATGAGCCGGCCATATTTTACCAACCTCATTCCTTTCAGAAAAACGATGCAACTTGACACGAAGATTAAATGTGTCGAGCAGGAAATCGATAACGGTGTTTGTAGCGTGTGGGCGGGCTCCATCCTGCATGAACCTTGCCGTTGGAATACATACTATCAAAAATTGAGGGATATATTCCTTACATACCTTTGTACTCGTCCATGACTTTATCGAAAAAAATGAACAGATTATTCCGTGGCCTGAAATTACTCCTCACATTGTCTAAATGCAATATATCTTGAACTGACTTATGAGGGATTCTTAACTTGATTTGACCGGTTTACGAGCTTGTTTGCTGTTATGAGTAAGGATACCAGAGGATTTATCTTTTTTTTTTTTTTTTTTTTTTTTCCTTCTCGAATTTGGAAGATTTAATTCACGATTTTAATTTTTAGCAGTTGTCTCTATTCTCTTTTCTCTCTCCCCCTAACGAAATTTCAAGTTCAGTTTGTTCAGAAAATTAGTTATACCATCTGTTAGCAAAGAGCCCACTTTGTACCAAACGTCTCTCGCCCACTCCGTAATGTGCGTTTTAGTGAAAAGCAATGCAGCTTTCACCTTTAGCTGAATATACAACTGTCCGTCCTCCACCAGTTGTATCCGGTCATATAGCAACTGGTGCTATGGTGCCATCCATAAACGTTTTACACATTTCAGCTTTCAGTTCCAAAACTTCAATATTGATTAGGGAATATTACCCTTTTAATATCTATAGCAAAACGGGGCGCCGGCTCCCACGCAAAGGGCCCCGAGTTTGATTCCCGGCTCTGGGGTTGGCGATTTTAAGTCCGCCCTATCCACGTCTTCACCTCTGTCTAGCACACGAGAAGTGCCCCTTATGCCCAACGTGGTTCGGAGTTCACGGTATAAGCTGTAGGTCCTCTCGCCTCACCGTCATCTTCACTATCACCCTATCATTGGAGGTAATGGACATCGCCCTCTGGGTGCCTCCTCCTGAGAAATGGGTCCAGACATCACTTGGTGGGACGAGGTTACCCCGAAGGCCAAGGTAGCCATATGGGGAGTGTTGGTAAGCAACCATATCTATACCAATTAAATAGCATGGCATTTCGTAAAACAACTTGTGTACTACCTTAACCTGAAGTTAAAGGACTAATCATCTCATTTATACGTTTCTGCGGGTTTACTTCAGTCATGTTCAACTACACGTATTGTATTATTGTTTAAAGGATTTATAATTAAAGTTTGTCAATGGCTGTGCAGATGTTGCATCTTAAAATCACGTACGATATCAGCTACGATGTAAATTACTTCCATTAACCTACTCTCTCCATAATAGTAAATTCGTCTTTGCCCCCCTCCCTTACCCGTACTAAAATCCAAACGAATTCATTTCTAGCACTAAGAACTCTAAGATATTTTCTCTGACATATATACAGAGCGTTTAATTGTTCACTTTGTTTAGGGTTGCCACTACGAAATTGTTTGTTGGAGGAGTTGTTGTAATTTTACGTCCTCCAAAGTTAAGTCATATCGAACGGTGAATGAAATGGGTGAAATAATGCTGAAATATGTCCAGGGTCCATGGAGCTAGAAGCTACCCGTCATTCGTCTTTAAGGGTAAGGGACAACCCCAGAATAAAACTTATCCATGTAACTCACTCTGACCGAGATTCGAACTCGGTATCCCTTAAACTTGAGGCAGACACGCTTCCATTTATGCCACCGAAGCGGGCGCAATGGAGGAAGATATACAGGGTGTATATAAATGAATATCGGCGGTTTAACTCTTTATAATATTTATTACATTAAACTTACAGTTATAACTGATATGTCAAATGAAAAGCAACTCAGTTTTGTTTGTTAGCACCAGTGCGCATGTGCGTGCAATGTTTCTGCCGCAATCCGCTAGACAGCGGTAGTAGCAAAGATGACGACTAGTAAACAGAATGCGTTTAGTGTTTTGCAGTTTGCAAAGACCAAATCTCTAGTTACAGTGCCGCGTGCGTTCCGCATTAAGTTAGGTTGTGATCCTTCTAGTGATAATAACATTCGTAGTTGGTATCATCAGTTTGAAGATACCGGCTGCCTTTGTAAAGGGAAGAGCACGGGACGACCAAGAGTAAGTGAAGAGGCTGCTCAGCGAGTGAGAAAGTCGTTCACTCCTAGCCCAAAGAAATCAGTCCGGAAGGCTAGTCGTGAATTACAAGTTCCTGTGTCGACTGTTTGGAAAGTTGTAAGAAAACGCTTACATATAAGTTTTTACCGTTTACAGTTATTACAGGTTCTAAAGCCGACAGACCACGGATTACGTGCCAACTTTGCAAAGGACATGTTGTTTCATGACGATGACGATTTTATGGATCGTATTGTCTTCAGTGATGAATCGACCTTTCACCTTAGTGGACATGTTAACACTCATAATGTGCACATCTGGGACTCAGAAAATCCTCACGAGATGGTATAAATGTAACGCCATTCCCCTAAAGTGAATTTTTGTGCCGTATCCCGGCGAAAAGTTTATGGGCCTTTCTTTTTTGGTGAGCCCACTGTAACTGACACTTCTTACCTTGATACACTAGAGCAATAGCTCTTCCCTCAGATGGAAGAAAATGACCCAGAGAACTTCATTTTCCAGCAAGATGGTGCGCCACCTCAGTGGCATAGCGAAGTACGCGATTAATTGAACATCACTGTACCCGAGCACTGGATAGGCCGCGAGGGCCCCAATGACAGGGCTTGCTATGCATGGCCTCCACGTTCTCCTGACCTAACGCTGTGCAATTTTTACCTTTGGGGCTTCATCAAGGATCGTGTGTACGTGCCTCCGCTACCAGCTGACCTCGCGGAATTAAGAAACCGGATAGAAGCAGCTGTGCTATAATTACTGAATACACACTTATCGACGTTTAGGAAGAACTCGGCTATAGACTTGATGTGTACCGTGTGACAAAGGGTAGTCACATTGAGCACTTATAAGGTTCTTGGTAAAACTGAGTTGCTTTTTCATTTGACATATCATTTATAACTGTAAGTTGAATGTAATAAATATTATAAGGAGTTAAAACCCTGATATTCATTTATATACACCCTGTATCCTTTTTAACTTACTACACCCAATTACCTAGGGCGGTTCTCGTGTACATATATCTGTTATCGGATTGGGAAATAAAGGACAATTTAACTAACTTTAAACGGAAGAGCATTTCTAATATTCCCCACAGCTTTCCCCCAGTATTTCTAGAAGTGCTTTTGCAAAACGGCATTGCTACGATCACAGTATTGCCACCAGATTTACACTATAAACGTTTCGCCATTTTTATTATACGGAAGACGAATATTCACCAGATCCTGAATAATTTTAATTGGGGATGCTCTTGCATTATTTTACAGTTTAAAAAAACAATGAGATGAAAGTTAAATTAAATTTATTATTCGCCGATTTCCTGGCAACAAGGAAGCAACAAATATTTTGTGTACACCTACATTGAAGGCGTGTGTAAACGTAATTATAATAATTTGAAAGGAAAACCTAAAGTGACAACCATAATATCTGACCTGGCATAAATTTGCCTTAACAACACGTGTTAGCTTAAGTCTACAAATCGCGAATTAAATCAGTATCAAGAACTAAAATTTCAGGATATGTGGACATTTAACGGTCCGAGTTGCATTAATTTGAACTTATAGCATCTTTTAGAATTCGAAACATGAGGGACAATTTTGAAAGTGTAGTAACTATAATATTCTATAATAATGCGAAGGCGAGAATATGAATTAGGCGAGAACCTAATTATGATCTCACTCAATTTTTGACTGGTCATGGCAAATTTTCTGCTTACTTATTTCCATTCAAAATCAAATCCACCTCTGATTGTATTTGTGGGAATTACCTTGAATATGCCCGCCTCGGTAGCGTGGTGGTAGCATGTCTGCCTCACGTTCAAGAGGTCTCGGGTTCGAATCTCGGTCAGGGTGGGTTACCTGGATAAGGTTTTACCGGGGTTTTCCCTTATCCTGAAAGACGAATGTGGGGTAACTCTAAGCTCCATGGACCCTGGGCTCATTTGAGCTTCATTTCATCCATTCCATTCATCGTCCGATATGACTTAACGTTGGAGGACATAAATTAAAAAAAATACTTTGAATATGTCCCTCGCATTTTATTTTATTGCCCCATTTCTTGTTTTGAAAGATATGAACCTGAATTATTGCTTCAATTTTTAGGTTACACTTTTTCAAAACGTATTTTGATTGATTTAAAAACTTATAAATATTTCACGGGTTTCTTGAGTAAACTATTTCTTAAACTAAATGATTAATTTTGATGTTTACTGTTTTGTCATTTTGATATGTATTTCGTAATATCTTGTGATTTTATTATATTCGTTTCATAAGTGGCAAACTCCTAATTTACCTCTGGGTAAACTAAGAATCATAAAATTGGATAATAAATAAATAATAAAAATTTCTTACCTGTGTCGTATTATTTATACCATATTTCACAGAGTTCTAGGAGATTGTTTCTCGGAGACAATCTGGTATGTTAATTGGGGTTGGAACTGTTGCCTGTTGCTTGTTACCGCCATATGCTTTCTCTCTAACGGGAAAAAATTCAGCTTGGAGCAACAATCTTTTTTATTGTAATTTACGTCCTGCAACGTTAAGTCATATCGGACGGTGAATGAATTGGGTGAAATGATGCTCAAATGTGTCCAGGGTCCATTGTGCTTAGAGTTACCGGACATTCGTCTTGAAGGATAAGGGAAAACCTGAAAAAAACCTTATCCAGGTAACTCACCCTGACCGAGATTCGAACTCGGGACCTCTTGAACGTGAGGTAGACTCGCTACCATCTACGCTACCGAGGCGGGCACAACAACATTTCGGAGAATTAAAAGCACTCCTGGTTTTGTTACATGATAAATACTACAGCTGCTCCAAATATTATCATGACGCCAATTAATCTCATTATCCCAGGAAAGAACTTTTTGAATAAAAATTTCAACACCAAAGAAGGTTATAAGCTGAAGTTAAACCAGAATGTGGAAAGAATACGAGGTCACCTTAAAATATTTTAAGGGTACCGACAGTTGAAATTTAATCAAAACTGTCAAAAATGCTACTATAAGACCTGAAGCTTTCCTGACGACAAATATGCTCCACTTCTTCTCGGGAAGCAAGCCAGGTGAAAAGACGAATAGATATCGACGTTTCGGGAGCGTCTTGGTTTGCTTCCCCAGAAGAACTAGAGGAAAATGCTACTGTTTTTATGTCTAAAAGTATCTTGAAGCTTTATCTTTAATTGATCTTATAGCTAAACGAATATTGCAACTAAACTGTTAACTGTAATAAAGCGGAACCAGCCTCCTATAATATGATTTATTCCACGTAGGGAAGATAGCTGAATTAGCTGAACCGATTCCTATTGGGTGGAGTCAGGCTATCAACGAGCTCTACAATTGGGACCGATTTAATCATATGGTTAAAAGTAAACCTGAGTTTTATTACACGCATCCACCCATAAACTTGGAATATTATGCTCACAATAATTACGAAATGCTGCACCAAAACTTATATATAAAGCTATATGTATGTAAAAATTTATCCTCAGTATACTCTCAATTATTCGGGGTAATGTGGGGTAGGCGATGTACGAATAATCGAGAAACCTTACATTTAATGCTTTTAAGGTACAACATACATATGTAAATAAGAAATTACCTTCAAGCTTACTTTCATATATGCATTCTTTGCTCCAAGTTTCATTCAGCTTCTCTGAAAATGTGCTCTAAGCCAGATCTGCTTCTGTGAGGAGTTGACATTTATTCGCACTGCACTTCGAACAGTCTGTATTCCAATATCATAATTAGCACTTAGTTTTCGCAACAGTTTTCCCCTTCTAAAATCTTTCAGTTACTTTGATGTTTATTTTAATATCAACACGTTTTCTTTTATCGCTTCTTCGCCATCTCTTTTACAAATGTCGTTTAAAGTTTTCTTAATTGATGGAAATTAATCATTTCTTCACACTAGCCGTATATAGGCTAAGGTTTCTGATAGAGTCAACATGAAAAATGCAATGCCATGGCCGGGATTTGAACCACGGATCTCCTGGTTTTCGTCCAGTCGCTCTAACACATTGAGCTACCATGGCCGACTTGCCGTCATGACATTAAATTCTCCATTTGACTCGTATATTTCCCCGGTAAATCACTAGGGAATCTCGCATTCGAGATACACCGTTTGTGTCCTTTAACTTGCTTCATTTATCTTAGACGCTCAATAACATCCGAAAAACTGATCTTATTTTTAATTTACCCGAAGCAAGTAGCCGATAACAATGGGAGCTGTACTCTATGACGTAGGGGTCGTTTAAATAATGGAAATGCCACTTAATGTCACGCGACGGGTTGTTAATTAATGTCTTTATGTATGCACAATATATTTTAGAGTGGGATACACGAATTATGCGCAAACTGGACAATACGTACCCGAATAATCGGGAGTATATTGTATATGTATATATTATATAGGAATGGAACATTTAACTCAAGCTGGTCTTTTTTGTGACTCTAGGAAATATTTTATTTTTGATGGATAGAGTCAACGTGAAATATTCAATGCCATGGCCGAGATTTGAACCACGGATCTCCTGGTTTCCGTCCAGTCGCTCTTAACCTTTGAGCTACCATGGCCAACGTGCCGTCCTGACATTAAATTCTCCATTTGACTCGTATATTTCCCCGGTAGACCACTAGGGGCTCTCGCATTCGAGATACACCGTTTGTAGCGACATACTATCGTAAGTACTTGAGTCCCAGGCTTCATCATTTAACTCTTATTATTTTAGTTAATTGATGGAAATTAATCATTTATCCACACTAGCCGTTCATAGGCTAAGGATATTGATGACTCGTATATTTCCTCGATAGACCACTAGGGGCTCTCGCATTCGAGATACACCGTTTGTAGCGACATACTATCGTAAGTACTTGAGTCCCAGGCTTCATCATTTAACTCTTATTATTTTAATTAATTGATGGAAATTAATCATTTATCCACACTAGCCGTTCATAGGCTAAGGATATTGATGACTCGTATATTTCCTCGATAGACCACTAGGGGCTCTCGCATTCGAGATACACCGTTTGTAGCGACATACTATCGTAAGTACTTGAGTCCCAGGCTTCATCATTTAACTCTTATTATTTTAGTTAATTGATGGAAATTAATCATTTATCCACACTAGCCGTTCATAGGCTAAGGATATTGATGACTCGTATATTTCCTCGATAGACCACTAGGGGCTCTCGCATTCGAGATACACCGTTTGTAGCGACATACTATCGTAAGTACTTGAGTCCCAGGCTTCATCATTTAACTCTTATTATTTTAGTTAATTGATGGAAATTAATCATTTATCCACACTAGCCGTTCATAGGCTAAGGATATTGATGACTCGTATATTTCCTCGATAGACCACTAGGGGCTCTCGCATTCGAGATACACCGTTTGTAGCGACATACTATCGTAAGTACTTGAGTCCCAGGCTTCATCATTTAACTCTTATTATTTTAGTTAATTGATGGAAATTAATCATTTATCCACACTAGCCGTTCATAGGCTAAGGATTTTGATGACTCGTATATTTCCTCGATAGACCACTAGGGGCTCTCGCATTCGAGATACACCGTTTGTAGCGACATACTATCGTAAGTACTTGAGTCCCAGGCTTCATCATTTAACTCTTATTATTTTAGTTAATTGATGGAAATTAATCATTTATCCACACTAGCCGTTCATAGGCTAAGGATATTGATGACTCGTATATTTCCTCGATAGACCACTAGGGGCTCTCGCATTCGAGATACACCGTTTGTAGCGACATACTATCGTAAGTACTTGAGTCCCAGGCTTCATCATTTAACTCTTATTATTTTAGTTAATTGATGGAAATTAATCATTTATCCACACTAGCCGTTCATAGGCTAAGGATTTTGATGACTCGTATATTTCCTCGATAGACCACTAGGGGCTCTCGCATTCGAGATACACCGTTTGTAGCGACATACTATCGTAAGTACTTGAGTCCCAGGCTTCATCATTTAACTCTTATTATTTTAGTTAATTGATGGAAATTAATCATTTATCCACACTAGCCGTTCATAGGCTAAGGATATTGATGACTCGTATATTTCCTCGATAGACCACTAGGGGCTCTCGCATTCGAGATACACCGTTTGTAGCGACATACTATCGTAAGTACTTGAGTCCCAGGCTTCATCATTTAACTCTTATTATTTTAGTTAATTGATGGAAATTAATCATTTATCCACACTAGCCGTTCATAGGCTAAGGATATTGATGACTCGTATATTTCCTCGATAGACCACTAGGGGCTCTCGCATTCGAGAATTTAATTTCAGGACGGCATGTTGGCCATGGTAGCTCAAAGGTTAAGAGCGACTGGCCGGAAACCAGGAGATCCGTGCTTCAAATCCCGGCCGTGGCATTGAATTTTTCACCTTGAGTCCACAGGGCCAGATGGGGGGGGGGGGCTTGTTAGTGTCTAGGTCTTGCCCTATGGAAAGCACCTCGGAGGACGCCGAGCGCCCTTTGGGACAGCTCGGATAACTCCCTGGTTGAAGGAGGCCCGGGTCCAGTTCCTACGGGTTCAGGACTAATGGGAGTAGTACCTCTGGCTCAACTGTTGACTCTATCCATCAAAAACCTTAGCCTATAAACGGCTAGTGTGGAGAAATGATTATTTTGCTGAAAATAAAGATCTTACAATTTACATTCTCACGCTGAAAAATATTGTGTGCAATTGGTAAGTCATTTTGGAACATTTCACATTAGAACTAGTGTCTTTCCAATTTTCTACAAACTTTGAAGATTTTTTAAAATTCATTTTTAGCTTACACTGCTTATTGAGGTTCACCACATTATTCTTACAGAATTTCACATGGTAATGTCACATGTAAATAGAACTTTGAACACTGAAAGCATTCCTTGTGTATATAACGCGTGAAATAACATTATATAAAAACGGGTGCGAAAACAGTCTGTAACCGTTTTAAGCAATTTTCTATTACTCTGCTTAAAATAATTTATGGTGCGGTACAACAAGAAATTAAAGATCATATCTTAGGAAAATCTGTATTAAAGAATTATTTAAATATGCCCTTTTAGCAGCGATATATGCATCAACCCACATCAGATGTTGATGTGCTGATGTGCCCATAAAAAACAATATAGGCTCTCGGTTTTTGAAATTGAGATTCATAACGGCATAGCGTAGTATAACTGTTCTGGAAACAGAAAATACTAATTGTAAACTTAAGAACTATGAACTGGTAATTCTCTGTTTTATAATTTAAGTGTAACTAGAGGTTCTGGAATGAAGATGAATGTCATGCAGAGCAGCCTGCCCATCATACAGACGTAAGCAGAGTTGGAGAGGTTTGGGATCATACAATACACTTGATCTATTCTGGAAAATTTTTATCACAGGATTTATGGGTAGATATAATAAAACAATACATGAGCAAAAGGCTTATCTTTATTTTCTTTATGATTGAAACACTCATTTTCTCCCAATCATGATTTCCTCAAAACGATTGGCAGGAAAATGAATGATTACAAAACTCAAACATTAATAATAATCATAATAATAACTATAATATTAAGCAGGGGTATTTCTTTAGCAGGAAGTCATATGAGAGGGATGCTTGTGCTAGTTTCTAAAACAGTACATTCCCCCTACAATATCTATGCTCTTATAACAAAAAAATACAGTTACTTTGAGGCTTTACAATTTTTTTCTTCCTCACTGTAGCTCTCCATAAACGTATAGTTCATTTCCCCTCCAGTATTTGCAATCCCCAGGCGGTTATATTCAGCAACAGTTATAAGTGAACACAAATGTTGCACACAGCAGACGCGTGTTTCAAAAATAACTCTCATTACAAAATCATACTAGTCTAACCCAAAGCCAAGTAACTCTCAGTATATAAACTAGTAGTAACCCAGAAGCAAAAGAAAATCACTTTTACACTTATTATTGAAACCTTTCTCTTCTCCATCCGACTGCAATCTTTCAGTGCACCTGGTTATTAATACTGAAACCTTATTTACACTCAATTCACATACGCACAAATCGACGCACATGTACAATTCAATAATCCTCGTAACATCTACGTGAGCTCACATTTCAAACAGTTAGGCCAAGCACATGTTAGAATCTGGATGTGTTAGAATCACATGTTCACATATCTGGATCCCTCATCACTTCATTTCATCAAACATATCCTACAATAACCCTCATTCGTTATATGGCTGCTGCAAATGCAATATCCTAAATACAAACGTTTTCACGACAAACATTTAAATTCTCTTTAAGGGTACATATAGGTGAAATTTCTGGATTCAACATTTCAGATTATTTTTGTTAATTTATACCTATAAAATTATTTGCTTGTAAACAAAATTTCATTGTAATATGTCCAGTAGGTTTTAAGTTGAGAAACAATTTTTTTTACTAATTTTAATGCCGGAGTTAAATATTCTAATATTCCTCCAAAAATCGCCTATGTTAAATAAAATTACTACCAAAGTTTTGTAATTAGTGTTTTAGTCATTTCTCTACGAAATTTGACGCGCATTGATTAAAAATGCATCGTGTGGAGGATTGAACACGTAAAACAGAAGGGAAAAAATACAACTTTTAAATTCTTGTGTGCCCATTGACACGTATAAAAGCTTGTTAAAATTAACTCTAATAATCAGTAATAATAGATACCAAAGACAGATCATAATATTAGATGATTCAATTTTAATAATAGACCTATAAATAAAAACAAAATGAACTTCTTAAAGGATTTCGCTCAATTTTCACGTATGTGCACCCTTAAGCAATAACTGCTGTCAGCTTGCGAAACCAAAACTTCCTAACCCATGACCATCATTTAGCTCAAACTAGATCGATCCTGTTGTAGATATGCGGGTGGGAAAAGACATAGAGACACTGTAACGGAACGCTCTTAAGCCGTTGAGGGAAATTCACGGGTGTTTTCTTTTTCATCTTACAGTAACCGTCTTTATAAACACCTATGAATTTCCTTCCTGCAATCAGCGGCCTAGGAGTGTTCGGTTACATTGTCCCCATCTCTTTCTTTCCCTTTTTATAAATGTTTACAACAAGATAATTATAATTTGAGGTACATTATAGTAGCTGTTCTGTGCATATACAAACATAATGTTGCTCCAATGTGAATTATGTGATATACTTACGTGTTACACTGCTGTTTAGTTCCAGGTCAGGCAGCCCCGAAATGAAATAATATTCTTCTGCTACTTATGTCGCTTATGTTGAACCCCACGGTGTATGAAGCATTTATTTGGGACGCCATGGGGCTTAGGCAATTTCCGTTTATTTCTTTTAATATCCATATTTTTCTACTGCGAGCACATCACTACGCCATTGTGTATTAGTCATGTTGGCGAGTGAGTTGAATAACGCCATATCAGTTCTTTTGTTATATGATATAAATTTTATTTCACTATGTGTTTACGTAGATATTGCTGTTCTAGCAACTTTTGGATTTTAAATAAATTTATAATAATATCAATCTAAATCTGAACTATTAAGGACTTGAAATAAACCATGACATGAAGGCGTACTTGACGAAAATTAATTTTATTTGTAATAACGATTTTGAAACTCAACATTCATTATGATAGATCAGCCGCAATGCACGATGTGATGTCCATAATTGATATAATATTATTATATGTTTAGGCAAAGAGAGAGGTTTATAAAAGAGATGAATAAAACCAAAAATATTTTAGTGCTTAAGCTCCAGTCAATTAGCATAAAATGCAGAGGTGTTTAACAGGTTGAACTTATTCTTGTAAAGTACAGCAATATTAATTACATTTAAACCAACGCTGTATAGTTTCAGTTGGTTTTAACTGTTTACTCTTGAAGTTAAAATCTTTGAGGGGAAAAAATATTCTAAAACACAATTTAAAGAGCGATGTTGAGCATAAGTAGGTTGTACTTTGAAAGGTGAAAAAAGTACTGAACAAACTTAAAATTAGCATTTCTCTACATCTCAAATCCTTACTAGTGTAATTTTGTAAAATAATACATGGGTTTTGGTACAAAAAGTTTCATACTAGAGGGAACGACACTTATAAACCAAATTTACTGTTTTATTATACACCCTATAGCATTATTTAAAATATTAAGGTGTTTTAATAATAAAATTCCTAATGCAGTGCATGTTCTTGTTTGCTTCCTTTAATTTTTTGTTTGGTTATTTTCAATGAAAACGGATTTAGCTGCTGTTCACAATTACTAAGTAATTTTTGTATTTTATTAGATAGCTTTCCTTAAGAAATGTTAAAGCAATAAACGGAGAGTTTTGTGACTTTTATGTTATTTACCATAAAGCACCTATCTGTTTTAAAAGCACAAACGTCTAGTTTGAAAGTTCGCAGTACAATTTCTAATGCCTCTGATATCAGTCGTTGAAAGTTTAGACTTACTCCTTGATGTTCAGGCTACCCTTGAACACAACTTTCAAGACCTGACGGGCCGTGGCAGTTCCGCACTTGCCCTACAGAGGAACAAGAAAGAGTAGAGTTTGTTCGTAAAATTCTTTAAATTTGACAGAAAGCACTGATAGACTCAATGCAATTGAAAGCAAATATTTGCGTTTTCTGCAAAATGTAAGCCAATCTTCCCGTTTACTATTATCACATTTTAGGTTTGCATTTGTGGAGAAGAGCACCTGATGAGCACCAAAACTCTATGGAAATGTGTTATGTAGATAAGTTTAGTACTTGGACACAAACACGCCGGTCACCTTCGATTTCACATACGCGAGAGAAATATAAATTAGCATACATTTAGCGTCACGGAGTTCTAGGTTCATGGCCAGAGCCACAGAACTTTTACAACGAACATTGGTTTCTTCATTATAAACCTGTATGTAAGTTTTATCTGGAAGTAAATAAATTTGAAACATTTTACTTTTCTCTAAATACGCGTATCTGAAAGTTTTACCATACAACTGCATGCGCATAGCACTTAGAATCAATCAAGATACGTATGCATGCTGATAAAGATGGTCCTTCTTTCCTCCTTACGTGAGGGTAAAGGACTATAAAAGCACTCACATTTCTTTTCTTTTTTTAAAGGACCAAGTTCTCCAATCTGGACATTTAGAAATATAAGTGGACCTTTTTACGCTTTGATTCTGGATATTTTAATGGAAATAAAATCCTTTTATTCGTTATTTTCCTTCCAGATTTGACTTTTTCCCACTTTGCAGCACAAAAAGGGAAAATTAATGCATCAGTTTTATTAGTTAGATTGAGATAAATTTTACACATTTATCGAACCTGAGATGAACGTATTTAAACAAGGTAAATATTAAAATATAAAATATTTATTAATCTTAAAAGATCCTTATAATTGAACTCGTTTGTAAATGTAACTGTGTCAGATCCATAATTAATGAAGCCAAATACAAAAAGTAATTTTCACAATTCCAAGATATGAACCGAAATGTACAATCTCAAACATGTATCTGAATGAATCCTAATTTTGCATTAATAAATGTAACATCTGTTTCTTGCCTTTTGTTAACTAAGCGTTATCAAGGAGTTAAAAGATGTGAAATCACTACAAAATAAAAAGCAATTTAAATTTTCTAAGGCTTGTATTCTTTTCTTTTGCTTATTTATTTTCTTCAAATTTACATTTGTAAAATTGAAACATCGAACTTCACGTAAACAAATAATATTTCTATAATACTCTTTACTAAAATGAATCAACGCCAGGAAGAGAATTTTACACGGTGTTCATTTTTATCTGTATTTTACCGCCCAAAATTTGACGTCATCAATAGCATCGCTGATGAAGTGAGTTTATATACGATTCTTCTAACGGCTTGCGATCGATTTGATGTGCTGACAGATGCTAGAGGCCTCCCTCTACCGACAGGTAAATAATCTATTTGAGAGGTGGATCTGTCCGCATAATATAAAGGTGCGTAATTTCGCCTGGTGCGTAGATAAGATAACTGATTTTAAAAAGACTGTATACTGCAATGCAATGTACTACAAAGCTAATTATGCAGCCATAAAATTTATACCATGGAGAATATACGAAACCATTAGTCGATAAACACTTATTTCACAATGGACATCTGTTTTTCTGTTATGGTAGACATGTACACATATTGTAAACCTGTCACATAAAATAGAAGTATTTCAATTTGATCTCAATTTTTTTCTATCACCCACAGTTTCCTCACAATGTAACTTCATTAAAAACCAGAAAATTAGCAGAACATGTTCTAGGAATGAAAAATAAATCAGTTTTACAATATGTACAAAGCTTTTATCCAAGTCTAAACAACAAAATATTTCTGGTACATAGTTTTATGAGTCCATTTTATTATATTTACTTTCTTTCTTCCCCTTAAACACTGTCGGTATTGCGAGAAGATATGCTTGAGGGCTTTCTGTCATAACATTATTTATTGGTTCTAGATTGGAACCAGTCACTTTATAGCATCCAGTGTCTCTCCTTTTGCGAGTAACTGATCCTGTATCTTGGAAATATTTGATACACCTTTTGGTTTTAAAATACATAAGGATACCAATATTAATAGAGATTTTAATTAAGCGCGAGAATTACAAAAATTTATATCGTATACTGATAAAACGTAAGACGTTTATGTTGCAAACAAAAGTATGTTAATTTGACGGTATCTGGACACTTTTGACAACTTTACGCTCCGAGGGACTTGTCTGAATGCTGGATAGCGTTGCATAAACTCCTCTATGCAGCGGTTTAAATTACATTTATATGTCGCACCAATTTTAATGCCGGTACGAAAGTAGCATTCAACCATGAATGTGGTGCCGTGTTAATATTCAGGGGAAGCTGGTTGTATTAGTTACCAACCAACTACACTAACAGCGCTGTAATTTGCTTACTGTTCCGCAAAAAATACAGTTTTTTCTCCGTAGAGGGCACTATGATTTCAAGATAGACTCACCAGTCAACTATGACGTCATTCTTGCTCAATCGGAGGGCAGAAATAACGAATAAACATGAACACCGTGTATAAGAATGTAATATAACTGTTCACGACAGTATATTCATATAAAAACCACAAATATAAGTTTAAAATTTCAAAGAGCGATTACATACACCTAACCAGAATGGTGTATATACAATTTTTTTGATAGTAGAATATTTTGAATTTAACTAAAAGAATATTGTGGGAGTTTAGTTTTTATATGGAGGCATTGTCTTAACGTAGAATTTAGCGCATAAATAAAGGAATGGTGGAAAGATTTTTTAAAAGGTTCAAAGAGATAAGGAAAACGAAATTTCTATTTTGTCATTTCAAAGATTCTCTAAAAACGCACGCTAGAGACAATATAGAATTACATCTTTTCGTAAGCTACCTGCAGCCCCTCTCTTGGTATCTTATTTCTCTTCACTAAAACAAGTTTGTAAGCAGTCTGATCTTGCTATCTCGTATGGAGCATTAATTATGTTTGCCATGCAGCAGACATTTAATATTACCTCTAGGCACCATCTCTAGCTTATGTAATAAATCAGACGGTGAGACAAAACAAATAAAAATAACTTTCGCCCTCTAAATGGCATCCCGTCTCATCCATAATGGCACGAAGTAACAAAACAAATTGAAAATGTAAACCTGGCATAGCTCTTTAACATGCTACATTATTTTTAAAGGCTTACTGTTTATTGAACAAACTCGATACAAGTAACAGAACAAATTGAAAATGTAAACCTGGCATAGCCCTTTAACATGCTACATTATTTTTAAAGGCTTACTGTTTATTGAACAAACTGGATACAATTTAAGAAAATCTAGCAATCTAACGCCCAAATATTTTGGAATCCAATGGCAGAAGTTTTAATAAAAAGAAGTGCATATAATGGAACTCTAGAATCAAAAACCTGCACCTCATAGAAACTACTCCCACACCTGGATGACACAATGTAAAAATCAAGACACTATGCTTCATGTCCTATGGCATCAATCATAAAATATATATCAACGAATCTTAAAATTATACTTCTCTTATAGTGTGTTATTCAAACAAATCAACAAAAATTAGTGGCAATCAGATTGCTTAAAAATGTCGAACCTACTTCGAAACAAAACTCAAAGTTTTCATTAGTCCTGAGGATATCTATGTCAGAATCATGTGATCGTTTAAAAATGTCTCATCTCTCTTCTATGGGACCTAAATATGCATCACACGGCTCACATAAGGCCATTTTCGTCCACCTTGTAATAACTCTTGCAGTGTGAACGCAGCTGATATTTAATTAACTGCTTTATATAGCTTAACTTCTATATATATAATTTTTACTATATTTAACCAGTGGCGGCCCTCATATGGGCAAGGCAATACCTGCAGTCAAGATCATTTCTTATCTTTTCACCCTTCATCAACTTCTCTTAAAACTAAATCTAGCTACAGTTTAGTAATATAATATGATTGTGTGTGTATATATATACACCAATATATATAACCAATTCAAGTGTTATCAACGCGTGCTATCTTCTAGTGTAACGGAAGGCAAAACATTTGATGAAGGATGCCTCGTCCGCTGCCATGTTCGTCGTCGGCCCTCATCTCACGTTCCGACATCACTAGCACGTCGTCAAGATGGCGGGCCAGGTCGTGACGTCACACACAGTCCTCCAAGGACATGAGCAGTGGGTTTACATATTCAAACCCTTCGAACTCAGTCTGATCAATTTTCTCAATCACCCTCCTGTAAGCAAACAAATGAAATATGTCATTATTTAGTTCATAGTCACACTCTTTACATTTATATACATATATTTGGGCCAGGCTATTCTTTATACTCCATTGAACTTCTGTAAAGAGTACATTAAGTTGAAGCTCGCAAAAACTGGGATCAATTGTTTTTTTTTTTTAAAAAAAAAGCTATATGCTTCTATTTGTTGCAAGAACTGCAATATATTTTCTCAATGTTCAGCTAACCTTAAGTATCATAAATCTGTGTGCTGACTGATGAAATACAAGGTAAAAGTTACTAAAAATATGCAATTTTGTTTTGTTGTAGTTAACATTAAATACTATCTTTGTACTTTAGATAGGAAGCAAAGTATAGTCCACTGAATCACATCGCAACTAAGACGTTCCCAGAAGTAAAGCGGAGCCAGCTCCTATCATTAATTCCCTCCATAATGGGAAGATATTCTGATATCTCTGATTGGCTTAACTCCAGCCAATGAAGAATACAGTTGCTACTCGTTGGTACCCCTAACTTTAGCCTATCACAGACATCAAAATACATTCCCATGCGTATCAAGTAACGCGACAGGAGCTGGTTTCATTTTAATGCTGTGCCCGTGGACTATATGTGTGTATATATATATATATATATATATATATATATATAGCCAAACTGTATAAGGTGGTTAACTGTTATTTTATTCCCATGTATCCTAGAATCTATGGACGATTGAATTGCAAAGGCTGACTTCTCTCTGTTCTGATAAAATGATGGTTAGCCCTAGTTTACGAGTACCCATTTAATTATAATAAGTAAAATGACCCTGTGTATGAGAAATATAATGGCAAGACAGCTGCAAACACGAAAGCCTCATGGGCATAGCGATGAGTACACTGGCAGTGAAACGATATAGATGACATTCCCTCAGGAATATATTCTAAGTAATAAAAAATTATAATTTCATTTTAACTAGTGAACCATTTTATCACAGTAAAACGCTCTCTGCACCCTAGTCGTATCATAATTCATATGCAAATGAAGGATTACGGCAAGGTTACAGAATAAACCAGCCACTGATATGCTTTATTTAAAAGGTTCACATTCCTCGTTTTGCCACTATGCGGGAACCACCTCTATAAAATATCCATGACTTTTTCTCTCAAGTACTTCCGTCTCTATTTCTCCTTCCATAAGTTTACAGTAGCAATTATTTTAGTTTGAATCAGATTATAGAATGTTTCTTTTGCACAAATCTTATATTACAACGTCGCAACAGCGGCCCCAAAGCAGACCACGCACTTCTCACACACCTGTGGCCTGTTTCGCTCGCCATGACGTGTCATGTTCTCGGTATAAAGCAGGGGAAGACAGGTAGTGACGGTATGACGTCAGCTCCGTCAGCTCTATCCGCCAAATATGCTCCCGAACTAAAGACAGGTTAGCGTGTGACGTCACCACGCTGATTTCTGCTGCCCAAGAGGAAGGAAATAGTTTGATTTTTTTCTTTTTTTTGTAATTTTACGTCCTCCAACATCAAGTCATATCTGACGATGAATGAAATGGGTGAAATGATGCTCAAATGAGTCTGGGGTCCAGAGAGCTTAGAGTTACCCGACATTCGTCTTTAAGGATAAGGGAAACCCCGGTAAAACCTTATCCAGATAGCTCACTCTGACCGAGATTTGAACTCCGGACCTCTTGAACGTAAGGCAGACACGCCACCATCTACGCTATCGAGGTGGGCTTAAAACAGTTTGATGTGCTGGGGTTCCGACAGCGTAGGAAAGACAGGAAACGTATCGTACAACTTAAATCTTGGATGTTGTAATATTAATGCTGACTGCTTTAATTACAAAATTGGTCACAGTTTATAAACAATTATATTTTGGCTCTGTGCTATGAGAAAATATATAAAACCTCAACTGGTAGTTTATCTGAAGGTAAAGCATGTTATAAAGTAAATAAAATAAAACATAAAGTAATTTTCTCTGCAAATTAGAGCAGACCCATTCAGAACAAAATTACGTGGACATTTTCCGACACTTTCTGTTTCGTTTCTCTTTAACTAGTTTAACAATGTCAGGACGTAATGTCTAGGAAATTTGTAATCGAAGGCTGCATGTTAGATTGCGATACGACAAGGTACTTCGTGGTTCGGACTTAGCTAATTTCATAACAGAAAAAAAATTTTACACACATATGTCGAGCCAAACATACGCAATGTCCGTGCAGCAAGTGAATACAACATCGGAAATCTGGTTCGGGGGACATTTTTGTAAAATTCAGCCAAGTCTTTCTTGTGAGTATATTTGTCCTTCAATAAATCGTCAAATTGTAAATTTAACAGTTCCATTTAGTACGTGGCAGCTTCATTATTGTCATGGAGCTACCTGACTGAACTCTCAGATTCTGTACTCACAGCGCCATTTATATAGGCAAAATTGTACTGCACGGCTCTTGCCTGACGTCACACGCACTGCAGGCCTCGCTCCCGGCTGAAATACGTCACAACTCTAGAAGCTGTCTTCCTCTGGTATAAAGGCTTTACCAACATAGTGCATCGTTTGTTTCTTCTTATTGGATTTTTATATAAAAGAACACTTAAGTTATTGGTTTCGTTTATTAATTGTTTAAATGAGCTAATGCTAGTTTTATTTCATTTCCTTCAGTTATTGAATAAAAGTTCTCATTTTGCCTCTATTTTTAATGAACACACCAGTAAGTACATTAAACGTATATGTTAATTAAATGTACTGTATCTACATGACTTTACATTAAAATGATATATACTAATGAAACTTAAACCAAAACAGTTTTTTTCCTGTTACAGCATTCAAAATGTAATAAGTGAATTCCGGCACCTTAATAAGTGCTTTCACACACGAAAGGCGTGTTTTGGTAGTTAAACATACAAACATATTTAATAAAGTTTCTGTAACGAAGTAATTCTCAGCAGCATCAAAGACAGCATCTGGCCTTACCCATTAACGACAAGAGCTTCATAAACTTTCAAATGCACTCATCGAGATCGAATGGCAGCCACAACGTTTTTATCCGGAATACTTGAGGTACTCTAATCAATTTTGTTAGACAAAAGATAGTAAAATTATATTTGAATGCACTGCTATCCTGTCCTACTACATCTCCTTCTCTGAAAAGACAATTTCCCTTGCAATTGTGAACTTTTGTTCTTTAAATTGTTTTTTTAACCTCTTTTTGAAGGATGTGTTTTCAAAAGCGGTCAAAATATTTCAAAATAATATTTATTTTAGAATGTATAACACAAAATAATGTGCATCTTAAAATTTCCTTTAACTTGTTTTTAAATTCAAGAAATCAAAATAATTTTTTTTTCGACTTACTTAAGTTAACAAGAGTGCGTTTCTATTAATTTAAGAGAAAACAAATATTGAGTTTATACAAATATATATCCAAACTATCGTCAGTAAACCATTCAAATTATCGTTGACGTACCATTAAGTGAGTATATAGAAGTAAAATAATAATTGCAGAAGTTACAGAAAATTCTTTCATCTGCGTATATGTTTAACATTCGGAATGGTGCAGAGACAAGTTTGAATACAGTAAGAAAAAACAAACGCAGTTCAGTAGATGGAAGCAACATTAGAACATTACCCACTGTTGTTCTCGAAGCAGTAGGCTCCTGTAGAGGATTCTGTTCATATTGCAACCCTCATGTACGTTTCAGATATGTCCTTATACTCCTTGCCCAACACAACCTCCATGATGAGAACAAACGGGCTCTAAAACCGTCACATTACACGCTGCTTATTAAGATACATAACAAGAAGAAATTTAATATGAACTTTCTGTTGGGGCTATGAGTTTCACAGAAATGAGAATAGAGAATTCCTCCAGAAACTTCCTAACGCTAAACTGCTTAATAAGGCGCGCCAGACTTAAAGACATGACGACAAGCTTTTTGAGGCAATAATTTCGCCCTAGGGGATCGTTGTATCAAAATATGAAATGTATAACATTTGATGAAATGAAAAAAGAAAGCTAGATTAGCACGTGTGGCGCTAGAACATTATTTTACTACAAACATGGTTTTGGTGGCATTCGGATAGAGATACAAGTCACATTTGTTCTCATTGAACTCGTACCCAAAATTGCCATGAAGATGTTCATTACGAAATAAATCACCGTAAAAAGTAAAGAGTTGAAGGAAAAAGAAATGGTCAGAACCCTCAGTTCTCTAGAGAGCATTTGTATAATTTGTGGATTATAAATTCACGAGAGTTTAATTTGCCGCCCCAACTTTGTCACAGTTTCTGTAACGCACGAAGTCGCAGTGATTCATATTACTTCTGACAGTTTTATACATGGTTTCACGCAACCTTTGATTTGTTTCTGGTGTCTTACGTTCTTTTTAAACCGAGCATCTCAATTTTTGTTGCTATCTTTCCACCTAACCATTAGCTCTCACTACAATTGAGCAACATAGTAAAATTCCTTTATATGTGGATTCTCTCAATATTCAGGATGGATATACCCCTTTGGGTATATCCACATCGTTCCCACGGCCAGTTTGCCGGAACGCGTCTCTTTAGCTTCGTCCTACTGAATCCTCTCATAATTATAATAATAATGAGAATGTTCACACATTGTATGTTGTTTCATACGTTTCGTTCATATTCACATAGGGAATCCTTTCTTTTTTCACACACTGTAATTTGTGAGAAAAATTGAGTCTCATAATTGGGTCTCAGTTACTAAACGTGCACTGATAGCCGAGCGGTTATAGACAAGTATGTAGGAGCTAGACCTACAAGGTTCGAATCCCATACATCATTTTGATCGTTTTATTTCATAAATACGAAATGTGTATTGCATGTATTCTAGTATAACTTCTAATTGCTAAGGTTTACTTGATTTTATGGCATTTATGCTCACACATAAAAACTGAAACATTCAAATCTGTTTCTAAACTAACTGAAATAAATATTTTAATCCTATCATAAATCATAAAAAGTGCAAATTAACTTATAAGCGGATGTGTAAAACCTCTGGTTACATTACTGCCCTAATTCTGCGGAGCATGGTTGAGACCAAATGCCTAGTGAAATTCTCGCGAGGGGTTACTTCGATTACAGGGCACCATTCATAAGAGATGAATGAGCCCGAGTGTTTACACAACCAATATTAAGTCATTTTTCTAACTCACAGTATTTATTTATTTTGAAAACGACAACAATATGGTATTTGCGTTTTTATACATAAATGAATTCATTTAAAATATTATTATTTATCTTCTGCAAGAAAAACACAAGGCATTGCTATAAAAGTAGTAATAATAAAACAAAACCCATGTACATCAAGGATTCGAGCTCGTTTGCCACTTACGAGACATGGGTTTTACCGCTCGGCTACCATATATACGGCCAAGCCGCAAGGCATCTCCCTATCTATTGCATAGCTTTGAAAAGAAGTCAGAGTGGTATTAAAGCGTATATAGGAAAAATTGTTCTTTCACACCAGCTGGTTGTAGGCCACAGTATGGAAAGGTAGTTTTCTACCTAACTTTCCACAGCATATATTGTCAACGCAGAATCATCGAACGCTTCCGATGTTTTGCAAATCGAACTTCATTTCTGGTAGCTGCTCATTTTTTTCCTGAGGCTGTAACGCCCTCACTATACGTTATTTCCCCCATAGCTATTAATTATTGAGATGTCTTAAAGAGGAAGTGGGTTAGTCAAGGGGAAACAATTGGCACGTCACTGAGGTGCGCAGAACAATTTTATAATGTAGGAAACATTAACAGGACCTTGTATATTTCGCGATAGCACAAAAACGAAAGCTTTATTTCAGTGCTGTAAAAGGTGTATTACAGAGCACAGATTCAGAATGATGATGTGTGACTGAATTCCCTTAAAATGCCAAAGCAACTAGTTTGCTCTGTTAACTCTTCAACTGAAACTTATATTGTGTGAATGAGCGAGAAGCCATTTTACTTAAAGAGACAGATGGGGGAGTGAAGACTGTCAAATACTCTATGAAATATGAATTACTGTTTGGAAAATACTCCATAATAGTATATATTTGTGAAATGCTATCGAAGTTATATGCTAACATTGCACCTTGCTCTTTGCATGGCCTGTCACAGCAATTTACAAATTTATCATTCCTGTTGCAATTCTCTTCTCGCGTTTAAGTCAAGTCTCTAATGATGGATGGTTACAACAGCGGTATGAGAATGTGATATAAACGATCTAGTCAGCGCAAAGTAAAATAAAACACAGGCCAAGAAATATAATAAGAAAAGAAAGTACTGCCTATCGATGTCAAGATTAACAAACGTACACACTTTGATGTCCCAAAAATAAAAGTTGGATTTACTTTCTCTACTACGAACTTACAGGAATGATAGTAGTGTATTCCACAAAGGAATATGATACCGAGATGTCAAAGGAAATGCACAATTTACGGGCCCCTTAAGGAAACTCATTCTTAGAAAAAGTCCTGTCTACCTGTGTGAATAGCGTAATTCAAAATTAAGAGTTCAGTATATAACAAACTTGGTATTTATGATGTGTAACTTCCAAAGATGGTACAAGAAGAGTTCCAAGGCTGGTCCTAAGTATTTTGATTAAAATACTGCATATTTGCGGCAATTTCATGATAAAGTGTATGTGTATATCGATTTTTCTGGGAACAGCCTGTGAAGCTCTCTTCATTCTGAATAACTCTAGTACATTTAGCAAACGCAAAGAGATAGATGAAATCTTACGCCCCAAAAATCATATATCTCGTTAAGGCTAGCAAATTAGGCCAGATAAAATTGTTTTTGGCTTTAACCATTTCCGAGATACTTTTTGCTATTAGTTTGAATTTCAAAATATTTATTCTTTTCTCAAGATGAAAACCGCTATTCCTTTTTTCTGGACATGTAAAGAATGCAGAATTTCAAAGTCAACGTATAGCAAGCCGCATGTAAGAGATTATGCTTATGCCTAAGGTATTCCTCTAATGTCCTTGTGCCCGCCTCGGTAGCGTAGATGGCAGCGTGTCTGCCTCACGTTCAAGAGGTCCCGAGTTCGATTCTCGGTCAGGGTGAGTTACCTAGATACGGTTTATCCCTTATCCTGTAAGACGAATGTCGGGTAACTAAGCTCTATGGACCCTGGGCTCATTTGAGCATCATTTCACCCATTCCATTCACCGTCCAATATTACTTAATGTTGGAGGACGTAAATCACAAAAAGTAAATAAAATAAATAATCTCCTTGTATCTATAACCTATCTCAACTAGAACGATCCTGCTTGACACATATGGGAAGAGAAAGAGAGAATCAAAAATTCACTAACGAAACGCTCTTAGGTTGTTTGTTGGAGAAGGGAAATTTATGGGTAAATACCCATAAACTTTCCTCTAACAACCAGCAGCCTAAGAGGTTTCGTCACTGTATCTTTATATCGCTCTATATGCCCTCCTATTTATTTGCAAAAGGATCGCTCTAATTTAAGAAAATAAAATATGCGAACAATAAATTCTGCAAATTATCTCTACCAGCATGAAGTAGAAAGATGTTTTGTTTTAACACTCTCTCCTGCGCAGTGTGGAGTTCTGCTGTTCAGCTAAGAAAATAGACCCGAGATCGATCCCACCTACGAAGGTGTTTAAGAGCCGTGTACATATCGTAAGGAAAGTGAGGAAACTGCACAAGTAAGGTCGGCATTCGGATTGGCAGACCTAGGTACTTCACGGTCTCTAACACCACAGAAGAAGGAATAATAGTTTAAATGTGAGAGATAAATTCATGTAAATGTAATGCATGTTTTAAATATAAGTCCTATAGTTTGGGAAGGATAAAGTTCAATAAGAAAGGCCAGATCAATACAAAATTTCACGCCTGAATCTCTGGGGTTCAAACATGACGAAAATATTCAATAAACTCTACTCACCCAAAGCTAATCGCAGCCTCATGACGCAACAGGCCCGCCTCAGTAGCGTGGTGGTAGCGTGTCTGCCTCACGTTCAAGAGGTCCCGAGTTCGAATATCGGTCAGGGTGAATTACTTGGATAAGGTTTTTCCGAGGGTTTCCCTTTCCTGAAAGACGAATGTCGGGTAACTCTAAGCTCTATGGACCCTGGGCTCATTTGAGCATCATTTCAGCCATTCCATTCATCGTCCGATATGATTTAACGTTGGAGGACGTAAATTACACAAAAAATGACGCAACAGCTATTCCTGGACCAAAACCTACTCGCCCGGTCGCTGCGTTTTATACATCTACCTACCAAAGGCGTCACGAACGGGGTGTAGTATTGGAAGGTGAGATGTGATCAGTGCTCCGGTCCCTACCGTGGTCTTCTCAATCAATTACTTCCACAATTGGTCCCTCATGGACCTAACGAGGCTGAGTACACCAGGTCTTCCAAGGGCAGAAAAATTCCTACGACAGTACCGGAAATTGAACCCTAGTCTCCTGATTGGAAGGTAGCAGCGCTACCTCCACTCTAGAGAGACTATCACTCACTCCAATCTAGCGCTTAAAAGGGATTTTTTTCATTATTTTATATATTATCCAAATATCTTTCACGATTTTAGTAGAATGTGTATTACTTGTTTATCACGACAAGTAAGACATTTCTTCGAATGTTCTATGTGAAGTACTCGTTCAAATTCAACAACAAAACAGACACTTCATGTATTGAACATTTCAATAATATTCCTTGTTTTTCATATTTTAGCAATTACACTTTCTTATGTCTGGTTTTTGTTTCTCTAGAGTATGGAATATCAGAGCAGGAGTATACAAAACAATTGAATGTTGTACCTGCATCCAGTTACATATAATAGCTTTCGCCAGCATTCATTATTAAATTGCCAGAATTCAAAACTGGATTTTAGACTTGTTAAACGTATCTTTTTTGGCTCTATGTAGCTTTTAGTGTTGTACCGGCTTTTAAAAGGCATCTCATAGCGATTTTAACATGTATCGCTAAATCTAACTTCCTACAAAATGCTTACTAAATAGGATAGATTTTGCCAACATTAAAGTGAACAAACCGTTTAAGGAAGGCTTCAACAATATTCAATGTTAAATTATAAATATAGGAGTAGGAAAAAAACGAAGAATAGTCCGTGTATGCATTAAATACTTTTTGAAATGATATTTTCTATCATTTTTATTTGTCCACAGATTCTCATTTTGAATTCTGTCTCAATTATATTATTCTATATAAATGAATGAAAGATATTATGTCTCCCTAATAAGATAGCTTAAGAAGTTATATGAATTTTTGTTAATATCTTCATTGTGATTTAATTATATTCAACATATAAATCCTATTAAAATTTTGAGTAAGACATCTATAGTTATGTTCTTACAGCAAACATTCTCAATATTAATAAGTATAACACCACGATAAGTGAACTAGCTGGCCACCCTGACGTATGAACGGCCGCGCCGTGGCTCAGTGGCTAGACCGCTTGGCTCTCACCAAGGCGGCCCGGGTTCGATCCCAGGCGACCGCAAATGAGATTTGTGGTAGACAGCACGGTGCTGGAGCGGGTTTTCTCCGGGAACTCCGATTTCCCCCGCCATCTCATTCCACCGGTGCTCCATCTTCATCTCATGTATCATCAGTGTCGCCGCCTGCGGTGCCGTATGTAGTAAAAGCGGGCGTTAAACACTGCACACTTTTCCTGACGCATGAAAAATTTGAGATAGCAAAGAAACAAGGCTACAGTGCTCGCTACTCTCAAAAGGTATTAGAGTAGAATTATACAAATAATATACATCCACCAATAATTTACTAGATATGAGAACTGAGAAAAACATGGAACAAATTTCATTCAGGGAGGACAATTCCGATGGGATTTAAACCGCGGAAATATCATTCATGAATCCAAGCCTTAACCTCATTTAAAAGTAAGTAATTAACTAATTGAAACCAAAATTGAGGTATATCGCCTTTTTTACTTAGAAGATTACATTAACATATTAATTTTGATAATATTAAATTCAATCAAATGAATTAAACATTTCTCGGTCATTCGTTAGGTATATCACAAGAAGAGTACAATAACCATATAATGTTTGCACTTTGAAATGTAGAACTTAAACTATTAGCTATTTCTTGAATCGTTCTGTTATATATTAAAGAAGTCCAATATGTCAAACTGGCTAAATCAGTAAAATAAGAAATCAGCTCTGAATACTCTGGTAACGGAATGAAGAATCATGAGTTCATTTGAAATGCGAGAATTCAGGCAAATAACAATAAATAAAGGATTATTTTGCTGTTATATTTATGCATAATGAGTAGACGTTCGCGGTCATGCTTGTTATTTTGAGACGGTTATTGGAAACCTAATATTTTCTGGAAATGGAGTAGTTGAAACTGTTATTTAAAAACAACATGCATTTCACCTCTATATCGGACTATACGTTTTAAAAACCTTTCAAGCCTAATTCACGTCAATTTCAAAGAGACGTTTGCATTATGTGAACCAAGACTGATTGCATTCTTTTTTGAACACTCAAGGAAATACAGATGCCTTTGGTTTGGTAACACTGATAGGTTATTTTTCCCTTTTTTATTTTTTCTTTCTTTCTTTAGACTAGGTATGTATAATGAATGATTCTCACTGTCAACCTCGCTCTCACATTCTGCCTTCCTCATTACTCAAGTCATTATACCTCCCCTATTTGCTTCTGTGCAACCAAAATTGCTTTTTTCTTTAGTTATTTAGTTTTGCAAAATCTTAGTTACGAATATATAAAAGTACAAGCAAGCACGAAGAAATATTTTACCCTCGGCATTCATTATAAACCCCATCTGAAGCAGGGCGCAGGAATCTAATGATGACCTTTATCCTCTCTTCCTTCGTGCTGCATTCACCTTAGGTGCCGACAGAGTACTTAAAAGTCAAGGGGGAAGGCGCACCGAAGAATCCAATTTTCCAAGACAATTTTTATGCTAGGCTGACTTACTGTAAATCTCAGTGCTTTACCCTTAAAATCTTTAGCATCCAACCACAGATACCAACTTCAACCATTACACTGCCTCCAGCTATAACATGACATACCGTACCAAATATAAAAAGACAAGGGCAGTTTTGGAATTTTTAGTTTACCTAACCAACTACTAGAAGTGCTCTAAAGAGAATACAGTTACAGGGATTCGTAAGTAGGAATACTGAAAAATAGTCCTAGATCTTGATGGATTCCGTTGTTTTTCTATGAAGTCTAAAATGCATTACGTTGATGGATATGAATAGGGCTGGATCTATGTATTGTCGCGCTGCTCGAACAGTTACCATGGCTTTATCTTTGTTAACAGAAACCTCTCAGATAACGCGCTGAGAGTGAGAAGGGAACCGCTGCGCTTCTTGGATCTATGCTAAACACCAATGAGTACACCACTTCAGCCAATGAATTTCGCAGGAAATCACAAACGACAGATAGATGTTCACTCCACGTGGAGTAATTAGTGCGTTATCTGAGAGGTTTCTATTACCAAAGATAAATCCATGGTAACGGTTCGAGCAGCACGACTATAAACACATTTTTCTCTGATGATCCTAGAGTGATGCTACGTGGAAAATGTTAATTGTAGTTCATAATATTTTGAGCGAAATTAAAACATTTTAAGGTTAATTTTTAAGCATTTTAGACACTTATCTTATAGGGCATTTTGACAGGTAGTGTCATTTTAGATTATCTCCAGGTTGTCAATTTTCGTGTTATATTTATATTAGTAGAATCATGTTACACAATGTAAAAATTCTTGAAAAGCTATTGGAATATTGCTACCTTATTATAATATGTTAAACATTTGGATTAGTCCAGTTAAACGGTACACGTGTTTTGTAACACAGAGGGGTGAATCTATGTACCTGCTAGCTTTGAGAATCACACCACGCACAATATTACATTGCATCCCATTGCTTTAGGTAATATTTGTAATTCCTCGCCCAAAACGTAAAAACAAGCATTTCCGCAAAATTGAAACTCAAATAGAATTGACGAAACCACTTACAAGGAATCCAGGTCGTGCGGAAATTGAAGTGGGTAAGCGTAACTTTACCTCAATGGAAAATGTTTTGAACAGGAACAGTGGATATGACACAATGTCAGGATTGCAAATGAACCGTCAGGTTAAGAAGTATACTCGTGATGTATAAGATATGTAAATTCGCAATATTATTTGTTTTAAGCATATTGACGTTGAAAGAAGCTTCCCTTTGTGTAAGACGTAATAGTTGAGAACAGAATCTTTCATATATGAAACTTACAAGAAGTGTTTGTATTGTAATACAAAATTTATGGTAATGAATATGATAAATATGCATCTGTTACAGATAACTTATAATTTTTCGGAGTGTGTGTGTGTAAGTGATATATAGTGTCACAGAAACAGGCATAAAAGTTTCGGCACGAATAAGAAAACAATCGGCGGATAAAGTTTCACGGTAATAATGAGCCTTGCTAATCAGTTAATGATAGCGCGGCTATTGTAAACAAGCGCTGGCAAGCAGATATAACTGAGGTAAAGGACTCGCCGGCATAGATTAAGTTACGCTTCTAGAATGTGATAGAATATTTGGTTTCTTATTCTTCCGGAAATTTCTGGACTGATAGAGATTGTTCGGCTTCTGGCTTATTGTAGAACAATCTAGAGTTACGAATTAGATATTTAAAGACGTGACGGCTCGCAAAGTGAGTAGTAAAAAGAGTAAGCAGAGAACTGCCGAGAGTGTTGTTGTTGAATAGACAGTTGTGTAGCAAGAGTGTTGTTGTAACGAGAGCTAATGTAATCAGCTGTCACGGTTTGTTATTGCCATCGACCTTGGAAGATTGTGTTATTATGTGATGTAATGTTGTTACGTGAGAATTGAACAGTGTATCTCTACCGAAATAAAGAAGATTTTTAATTTCTGCAACTCGGCCTTTTAATTCTACGAACCCACAAACTCACAATACACACACACACACACACACACACACACACACACACACACACACACACACACACACACACACACACACACACACACACACACACACACACACATATATATATATATATATATATATATATATATATATATATATATTCAAAGTCCCGTCGACAACTAGGTCATTTCGTTTGGGTATCATTTTTCGTTGACCTGTAATGACTTAGGTTATGAATATCTTATTGCAATCTTAGTGCAATTCACCAACAAATCGAATAGGTTTATACATATGTTATGCTGAACTTAAAAATAGTATCCTACAAATCAGCTAGACTGACATTCGTCTGTTTGATTTACGACAGGAAATTTCTTGTTATTCATTTTTAGAGTCTCGTTATATAAGCAAATTTGGAAGCACTAGTGGAAGGGATATGCATGCAGCATGCTGTAGACGATTATATAGTTCCCGATTGCCTTTTCTTTTTTCCTAATTACATGCTCCACCGGATCTAATTTCTCAAGATAGTGTATGTATACGTGCATGCTGTGCTGATGTAACGTAATCCATGCGTAATGGATCGAGGACATAACGCATCTAAATAATCTATGAAGCGACCAAGCGGAATAGCTCAGGAGGTAGCATCTGTGGGAGGTCTTGGATTCAATTCCTATGACCATCTTCCTGTCCTCATGGGTATTTTTGGAAGTTTCCCCGGATAGCAGGCCGAATGCTGGGAAGATAATTACATCTCCCGAATTCACTGTTCATACTTATCACCTCATTCACTTTTCATTTGACGCTCCCAACTGTCGACGAGGGTTTCGATGCACATGTCACATTTTACTAATAAAATATCAAATGAGGCAAAATATTACATGGATTTTATAAAGTTTAATCATGGTGAAATTTGTAAACTTAGCTTAATGCTAATTATAACATACCTCTAAAAGCACCGTTTAACAAAAATCAAAACTCTCCCTGAATATAGGGATTTTAAATTGGCATGTGCATTACGTGCTGCATTTACTCAGCTCTATTTGACAAATTGGGTAAACTTGTATTTTCTTACAGATTCCTGTTCTCGAAAAATTTGGTAGAGGTTTACTAAATGTTTCACAGAAAACTGATCTAAAGAAAAACCTGGGCTTCCCCAAAATCATAGCTCTTAAAAATTTAAAGTAGCATGAATATTTCACAAGAGTATTATGATAAATGCAATGTTTTGGTCTTGTGCATTGAATTTTTAACACCGCAAAACGTAAAAGCGCTTGCACAGTAACAGCAAGTACCCATAGGTTAGAAAATGTAATTTCATTTTTTCCGTTACTCTCGGCAGTTTTTCAATGATACCATTTGTACATAATATCCATTTACATCTCCTAACGCCCAGTGTGAACGGAATCGAACAGAACAAGCCTAATTTTTCGCGTGTTAAGTACTAAACAAACCCTTTGTTTGGAAGCAGTAATTATCCAGAATATAGTTATTTGTTTATGTCCTATTTGCTTTAATTTATCTAAATGGATATTTTTAATCTTTTGGCAATGAAGAAAGGTTTATATTTTTTCCGAGAGAAATATTTAACGTGTCACAGGACAGTGACCTCATTTCAGTGTTGCTCATATATACATCTTATTATTCACAAGAAGGATCCGATGCAATGCACAGGAGACCTGTATTAAAAGTTTTTGTGAGAGTAATTGGCGAAAGTTTGACATTGAAATAAATTATTTAATTTTTATAGGTCCCAGGTTATTATATGTTATAATTAACAGCTCTTTTAAATATTGTAGCACATTTGGCATTAAGATTACCAACTTACAGGGAAAGTTATGCTCTACAATTTGGTGCCACAGTTACATATGACAGCCTTTATGTGCTCAGTCTCAAGTTTTTTTCGTTGCAAATGCAGGCGAGTTTGCTCCCCCCATATTTGCTTTCAACAACCTTTTCTGTAAACATCTTTGGTATAAATTACCCATTTTCACAGAAAACATTTAAGACAGTAAGATGATAAAAACAAACTCTGAAAGCTGTTAAGATATATGTTGGTGATAGTAAAATTGTTTACTTTTAGTAACTGCGGATACATTGCATTGCAAAGAAGGCCTATTTCACAATATACCTTACCTTGAAGATAAATGTTATGTTCCAACGTTTCGTCAGGAACTGCGGGTGGTAAACCGTCCACTGTGAAAGTTAGACGTCGGTTCAATGTTCAAGAACTTCTAGACCACGGCCCATAAGACCGGAACATAACATTTATCTTCAAGACCTGGCCGTGAAAACATCAGCTTATATACCTTATCTTCCTTAATAAACAAAGTTACTGAATAAAAGTGCTTACATGCACTTAAATGACCTGCGTTCACATTTCATAGTGTATGAGACTGATACATTAAATAGTAATTGAGAAAGCGAGTTGTTAAACAATGTTGCACAAGGCCGTTAGCCTGTTCTTGAAACCCTGTAAACATAGTAAATAAACTTTTATTAAGTATGTAACTGTTTCCTGGGGTATCTATTTCTTGCTCCTTTACTTGTACTCTCGGTTCCCAAATGCTGTTTTAGTTTTGACAGACCATCAGTAACGATTTACAGGCCAGAGGTAAGATACTAACAAATACATAACATGAGATTTAGAGTACTGGCTTCTCTATAATACTTAAGTATAATTATTCATCAATGGTGAATAATTTAAATAAGTGTACATAACTTATAATGCGTAGATGAATCAAGTTATACAATTAAAGTAGTAAAAAGAACAACAGTTGTTAACAGAAGTCATTGGGGTCATTAGATTGTACAAGCAGTAATTTTCTTTTTGGTATTTTAAGTGGAGATCTGTCGTTCAGAATAATGAAACATGTTAAGCTCATGGTGCAGTTGAATATTCCTTATAAACCATGGAACACTTACAGTTTTATGTATGTCATATGAGGGCTGCATAAGCCAACAATGGTCGAACTAAGCAGAGCAGAGCAGTCCAATCAATTCTTGAGCGTATATTGGTTAATAGGTATAGCTTTGTAAACCTTGCAAGTATTGTTATGAGTAATATGATTATTCCTAGTTAATTTGTAAACAGTAATATGTCAAACATTTCAATGAAGCTTGTAATGGTAGCCACGCTGGTTGCTAATAACATATGTACAGGAACAGTTTTTGTAGGTTCTTATACAGAAAAATAATTGCTTTCTTGTGGAACTTGAGAGAAGTGTCCCACTGTTTAACCCTTCTGTCAGTAATGAAAGAGATGTTTGAGGGAAATTAACTGTTGTAGGTATTTAGTTTGCAGTGTGAATAAAGCGAGTCACTGTCGTCTACGTACACGTAGAAAGACGCTATAGTCTCGCCGGCACAAAGCCAGGACTGGCGGTGAGGAGAAGGAAGATAGCGTACACGGCGTAGCAGCTGTCGTCATAATGCCGGCCGCTGCTGACCTTACGTACCAGGAAATATGTAACATTTTAGTTCTGCCACTACGAGCTGAACTAGACGTTTCTATAAACACTTCTAGCCAGACTAGAGGATACGTAAGGGAGTTCTGAAGCCAGCGTGCGAGGCAGTCAGCCGAGTGAGTTACTCTGAGAGAATCGGGGAGCATTGCAATTTGGTGTGTGCAACAGGGGCTTACATAAACATCAACGTTATAGTCGTGTTTACTCTAAGCATTTATAAAAGTGAAAGTAAGTGTAAGTAGTCACTGTGCTAACAGTTTTAGTGACAAAGTTAGTTAAGGAGAACTTGGTGTTGTCACTTATCACAATATTGTGCGTGATATTAAACCGCCGAGGTGTGAGAACTGAACCTGTGGCACTCCGGCAGCAATGGTTCGTGTTGTTGATTTTAGATATTATGGTAGGCGATTCTATGAAGTTTTACAATACATCCCTGAACCCACATTCGTCTCTCAATTTTAAGGTTTTTTTCGGGATTCCTATGATATTCATCAGGAAAGCATCAACACATTTGCAATATAACCCGTGGAATCTTAGGTCTGTGTTCACAATGAATCTACGATTAATATTCATTTAACACATATTTATTCTGTTGGTTAGGAAATGACTTGTAATTCCTCAAGAATAACAAACAGTTATTGGTTAATATGTAATACCTATTTTATAATATTCATAAAACTGTAAATAATAAACGTTTAATTTCTAGTAACATAAAATACAATGAAGTGCGAGCAATAACATCACCATTAAGCTCAGTATTCACGTTTCAAAACTTAGGTGAAGCTCTTTGTTGTTTTTCCCCTATAGTTTCCGGGAACAAAGGTGGAAGCACAAAGGTAAGCTGCTGTTTTTCCAACCCATGTCCTAGTAAACTCTTTTATATGGCGTAGTTTCAATAGAGACGATGTAAAAATAACTTTTTGTTTATATCTGAGTTGGGAAACAAGCTAACAGTGGTGGGTCGGAGTCTTTGCTGCAGAAGTGCTGACTTTATCTTAGCTATCTTGAACTTTCGAGGAATGTTCCTACACTAATTCCGAAATGAACAGGACAAGTAACAGGATTCCTAGCATTGGTATTAGTTTCTATTTAGGGTTTTGGAGTTAACACACATGTACATAATATTTAGTACTATGCAGGTGCATCACATTCTAACGATAGTTATTCCGAGTTCACAAAGTGCATCTAGGTGGATACGTAACCTGTTTTAATCCGAAGATGGGTCATATAAAGACCATAAAAGAGAAAGATAATAATCTAGCCTCGTGGCTAGAAATGGGAACTGCGTTTATGGGTCTGTCCTCTGGGAGTGGTTTCCCTTTCTGTTCTTTGGAATGCCGCGTGCATCGTATCCAGCAAAACTCTTAATGAAAGTGATCGTTAAAACTGGACATGGAATCGCAATCATTAATTCGATAAAATTAGCCTTTTAATAAGCAGAAGAAGAACATAAACTGGATTACTTCACCAAGAAATACAAGGGAACAAGAACCAGTGAAAGTGCACTTTCTAAACTAGACTAACTATGCCAGCTTTATTAAGAGTATGTGAATTAGCTTTGAAGAAGCAGATACCAGATGGAAATACGAGTATGAAATGATTGTATTTGTAAATATAAATTTAAAACATTAACGGGCAATTTAAAATAATATATTACTTTTGGAAAGTAATCATTAGGTTTTCATTCCTCATAAGTTTAAAAAAGGGAAGAACTAATTTTTGTTTTGTTTAACACGACAATAATATATTTTTAGACTATTAGAACATTAATGTATGGTATTGTATATCATATTTTTTAAACGCGACAAATATAGACTAATCTAAGCTGAAAAAAATCTAAACGAAAAAAGATTAGAATTCAGGCAGAACCATTCATGTTGAAAAAGCAACGATATACATTTAGTATTTTGAAAATACATAAAAATACATAGAAAATAGAAGAAAATTTGGCCAGCTATATCTGGTTAACATCAAATATATTATTTTTATACTCGTTTTTCCGTGCACCTCAGTGGCAATTTTAACATTTGAGGTTTATTTCAACGTGTTCTATAGGTATTCACTTTCCATGTGTCACAGCATACCGCATGTCGTCATTTGTCTAGCCCTTGATCCTAGAATTCAATTCGCCTAGATCTTCTGCAGAGGCGTCTAACTGATATGTCGGAGAAATTGCCTATAAAGCTCGGCGTCGCATTCAGCTGATAGCTGCCCAGTGGTTCTGTTTAGTCAATGAAAGTTGTAAGCTAGATGCTTGTTATCACCGCTAGTGTAAGAAAACGTGCATTTTCCAACAGTTTATGTTACGGCTGCTTTTATGAATTTAAACAAAACCGTCATATTTTCGGAATGAATAGACTTTGGTAGAGATGCAACAAAGACTAGTATGTTTGTTTATTTTATTTTACGCTTTTATGTGTGACAGCACATGGCACGTTAGATTGGCTACATTTTACCCTTAATATTTCCGTATTACTTCAGATGAAACTTCCCATTACAGCTGACACTCGCTTCAAAACAATGCCGTCAGGACACATTTTCAAATGAACACTCAAAATGCACACATCCAACGTTACAATTTCAATTGACGAATAATCAATCACTGAGAAAGAAGGGTGCACCTGTATATACAATACCCGTGTTCTGTGATGAAAAATTTTGAAGTTACGTAATGATTTTTATTTTAAAATTCGTGCTGATAAATGAAAACAAATGAAAACTTAATACGGAGCGTGAAAATATGGGGTATTTTGAAACGTATGGGACTTTGATTTATTTTTGGTAGGAAAAGCAAAAAGCATAAGTATTATCACTGATACCCCCACTTTCAAACGGGGGATCACACTATCAGAAAGACGTACATCAGTTAGGCATAGAAATGGCGCAGTAGTTTAATTTCTGGGTGGTCAATCTGATGGTACAGGGTTGAAATCTGTTACAGGTGGTTAAACATTTTATTCCCCCTTTCAAAATTATGTATGGCTTATGATTAATTTATTGTATATCTTTCGAACTTTAAGTACCTTCATGAAGGTATTCTTCACACTAAGTACTATACAGCATGTTAACCACTACCTTGCAGGTAGCAGCAACTCATCGAAGTTTTAACATCGGTGCACCGTTATGGATGTTGATATATTGCAAACAACCACGAACTCAAAGTACATATCAATGTGCTCGTTTAACAATCCTCTGTGGCTCCCTGAAGGTATGTTGGTTCAATTATGAAACACACACACACCCATCACATACACATGCAATATTGTGAGAATTGCATTACAATTTAGGTACCTAAAATCAGAATTTGTAAATATTTTGTCTAACTTTTACCAGGATACATCTGAAAATTAATTTTGCTGTTAAGGTAAAATGAGGTTTCGTTTTGGCATGCATCCCAACACGGCAAAGATCGAAATAAGATTTTATGTATGATGCTAAAGTTAAATATTAAGACCAGTACAATATAAGAAATTGTTCATTATGACGTTTTCAAGTATACCAATCATGTTCAAAACTAGATGCTTTACGTCAAACTGTATGCCACCTTCGCAAGGACTGCTTTCTCGTTATACAGCGAGCGACTCTTGTGCTACCTTCTTGAATCAGATAGCCATAATTTCGTGATCAATACCCATTACCCTTGTGTCTCCCTTGAGATATTTTCTCCTCAGGTCCAAGGTTTCCAGACTCGATAAATGTTGATCTATTGTTGCCCGTATCATCATCATGGCAAGAGGTAATTGCGTTACGATGTTAAATGAGGGGGATTCTCTTGACGGAGGCTCATTCATTTTGCGGAAGCCAGGATCCTGTCCGTAACAACGGAAAGGATGAGACAGGAAGTCAGGAAGGAAAGAGGTAAGGAAAGCAATCCTTTATTCTTTTATGTAGATTCGGAAAAAGCATAATGTTGACAACAGCCATGTCTATGTCATCAATCAAAGGTGTCCCTAGAAGGGGATAGTATTAAACTCGGTCAACTATCGGCAGGGACGCAGACATGTTTATGGCTAATGAATAAAGGAACAGTTCGGTAGACTCTTCACACGGAAGGCAGCCTGAATGGCCCCGATATTTTTCTTGAAAGGGCTGCTAAGGAAACGAATTGGGGTGAGGGAGCTAAGTATAACACATCAATTTTCCCATGTCAGAAGGTAAGGTTTCTGCTTTGAGCGAGGGCCCGGCCTCATATTATACTGCGGTTTAATCGACGTAAATTTCATGTATGCGTCCACCATCAGGTTTAATAAAGTAATCTTCAGAGTACACTACCACAAAGGGTTCTTGGAGCAACAGTCAGCATCTGCGTTAATGCACTACAAATCTTAATTTCATCACATTTTTAAACATGTGTTCTGCTCGTGCTTTTAAGTAATTTTAACTCTGAACTATATTATAATATAAAAGTAGCCCTAAAAGATTATAGTAAGCCATTATTGCATTAATAATGTCTCTTGATAAATTGTTCAAATGTTTATAGTTAAATCCTGAGGGAACAAGTACAGTAGTTATCACTGTATTTAATTACAACTTTATTAATACACTAATGGGTTATTTCGAAATATATAAAACGAAGATGTTATATCTAGAAAGCATTCCTACCTTAGTCTCCGTCAAACTGGACAAGTGTTTATCATAAAATTTAACATTAGGTTTCTTAAGGGAATCAATCATTGCATTGCATTCAACAGTTCAATATATAAGCGGAAATACATATTTTATAACTCCAGAATCAAATTAATAAAAACAAGTGTATAACAAGGCACATGTGTGTCTATATGTGTGTCGGTTAAAAACCAAACTTGGTATTTGTGTTGAGCAACTTCCAAAGATTTTCACTTTCACGAAGATGTTCAAAAAAATCTTCCTACTCCAAACTATCCTTTACATGGAAAAATTTTCGAAAATTTTGATTTTCTCAATAATCACTGACGATTATGTTTAAAATGACATTAAGTTTAATTACTCATCAAGACAAATGAAACGCACATGTTGAATTTTCTGGAAATAGCTCCGGAGGTCCTTTTCATTCTGAATGTCTTACGCACAACTGGTATGAGAATGTCAAAATTTTCCTGCGCAAGTAACGCAGATCTCGATAAAGCACAAGTTTATCTCAAAAGCATTTTTGTTGAATCATTTTCAGATTTCTTTTATTACTGGTTTTAATTTTAAGATACTTATAATTTTGTCAAATGTGAAGTCATTAGTCATTTAGATTTATTTGGTTTGTTTTACCTTGGCGATACAAAGGCAATGAAGTCTCAAAGTCATCATATAATGACCAGCTCTTAAGAGATTTGATAATTGTTTAAGCCTAATGCATTCACTTATTCTCTTGTATCTATAACAAAACATGGAATAATAATAGTTAATACCACTTCTGTTAATGTTTATCTCTATTAACGCTTAATTTGATTAGAATAAACTAGATAGGCGCATAGGCATTTTTAAGAATAGTTTGCATAGTTTAAGAATAGAGTGACTAGAGAGAATCATGTGAGCGCACACATTGTACTAGTCATACTTACATAGCTCACCACACCCCTACCCGCCCACCGACCCACCAACCCACCCACACATACAAATGGGACTATGACAGTTTCATTAACTTTTTAACGTCCTGCTGAAAACCTATTGCAACAAAAAGTACCAAACAGCCCAAGGTATAAGCTCCTTTTAATCACGACATCGCTGAGGAGAGTAACACAACAAAGGTGTTTTAGATAGGCTCCTGTGAACAGAATGACACAAATTAGAAGAGTGATTGCACTTTTATGTTTGCAACATTGCTCTAAAAGGCTTTGTGAAAGACACTGAACGAAACTGTCATTTGAAATGCAAACGCCAAAGTTGGTGAGCGTAAAAATGGATAAAGAGAGGCCACTGTCAGTCAAATGAATGTTCTGTGACGTCAGGGAGCAAGTCTCTTCTTCCCAACTCTCAGTCAATATTGCTAACTTGACGCTTTTGTCGCTATTTCTAACGAATTTTCGTCCTGCATTAGCAATAGATTGACTCGTTTAGCTCCTAACGAGAAACAACGAATTATAAGCCGAGAGCAGCAACATTTAAAGATCTTTATCGCACAAATTCTCTTATATATTTGTGGCCGTAGATTTCCATTACGTATCCAAAACTCTGATTGTACTAGATGATTTAGCCCTTTTATTTAACAAATATACACTACAGTAGTTCGAATAAACTTCATTTATGCTTTTGTGAGGGTTTGGTATCCCCTGATGACACTGCTGACCTCCTTTGGAAACGTAGTCCATTAAGTAGAAGTAAATAGAAATTTCACAATAGAAGTCACCTGCGCTTTCTAGTTTCTTGTAATGTTATTCCTCTAGGTACCTGATACGGACGAATTACAAGTCAACAGAAAATAAATTAGAAAAGGAAATCAATTAAGGCGCTCCAGTTTCCCATTATGCAATTCCTGCTTCAAGAATGGGCTATTGTAAACGGTGTTTGTTGCCAAGTGAGTTTCGAATTCATAGTGAATATTTATTTCAAACGAGTGTGCGTTTAGTAGCGTGATATACAAGTTATGTATGCGCGTAAAAGAAGTCCGATTTTATAATGGAATTATTGACTGGTACGATTAATAATTATATAAATACATGATAGGGAGATAAATGACTGCACAAATAACTTCGACAATTACGATCCATGAATAACGTAACAAGCTAAAAAAGTAATTTGTCAGGGAATAAGTCAGTAGCCAGGAAAGTCACGGGTTGAAGCGAAGCAATTAGTTACAACAATTAGGAGTTCCGTAAACTAAGTAACAAGAAATCCGTTAGAATAAGATTCAGTTACGTACGGAAATGACAAATATAACGGTATTTCTTAGCAAATTACAGAATAGTAATTTTATTTTAAATGCAAATATGAAGCTTAGAACTGGCATTCATTGTATAATGGAGGAATTTTAGTAGCGTGGCCAGGAAGGAAGTGGTACTTAGGTGTATAAAACAGTGCATTCATAAAGCAATTGTCATAGAGCCTTGCGGTTATACAATCTGTTATATTACGGAAGGTTTTCCCTGTGATGGATTATTGGCAGTTCGTAACGCTTAAAGACCGCAGTACTGTAACCACATGCTTGGCTGGAGCCGAAAGGGGACTTGCCGATTAGTACGAGTATTTCAGCGAATCATGGAAACTTACGCTTCTCGTTGTTATGAAAAAAAAAAAACACTTATTTCAAAGTCTAAATTTATTTATTCTTCAGAAGTTAGCAAATATAATACGACTATTATTAAAATTTCTAGTTCTAGGATTCAGGAGGAAACAAAATGTTTACCCTTAAACATTAAACAGTCGCAACTCGTTACAAACACAACTATTAAATTCATCAGTCAACGTACCCAGTGTTGTCTATTCTCAAACTAACCACGATAACCTTAAAGCAATCTGCTGCAGCCGTCAACAGATTCACTAAGACGGAGATATTGAAGACTGACCCAAATGTGTAGGGGAACAAAATATCAAATTTTTTATTTTATTGGCTGCTAAAATAATCACTAATTAATAGTGGGTCAGTGCGGTATAACATTCTTGTTCCTAAACACCCTAGGTATTGACAATAGAAGTAAAACTACGGGCAGTGCGATAGGAGTGACTGGTAAATGAACCTTGGTCACAATCTGAAGCACTAACAAATAAAAATCATACAGTCGCTTCTGTAAAATTGAAAATATATACGATATTAAGTGATATAAGACAACACGTTGGCTTTTTGAAATCCAATATACATTTCATATAAAGACATGTTAGTGACCTAGATTACCAAAGTGTACTGTTAGATTTTAGGTTTTCATTGATGTTAAGTAATAACCCTATTTTCGACATAAGATCGTACCTACCTACTTGGTGCAAATCGTATCAAGCTTAGTAGGGACATAGTGTCAGGGCTGAAGAAAAACAAGATTTCGGTATCTTACTCCATTAAGTCAAGCGATTGGCTTTGCTTTCATCTTCAGAATTGAAAGCAAAGGGAAAGTTAGGAGAAAAAGAACAAGAAAAACAGGGACATAGTGTGACTTTGTGGGTTCGTAAAATTAAACGTCCAGGCTGCAGAAATTCAAAATTCTCTTTATTTCCGCAGAAAGACATTTGTACAACTCTGATATAAGCAGAATGACGTAACACACACGTACGAAACCTTCAAGTCGGTCTGCCGCACGTCCGCACTGCACCATTAGCAGCTCTGATACCGAAATTAAAGGATTGCAATAAGTAAACCATCGTAATGGATGTCAAAGAAATTGTGTATCTTTGTTACAACACGTGCAGGCAGGTGCATTAGGCTGAATAGTTGTTTTAACAAAAGAAACGTAAGAAAAAGTGTCTTAGCAGCGTTCTAAAGGGATAGCACTTGACTCCGTTTGAATATGTATTCTTCGGACTCTTAATAGTGGCATGACCGAGACTAATAATCACAATGGACAAAATAGCCACATAGGAGTTTTGGATGAATAAAGAGGGTTTTCGAGAGGTGAAAGTGACACACGCACGCACAGCTGTACACAATGAGGACAGACAGTCCGCGGCTGGCGGCCGATTCAGGTGGTTATCTGCTTCTGTCTTGGTTGAAGGCAGATCAGAAGCGATGAGAGAAGATTTTTGTCGGTTCATATGTACGTGAAGAACGAATTAAGTTTTATCGAGTACTAAGCATTCTACATACGGTCACTCTGAACAGTGAAATATTGATAACCTTGGTTGGCAACTTCGAGTTTGATGTGACGAGAATAGGAAGCATCATTAAGTCAGTTTAAAACGGGCATTCCAGTGTCATTAGAACCATCCTTACTCATACATAACCACGCATACCCTGAGAGTACCTCTCTTTGCTCATACCCTGCGCCACCAACCTGTTCGCTTCAGCTCTCATCTGAATGCTTCTGTGCGCGCGCACACACACACACACACACTCACTCACACACACACTCTCTCTTATTTATACACGAGCAGCTGTTCTCGAGGTTTCTCGAAACCTGAAGAAGCCACACGAAAGCTACCGATCTTTCCTGAAGAGGCGAGAACACCGGGGAACTGTCTCTTTCTCCCTCTATAGCTCTATCTCTGGGCGTGGCTTGGACGCTATCTGTCTCTTTCACTCCGCGCTTCCCTCTCTCGGCGTTCGCTTACCAGCGCCCTCGTGAGAATAGTTATGATGGTTAAAGCTTTTAACCCTCACCAGGTTTTCTGAGACTTTTGAGGTGCTTTCCAAGATTCGTAAACGACATTTCAGCATAAAGATAGCAATGTTGGCAACACCACTCTCAGCTAGGAAGCCAGTGAGTACTGTAGGATCGATGGGGCAAACGGAAAAGCGGGATTACTAGCTAAGGTTAATTGAGGTAAAGCGGAACGTATTTGTATCTTTGTGCCTGCATGTCTTTAAGATACAAAGTTGAAATTTACTTTCAACCGCCGTCTACGAATGCTAGAAAGGGCTCTACATCACACATTTGTAATACGTCATACGTAGTGGATCTAGCTGACTCCGAGTGGGAACATTTGAAATGGCAATCGCCTGCTCAGCCAAGGATTGTTAACAGACCTGAGTAGCAAGACTATGTATATATTTGTACACTCCTCTCGTTAGCAGAGTGGTATGGAAACAATGTATAGCGAGTCACGGACGACGTTGACAATGTAGAGAACTATATATGGAAGAGTTGTTTGATATCAGTTATATCCAATGCAGCACGCCTTAATCCAGCAGGTTTTGTTTTAATTAAAGAGGCAGCTCGTACTTTGAGAGGCAATTTATACTTGCAGCAATTTTGACGTTGCATCGTTATACGCATATTAAACTAAGTAAATTAAAAGAAAAACTGTGTAATTAGTAATGGGAGCATTCGAATAAATGTCGCCTTCAGGTGGTTTATCACTAAAAATTAGCCATTTCTACACCCACTGATTCAATGACTACGAACATTTTCCAATTTCTCTGAGACTGCTGCTTTGAATTTGAAGCACTGTGAGGACTGCGTACAGATTTATTAGACTATTCAACAGATACTCCTTAAAGTGTTGAGCCCGCCTTGGTAGCGTAGATGGTAGCGAGTCTGCCTCACGTTCAAGAGGTCCCGTGTTCGAATCTCGGTCAGGGTGAGTTACCTGGATAAGGTTTCTTCCGGGGTTGTCCCTTATCCTGTAAGACAAATGTCGGGTAACTCTAAGCTCTATGGACCCTGGGCTCATTTGAGTACCATTTCACCCATTCCATTCATCGCCCGATAAGACTTAAAGTTGGAGGACGTAAATTA
This sequence comes from Mantis religiosa, assembly GCA_030765055.1. NCBI lineage: Eukaryota > Metazoa > Arthropoda > Insecta > Mantodea > Mantidae > Mantis > Mantis religiosa. The sequence continues at coordinate 105,058,166 of CM060948.1, read as the reverse complement.
AAACAAAGTGTTGAGCAGTGTCGCAACATAGTCATTGTGCCTGAAAAAGTTCTACAGGAAGTACACCACTAATATTGAAATTTTGGTTTCCTTTTCTAAACGATCACTTCAGTAACTTCAACGTCTTTTAATGATTTAGTTCAACTTTTGTTGGGAATTCCTTTGGCATACTCTGGCACTTCGCTAATGTGAACCATCTCCATGTACATTGATGTTTCACTTTCTTCCTAGATATAGTGGCGTAACGGAATAAGCCCGACGAGCCTCTTCTTCTGGACGATACAATCGCTGAGGAATCCAACACAAGATGTATCCTACCCGTGCAGTAACAGCACTCAACGCACTTCATCAAGTCATCAACTCGCTCGTAGCTTCTCTTGCACGCGGTAGCTCCCTCACTCCCCTCCCGTAGACTCACTTAGATGGACCTACCCACCTGCCAGACTTCCCTACTTTTGCACATTACAAGACTGACTCATTTGCACATATAGCCGTAGAACTTTCCAGGAAGTTTGAGATGTTGAAACATTCAGATTATTCCAGTTTTTCAGGGATATATATTAATGTCTTTATGCTGTTCCGGCTGCGCGTTGCCGACCTTCCGATAACCTTGGGTTATTGTCGCTGCGCCACAATATTCAAACATGTTATTTCTGTTAATTGTACAAGGCAAATGCAACTCCATATTCAATTTTGTTTTTGTGATATAACTGCTTACTGAACATAACTGACCTTAATACCCATTTCTCACTATTTACAAGTTAATGTTGTATTTTTAAATATTTGTATTTAGAAGGTTCAGAATGGTATTATATGCGATCGTTCCCGTGGTATCATCATCATTGCGGAAGGTAGTATTCTCGATGCTCGCACAGCCTGTTTCTCAAACTAGCCGTTGGAAGCCCGCGTTTGAATGACAAGTACCGTCTTCTGTAACGAAAACCGCACCTATGCCGCTGGGGTAATACAGCACACCGACCACATGCCACTCCTGAAACTCCTTTCTGCTCATTTAGTCCTATGTGGACAGAAACAACCGGAGCGGCGTGACCTCCGCTTTACCCGTCTGTCATATCGCGGCAAAAGTTTAATTTTAATCCACAGTGCATAATTTATAACTTCTCCCTTAGCCTTGCGGAGATGTGTATTGTCGCTCTATGTCCAAGAGCGGGTTAAAATTAAAAATGGGTACAATTAAACCTTAAAACTGATTTAGAGTCAGGAACGGTTATACTAGGTTACTCTGGTCAAGAGTAGATTGATTTGAGCATAATCTATAGCAAAATGTAGGTAATGCAAACGTCCGTAATTTAAATATTTTCCTTCTATCTTGCTATGCTAGATCATTAAAACAAACAGTCTATGTTTATGTAAAACGCAATATATAATGGCGCAACTGTCTTATACTAAGCTGATGACATACTGTAACGTATGTACGAAGTTAAATTAAACATTTCATGTAACTTTGGGAGGGGACAGTTGTTACACCAGAGTTACGCCGGGAGTGATCAAGAATGGACTTACCAGTACCCGCACTAAAACTCTAGCAATGGCGTACGAATTTACATCTGCAAGGTATCTTTCCACTAAGCACTTGTAGTAGCAAAGAGAATGACTTGCTTGCATTGTACATAATTTTAATGTGTCCTAATAGCATTCTATTGTTATTCCTGTGCTTTATAATTTGCTATTATAATTTGCTCACCTAATCTCCTTTGATCCAGCTACGTTCCCACAATAATATCAAGCTCTAAAGCAAAGGTATATGTGTCGGCGTCTCTAAAAACCATTTTTAGAGGTAAGATTCGATTCCATACTGTTTGTCAACACTCCACAATACAGTATGATAATTGGTGGAGGTACGAATATGTTACGCAAGAATTTGATATTTATTCCAAATCTTTATTGTGAGTCTCCTGTAACTTTTGTTCTAAATACTATTTATGATAATCGCTGGAGTCCTTAAATGTGTTTCATTGCATTATGTTCTATTTTAGAAAAGTTTCGGTGCACCTCCTTAGCACTGCCACTCCAACTCCCCGAGTCCCTGTAACTTGTAGGTCTGTTCTTATTATAGATATCGCCTTCACACTGGACATAACTAAATATGGATAGTTAGATTTTTTTGGCATCATACTACCCCTATGGCCCAAAGAAAATAACAGATGCTAAACGACACAGCTCTAAACATCCTGTGTTGCACTACCTCTGTGAAAGAATGAATTTATAAAATGTTTTGACTTAACCTGGCTGAAACGACGAAATAAACGTTTAATACTAATAGCCTATACTGCACTGCCTTAAAATCCGTGTGACGCATCTCCGTGGCATAAGGCGCAGCCTGTCCGCCTACCAGTTCACATCTCGGTGTGGTAATGGATAAAGTTTCATTTCGCAGTTTTCAGAGACAAATATTGCGTAATTTATCACGTACATGCACCACGGGAGCACGTTAATAATTATTTATAATCACTTCCTTCATTGTCTCCATAGATTTGAGGAATTATACGTCATATTAACATTAAAAGCAATGTTTTCCTAGAAGATGGTAGCATATTTAAGCACCCTCAACGTAATATTGATAACACAACGGAAAAGAAGAATCTTAAAACGCTGATGAATATTAAATATATCTTTTAAACATCGGAAAGCCTTCGGTTACAAATCTTTAGTTATCTGTGGTGGCGACGGCGGTGGCGGTGATACTGAACTACATTTTCTAATTATAATTTTAAAGACATCATTGCATTTTCGTCTACATATAAGCAGTTAATATCTAATACTCATAAGGGGATAAAAAACAATCGTACAAATATATTTTTAAACCCACTCTCAAAATGTTAGGACTTCTAAATCTAGAAGACATAACACGTGCCTATAGCCATAGCTCATTTTCTCTAAATAGCTAGTTAATAGTGGAAAACAGTTCTGGTGTAGTGGATATGTTTGTGGCACTCATTGCAGATTTTAAAACTGCGTCTGCTGTTTGGCTGTTTACATAACACTGCGGATTTCAAGCGGTATATAACGGCACATGGTTTTCAAGCAGCCTGTATACTGTAAGACTTGAAGCTTTCACGCCGAGCTTTATATTACTCAAGGCTTCGCGGCTGATCGCGGGTGATTTTCAGAAGGAACGCCATGGAGTATAAAATGGTGAAAGCTCAACATTTGTAAACCTGACACGGCTGATCACCCGCCAACCCTTGATTAATCTTGTATATTGTTTAAACCCTGTTTCGTATAAATTTTTCCTACTGACATGTATTCTTAACGTTGCCTTTCCTTCCACTTTCCTATGATGGCACATCGTCGAAGATTGTTAAATAATGTCATATGTAATGCAAAGATATGTGATAAAATCTATAGAAACACTATCATAACTGTGCGTTCGTCAGCTGAGAGGCAAGTTTAAACTGAAGGATCCTTCCATTTATATGTTGATAAGAGTTTACATAACTTCCAGCTGTATTAACTCAGTTAAGTAATATATTTAATTCCTGTGATTATTATAATGCAACTCTCACATTTAGTTTAGAATGTATTAAAACAGATAATCATGTTAAATAAGACAATTATTTTGCATCGCAGAGCAACGTATTCCTCAACAACAGCAAAGTTAGACAAAGTTATACGGAACAGGCCTTAGCGTTGGCGACCTCATTGCATTCAAGCACTCTCGTATTAACAGCGTGGTACCTTCTGTATCCTTATTGGCTTGTGCAAGTTGAGAACAAACAAATTTAACAAAACAAATTGATCAAGAAAATATATGAACTGGATATGCAAGCCTCATAACTATACGGTTAATGCTGTTTACATGAACCACGTAATAATGCTGCTGCGTTGTCAGAAAAGCTCTTTCCTGGAATTTCATTTCAAAATAAATCTGCGTGGAAAAAGACTTCACTCTGAGTTCTAGTTGGTTTGGAATTAATCAAACTGCCACATGCTGTGCATTACATAGCTAACCGATTCATGCGTAAATGACCACGTTTTCCTGACAAAGAGATTGCCTGTACTGCTATTGTCCATTTTATCACAATTCGAGTCCATGATCCTGAAATAAAAGGAAATAAATGCTTTTATAAGGCTTAAGAAGACAGGTATTCATTTAAAATTTGGTCGAATAGCTATAGAACTGACCTTCAAATGAATTTATTACGAGTTTTTTCCTTTATCATAATACAAAACATTACCTTTGTCCAGCTAAGGCCAACACTGCCCTTCAAAGAATGCCATGATACTTTCGTGCAATTGAATTGGGAAACAAAGGATATGCATACTTTAGTTGTTCTCGGGCTTCAAATAAATTGAACTGCTGGTGGAACAGCGAGTATCAAGAGTGGATCACAGGATCACAGCATGAAGCCCGAGATCTTTGGTACTGAAGGTGGACGAGCTTTCGTTCTTCAATTCCCGTTTCGTTCTTCGCTTTCTCGTCCAGGAATCTTATTCTATTGGCACTGAATCGCCACGAAGTCCAGACCACCCCAGCATACGAAGCTGGATGGGGAAAGGAGGAGAATGATACTAAATGTGACAAAAGGTCTATACATACTCTAAATATATACTCTGGTCTAGAGTATATTTCTACCTATGTCGCCAGTAAACCTTCCGCTCTTACTTAATGCAAACACTTGGTTCGGAGCACAGTGAATGCTTTTAACGTTTACTATCATAATGCGACAAGCAGAGAGATGCATTGGTGTACTTTTGGTTGTCAAACACCATCCTGGTAATTGGACAATTCTACAACATTCAGCACTGAAATCAACGTCGGCTAACATTCACCCTTTGATTGTGTGACAGAATGCTAAGATGCATGACGCTTTATGAGCCAGTGGTAGAGACAACTTTGCTTTTTTATATTAAATTCCTGTTGGAGTGATATATATACAAGACAAACTTCGTAAATACACTTGGACACGTAAGGAAGCATCTTAACGGATTTATGATTAATTTCTATAGATCATTTAAGATAAATGTACACTATTTTCTAGCTATAGTTACGAGATGCTACAATTAAAACCGGGTAAATGGCAAAAAACTAGCAAAAGCGTCACTTTATGCAGTCTTAAAAGCAACGCCTTAGTCTGGTAGTCCGGCTGGTTAGCCGCTGGTTCTATTGATCCCAAGTTCATGGTTTTAAACGGTGAACATCGTTGGTTTCAAATGTGCTTATAAGCGACAATCCCATTTAAGTAGATATTACTAGCATGTAAAAGAACTTCTGCAAGACGAAGTTACGTCACATGGGTGGCGCTGATATGATACTAACAGCTGTTAGGGTTGTTAACAAACAAAACATACATCAGTATTGGAATCGGAATGTTCTGTCTAATTTTATACAGATTTTATCACTGAATGCGCAGTGGTTGTAGTTTAAGTGTATTTTTAAAATTGGTACTGCATTTAGGAGATATAGCATTAACTCGAATTGCTGTGATCGTTTTACTGCTGCGCTTATTTCTAGACCATACGAGCATTCTTTTAACATACTCACCATCACTCTGCAGTTTCTTACAGTAGAGCGGCCTTCGAAAGTTAAAAAATGACACTAACATCAGAACTTTGTGGCCCTCTACGTTTAGTACGGAAGGAAATTAGTTATCAAAGAGGTTAAGTCTTCGGTGATGAAGAGGGTAGCGGAACGGAATGAAAATTTACTTGAAGGAGTTGTCAGGTGTTTGAACTATTACTTATAAGAATATGTAAGCAAAGTGTTCAGCTTGGGTAAGTGAATCCCATGATATTCATCGTTAAGTGAAGTACAGTTCACTGTTGTAGAGGTATTTTTAGTTTCAGTGCAATGACCACTAATATTACTACTAACTGCATAATGTTTTCTATCCACAAAGCGTCCTAATGCTCCAACTAAGTATCCATGTGACTTCTTGTTGCACCTAAGGATGTTTCTTCTTCTAAGCACGCCAGGGAAGAATATTTCAAACGCGTATTCAAGTGGATTGCTGATTAAAGAGATTATATGTCACATTAAAGTCTTATTTTCCTGTAATTTTATTAGGACAGGAGTAATTATAACATCGCAAATATGTTTCCCTATTAGTTTTCTTCCCATCAGTTTGTTTGTAGTAAGACTATTTTACACCAAGAATTCCGAAACTAGGGTGTGATAAAGCAAAGTGCTACAGGGAAAGAAAAGCTCTATGCAAGAGCGCGTTATGGTCGTATTTTACGTTCATGTCACTTTCATCGAAACAAACGCAGCACTTTCAGCTTGTAGTGATATATGTCTGAGCATGCTTTTATCTTTTCGACGTAGCTGGCACCTCGAACAATGTTATATAACAATATTGTAGTTATTTCTTCTGCACCCTATGGCGCCTGATGAAGGATTGGCGATGTATCCCGGAAATATCTTTAAGTGGGGATACATTTGTTCCTTGTTTTATTTTGGCTTTTACGAGGATGGCGATAAATTAGATGGCAAAAGTGAACCAACTCGTTAATAACGCAGAGCATAAAAATCCATCTAAAAGATAATTAATTACTCGGCACAGGCTTCTTGTCTAGTTCCTGTGCGATAAGACGTACAAGGTATTAATCTTCAGGTATCATTAATTATAAGACAATGTGCTGCTTTGCAGCAATCCTCTCGAGAGTTAAAGGAATTTCATTCTGCGAAGATTTTGCATAGAGGAACCCGGGTATATTCAGTGTACTTAGATCACCAAATCATTGTTTTAACTTGACATATCTTAGTTTCGAAGACAAACCTCCAATTTGTTTTAGTGCCCAAAGGATTCCACACAATCTATTTTTTACTTTTTCTGCCATGCACAGAAACAATAGGAAGAAATCAGCACAGCTTCCCTGGTCACGCCGCATTTCTCACCGCTTTTAGGACATTTCAAGACGTTAGGTTTTGATTACGCTGACCAGCCTTGTATCGTGTTTAGGACCAGCGCCAGTTGTGTCAACTCATTGGCTAACTACAAATAGGAATACGTATAAGTGAAGAGAAAAGTGAATCGTGGAATTACATATTCTTAAAACAGGTAAGCTCCACCGCGCTAAGGATGAAAGAGGCGCCAACGGACATCTAAGACAAGACCTATTAACCCTCGATTACATTTGTGATCTTCAAGAATCAATATCCGAGCTTTCAAAATGTTTTAATAGCTCGGCCACGCCGTGGCTCAGTGGTCAGACCACTTGGCTCTCACCAAGGCGGCCCAGGTTCGATCCCAGGCGACCGCAAAGTAAGATTTGTGGTGGACAACACGGCGTTGGAGCAGGTTTTCTCCGGGACCTCCGGTTTCCCCCGCCATCTCATTCCATCGGTACTCCATCTTCATCTCATTATCATCAGTGTCACCGCCTGCCGTGCCGTATGTAGTAAAAGCGGGCGTTAAACACTACACAGTTCTACACAGTTTTAATATCTCAGTTTCTACTTTAATATTACACAAGCAATTATCAATACACAATACGGTTCGCTAACGCAAAGGAAGTCGCTGAGAGGAATGTGCCACCCATACACAGCGGGACAAGGACAGCGAATATGTGTGACAGAGAACGCATGCTACGCAAGGAGTAGAATCGTTACGATCGTCACTCAGTACACTAAAACCGAGAAGATTTATTCACAAAAGTAGAAGGCGTCAGAATGTTTTTCAATGGGCTGTAACTGAACCGACCTGAGTGTCAAACATGTCGAGGAAGGGTGTTGGAACCTACTCCAACCCCGCTGGGTCTCAATCCCTGTGAACTTTCTTTTATGTGGCAAACAGTACGTTCTTTAAATTGGTTTATACTGTCACCCAATTAGCGGTAGGCATGAGGCCCACAGCTGTGAGGAAACCAAAGGCCGCCGAGCCACGCCTCCCATTAGTCTCTGTCACTAACTGAGGGGTGGTTAGGGAAATGTCGCTGTCCCTAGGCGCTTCTCTCCCCTTCTCCTGCCCTCCGGAACTTTCGTAGGGGAAACCAGAGACTTCTAGAAAGACAGTGACATTCCTATAAAAAGGGTTTCAGAGAGACAGTCAGTCAGAGTTAGTCAGTGACGTGTTAGCAAAGGAGCGCCGTGTTAATGAACGAGAAGATTGTGCAACGGAAGACTTTACGTAACTGTGTATGTGCATCGGAGTTTACGTAATCGCGAGTACAAGTGAAATTGTAACGGACGAACTGGTGAATTGTAATTGTGTGCATTACGTAATTTTGTGTAATTGGAAAGTATTCAACTGTAAGTCGGTGGAAATAAAGAACATTTTTGAGTGGTGAAATTGGACTTTCATTTCACGAACCCACAAAGTCACACTGGTGTCAGGAAGCGGGAAGATAACATCACCGAACACTACGACCATGAACGCGGTATTGGAAAACATTTTGGAGAAGATGATGGAAATGAAGGCCGAATTAACAGAGAAAACGGAAGCGGCAAATAACTACCTGGCCGCGGAACTGAAACAAATGAAGACGGCCAACGACAACATCACCGCCGAGTTGAAACAAATGAAGACGGCCAACGACAACATCACCGAGAAGATGGAAGAAATTAAGAGCGAATTGACCACGGAAATGAGGGCAGCGAACGACAGTCTGGCCACGGAAATGAACGAGGCGAACGAGGTCCTCGCCGCCAAATTTGAGGAACAGTTGGCCGGCATGAGGGATGACGTCACGAACCTGGGCAAGCGGATGGGTCAAGTAGACGACCGCCTTAATGATTTAGAGGAAAAAGCCGACACTAACGCCAAGACCCTGAACGCCGTGGTGGAAGACGTCGAAGACCTTGCTAACCGTGTTAACAACCTGGAGGGAAAGGCCGACAGCAGAGTCAAGTCCCTGAACGCCATGGTGGAGGACGTCGTCAGCAGGAAGCTGAAGGATTTGAAGGCCGACGCGCCGGGACGCGACACAACATCTGCGCGCGTCAAACCTCCCAAGTATGACGGCGCGTCAACGTTTGAAGCCTTCCGCCGCCAGTTCGACACAGTGGCCAGGCACAACAGATGGTCACCGGAGGAGGAGGCCACACAGTTAATAGCCAGCCTCCAGGGACGGGCCGCGGAAGTGCTAAACGCGGTGCAGACGATGGTGGCGCCCAAGGACATCTGGGAGGCCCTGGAGAATCGCTTCGGGAACCACCGCTTAGCCGCAGCATACCGAAGCCAGCTAAAGGCAAGGTCGCAGCAGCCGGGGGAGACGCTGCAGGAGTTCGCCATAGCCATCGAGCAGCTGGCTAGCAAGGCCTTGGTTGACCTGCCACTGGAGTTCGTATCCCGGGAAGCCGCCTACAATTTTGTCGACGGGGTACGGGACACGGAGATTCGTCAGCGCCTAATGCTCGGCGAATATAAAACCATCCACGAGGCGCTGACAGTGGCATTAAGGATGGAGGCGGCCAAAATAACATCCCTCCCGACGTCGAGAAGGAGGAGCGTCCGCTATGCCGGAGACAGAAGACCAGCTGAGGGACGCCGGCGAACACCTAGTGGCCTGTGTTGGGGGTGTGGACAGCCCGGACACCTACAGAGAGACTGCCCACGCCAGGAAGAGCAGCCGGAAAACGAGTAAGGGCCGTCGTGGAGAGGGGCACGTCGGCGCCATCACCACCATCCCCTCGAGTGACACTGCGCGCCGTCAGCCGGCGTATGGATGACAGCCTCATCGCGGACGGTTGGATAAGAGGAAAGCCGTGCCGCGTGCTGGTGGACACCGGGGCGGCCGTGACCATCATCAGACCTGACGTGGCGAAGGGTTTGCCGACAAGGAAGCCAAGCCGGCCATACAAGCTTGTCACGGCATCGGGCGACACCTTGCCTGTGGAGAGGGAGGCCCTGCTGGAGCTGAACTTGGGACGGAGTGCCGTGCGTCTGTGGGTGTTCGTCGCGAAGGTGGCTGAGGAGGTGATCCTGGGACTGGATGCCCTCAGGAACCATGAGGCGACGGTCGACGTCGGCAAGAAGGTCCTGCGGCTTAACGGAGAAGAGGTTATACTCCGTCAACCCGAAGAGCGCCTTGGAATTTGCAGGGTCGTCTTGGACGAAGGCGTGGTTGTTCCCGCGAGGAGCGAGGTGGTGGTGACGGCGCGACTGGAGGGCCAGAGAACCAGGAACATGATGCTGGACCAGAAGACGCCTGTAAACGGACTGTGTGTAGCCAGGGCATTGCTGCCGTGCCGAGAGGAGGTGCCCGTGAGACTGCTAAATCCTACGGACGCCGATCACGACGTCCAGGCCGGGACTGAGTTGGGAATGTGCGATCCCGTGGTGAGCGTAACAGCTATCGACGAGACACTAGAGCCGGCGCCGAAGCAACACCTGGGGCCCCGGCTAGAAGGCTTGTTGGAGAGGGCGGCTGACCACCTGACCACAGAACAGCTGGAGAAGGTTCAACAACTGCTAAGGCGGCATCAGCGCGTCTTCAGCCACGGTGATAGTGACTACGGCCGCACGGACAAAGTGCTTCACCGCATCGACACCGGGGACGCCCGGCCTATTCGGCAACCACATAGACGCGTTCCGCTGGCGAAGCAAGGGGCGGTGCGAGACATGCTGGAGGACATGAGATCCAGGGGAGTGATTGAAGAGTCTGACAGCCCTTGGTGTTCCCCTGTAGTCTTGGTGACAAAGAAGAACGGCGAGCTGCGCTTCTGCGTAGACTACAGAAAGTTGAACGCCGTCACCCGGAAGGACTGTTTTCCCTTACCCCGGATTGACGACACCCTGGTCACGCTAGCTGGTGCACAGTGGTTCTCGACCCTGGACCTGAAGTCGGGCTACTGGCAGGTAGCTCTAGACCCGAGAGACAAGGAGAAGACTGCATTCTCGGCGGGCCAAGGGCTCTGGCAGTTCACGGTTATGCCCTTTGGCCTCTGCAACTCACCAGCTACCTTCCAGCGCCTTATGGAGTCAGTGATGAGAGGGCTGACTTACGATGCCTGCCTGCTATACCTGGACGACATCATCATCGTCGGGAAGACTTTTGAAGATCACCTCTAGAATCTGAGTAAGGTGCTACAGAGACTGCAAGCGACCAACTTGAAGCTGAACGCGAAGAAGTGCCAGCTCTTCCGCAAGGAAGTTAGCTACTTGGGCCACATAGTCTCGGCAACCGGAGTGGCCACAGACCCGGAGAAGACACAGGCTGTGAGAGATTGGCCTCGCCCAAAGGATAGGAAAGAGTTGCGCAGTTTCCTGGGGCTGTGCAGTTATTACCGCCGCTTCATAAAGGGGTTCTCCAACATCGCAAAACCCCTCACCCGCCTGACGGAGGAACACCGGCCTTATGTGTGGACAGAGGACGCCGAAAACGCTTTCCAGCACCTAAAGGAGACCCTGTGCAGTGCTCCAATTTTGGTTTTCCCACAACCGGGTGGCGCCTTCATTGTGGACACCGACGCCAGCGACCATTGCATTGGAGGTGTCCTGTCGCAGATCCAGGACGGCCATGAGCGGGTGATAGCCTAACACAGCAAGACGCTATCCAAGGCAGAGAAGAACTACTGCGTCACCCGACGGGAGTTACTGGCGGTAGTAAAGACATTGGAGCACTTCCACAAGTACCTGTACGGTCAGCCATTCCACCTGAGGACTGACCATTCCGCCCTAACCTGGCTATTGACCTTTAAGAACCTGGAAGGCCAGACAGCACGTTCGGTCCAGAGGCTGCAGGAGTACGACTTCACCTCGGAACATCGTAGAGGGAAGAGCCACGGTAACGCAGACGCCATGTCCCGAAGACCCTGTCCAGAAGAGTGCGGCCAGTGCACAAGAGTGGAAGAGAAGGAGCGTGCCGCAGCAGTCCGAGTAGTTGTGGCAGTGCCTGCTGAAGGCTGGGATAGCGCAGGCCTGAGGAGGGAGCAGCTGGCGGACGCAGACTTGGGGCCACTCTTGAGGGAAGTGGAGGCAGGGATGAGACCAACCTGGGAGGACATCGCACCGAGGAGCGCCACCTACAAGTCGTACTGGGCCCAATTGGACTCGTTGAAGACCAGAGAGGGCGTGCTGTTCCGGGTATGGGAATCACCCGATGGGAAGACGCAGAGAGAGCAGTTGGTACTTCCCCGGAGTAAGGTCCCGGAAGTCCTTGAGGAAGTGCACGCCGGTACTTCGGGAGGACACCTGGGAGCGAACCGAACGATTGACAAACTACGGCAGCGCCACTACTGGCTGAGACTCCGAGCAGATGCTGAGAGATGGTGCCATCAGTGTCACGTGTGCGCGGCGAGTCGTGGCCCCCAGACTAGGAGCCGGGGTCGCATGCAGCAGTACAACGTCGGAGCGCCATTCGAACGGATCGCCGTTGACATTGCTGGACCGTTCCCAGTTTCCGACCGAGGCAACAAGTACCTGATGGTGGTCGTGGACTACTTCACCAAGTGGCCGGAGGTGTATGCCATCCCAAACCAAGAGGCAAAGACAATCACAGACTGCCTCGTGGAGCAAGTGTTCTGTCGATTTGGGGTGCCGTTAGAGCTACACAGTGACCAGGGTACCAACTTTGAGTCCAACCTAATGAAGGAGGCACTACAAAGGCTTGGGGTGAACAAGACTCGCACTACGCCTCTACATCCCCAATCGGATGGCATGGTCGAAAGGTACATCAAGACCTTAGAGGAATACCTGAGGAAAGTCGTGGCCAGCCATCAGCGAGACTGGGACGTCAAGGTGCCACTGCTCTTGCTGGCCTATCGCTCGTCTACACACGACACAACTGGGATGACGCCAGCCAGCTTAATGTTCGGCCGAGAGTTACGCCTCCCTTGTAACCTGGTTTTTGGAAGCCCTCCGAAAGCGAAACAGCCAGCGACCGAGTATGTGGAGAACTTGGTGGACCATGTCCACGACATTCACGAGATGGCTCGCCAGAACATCCAGAAGGCGAGCGACCGCATGAAGACCAGGTATGACAGGCAAGCCAACAGCCAAGTGTTCCAGCAAGGTGACCTGGTCTGGTTGTACCGTCCTACCCGGACCAAGGGACGCTGCCCGAAGCTCCAGCAGCCATGGCAAGGACCGTACCGGGTGGTGAAGAGGATTAACGACGTGGTCTACCGCATCCAGAGGGTTCCCCGAGGAAAGATGTTGGTGGTACACCTGGATCGACTAGCCCGCTACGATGGTGCTGTTCGGGACGACCAGCTTTGAGGAGGGAGCAGTGTCACCCAATTAGCGGTAGGCATGAGGCCCACAGCTGTGAGAAAACCAAAGGCCGCCGAGCCACGCCTCCCATTAGTCTCTGTCACTAACTGAGGGGTGGTTAGGGAAATGTCGCTTGTCCCTAGGCGCTTCTCTCCCCTTCTCCTGCCCTCCGGAACTTTCGTGGGGGAAACCAGAGACTTCTATAAAGACAGTGACATTCCTATAAAAAGGGTTTCAGAGAGACAGTCAGTCAGAGTTAGTCAGTGACGTGTTAGCAAAGGAGCGCCGTGTTAATGAACGAGAAGATTGTGCAACGGAAGACTTTACGTAACTGTGTATGTGCATCGGAGTTTACGTAATCGCGAGTACAAGTGAAATTGTAACGGACGAACTGGTGAATTGTAATTGTGTGCATTACGTAATTTTGTGCAATTGGCAAGTGTTCAACTGTAAGTCGGTGGAAATAAAGAACATTTTTGAGTGGTGAAATTGGACTTTTCATTTCACGAACCCACAAAGTCACAATACTATAAACATTTATTTTTTCTAGTTAACGTTAGAGTATATTTTTAAGATTAAATGAAGCAAATTCTATGCAATCTCAATCGAATAAAACCCACTCATATACGCGTACCATCACACCGATCATTTTACGTTGGTCCTCCCCATCCTTCAGCAAAGGCTCATTTGACCGCGGTCGCCGGGAGTTAACGTACGACGTTTAGCTTCGAACTTAATGTCCAGCACATTAATCTCGCTTTAACGAGCGTGGCTAGTCGAGTCAGTTGCGTAAAGATGCCCCTGATATATATGAAATCCGTGTTACCAATATGAGGAAAACATGCAAAAGTAATAAAATAATTTGATCTCTTACAGACAATCGGAAATAAAATGTAGTTTTCTTCTTATATCTTCCTATTAGCTACAAAAGGTATTAAATTTCATCCAAAAGATAGATGTCGAAATTTCAGCATAAATGCATATTTTGAGGTCCCTCATTCAAAAAGGGAAAAAGGGTCGCGCTTACGTAGGAGATGATATAATGAAATATGTTACCCTATAGATTCAATTCTTTAAATATGGATGCAATGCATTATTACGTACTTCTACAATCGACAGCACTCTGTGTTACACAACACATCGAGTGAAACATTAGTGATGAGCTTCCTACTACATTTCATAATATAACCTTATACCTACTGTTCGAACACTAATACCTAAGACATTGCTTTTATCTGAACGAGTTCCATATTTTGAGATTGAATCATTTTTGTGCGTCTAAGAAGACCAAGATCCTGTTATGACTTAACACATTCTTGAAAAGAAATGCATCGATATTTCCTTCTATTTAGTTTGCGGCAAACTTCGAAACTCAGTTTGAGTATCACTTTTAGTTTACGTTCACAGTTTTGAAATTTAGCTTTTATCGGCTCTTCCAAATCTACTTTAGAATTAAGAATAATTGCATCCAGTAAAAAAAAGGATATTACTACAGAATTCCTCAGGTGATATCAAACCTTCCACTGGCTAACAGTTTGATTGCATTCTGTGATACCAATGTAACTGCCTCCAGTAAGCTTATGGGTATTTCCTTCACCCGTTGAGCGACGAATCAATACAGAACCTGTCTCCTGTTCACAGATTTTCAAAGCATCAAGAGGAATATAGTTTCTTTCTACCTGCTTCGTGATGTCATGAATTGCTTTGTAAGAACAACCATTTGTAATTTAAGTATTCCTCAAAGTACAGTATATTACTAAGCTTAGACCATATACGCAATTCCTTATTGAAATGAAAGATTTTCGCACAAATTCTTTCCCTGGTTTTAATTGTTCAACAAGTGATGTTAGCTTTTAAAAGCAGCGCCCTGGATGAACAGAAAAAAATCATATTTGTCCAAAACAAAGATTTTCCATGCATTTACGAGAAACAGCTAAGCAGCGATCCCTATAAACCTATAAACCTGAACCATCTCAATAAACCATAACATTTGAACCAATAATAGGCCACACGTACAACTTTGGGAGAGTATAATACACACTTGGGAGATTGCATTACACTATTTACATATCGGAGAAAATTTTGGAAGTGTCCTCCACCAGCATCTATGGATCGTTGGTCCCATTTTCTTTGATACGATGTAGACACTGAAGTTTATATGGGTATCTTCAAGACATTTGTGGAGCAGCTGGAGGATATCAAATTGAGAGAAAGTATTTCCAGCAAGATGGAGCAACGTGCCACACATCTAATGACACCATGGAACTTGTAACCAGTTTCTTTGATAATCGAATAATCTCAAAAGGTCTGTGGCCACCCAGACACCCTGACATAACCTCACCGGACTTTTTCTTGTGGGGGGAGTGTGCAAGAATAGGCCACGGAAAATAGATTTTCTCAAGGAACCCATTCGAACCGAAATAAGTAACACTGAAGAGGATACTCTCGTAAAACTTCAGAGAATATGGTGAGATGAGTGCAAACATGTATAGATGCTGGTGGAAGACACTTCTAACATTTTCTCTAATATGTAAATAGTGTAATGTAATCTCCTAATTGTATATTATATTCTCCCAAAGTTGCACGCGTGTCCTATTATTGATTCAAAAGTTATGGGCTATTTAAATGGTTCAGGTTTATATGGATCGCTCTATATATAGGTCTACAAATAGCCTGAAAGGAGGGCTAAAAGCATCCACAAATATACGTCTGAATACGACACTTATCTCATCATTACAGTGTATGTTAGCATTTGCACTAACTCACTAACTTCTACCATGTGAAATTACGGTGCTAATATCACTAGTCAGTCATGATTATTATTTAAGCGCTTAATCATTAGTAGGACCTGTTATTACCTGGGACATTTTGAAAGATACTTGACGGTGAAGGCGCCGTTATCTGTTTACACGGTCCTGCTGGCAATCAGAAAGGTGGAGAGGTAAATAGCATGCCACAAAAATATGTACAAGGATGGATATCAGCTGTTATATTTGTAGAACTGCCGTTGTCATCTCTGCAGTCCATTAAAACCGACCAAGGCATTTGCTTCCTTTTTCTCTTTCTCACTGCTATCCAAACCCATATTGATCACTATTCTATTTTTTTCTCCCATCAAGGCCCCTCGATACCAGGATTCTTATTCTATGGACTTAATTTTGATGCATGCATTTTCCCAATCCTCTTCAGTGTTGTCCTCTGTGTATATAAAGTCACAGAATACACATTTTCTGCTATATTTTTCTTCGTGATATTCCACATCAGTTTACGGGGGTTTAAATCTCAATGACAAGGCGGCAATCTATATTTGCCGTTCTACTAAAATGTGCCGCATATTCTTACATGTTTTAAAACTAAATCCCCTTTCCATTAATTATCGCCAGAATGTTTTCTGCCCATCACCGAAACTAATGTTCACATTAACTGCATAGAATAGCACTTCATAATAATCTTACAAAGTTCTGCGAACGACCAAATTAACCACCATTTAAAACTTCTTACGTTGGTTTCCTGGAGAAGTAACTCGTGTATCTGAAATCCTAGCCTTTTTCAAATTCTTTAACAATTATTTTTATTGTGGCTTCACTTTCCTCAACTACCGTAGCCGTTCCAGCCACTGTCCTTTGCAAAAGAATAACTAGACCGTTTTGCTTTTCCTCCGTGCAGAACTGCAAAACATTCTGAATAATCCTTCTGCTTTGGGTGTTTACAACCCTCCGAGGTGACAATTTTTTAAGTTTTCATGTTTGAAAATTATGATTAGAGACACCTACTTTGTGATACGACAATACACTGTACTGCGGTACGCATGCGTCACACCCCACAGCTAACAACTAGGGTAACAAATACGCAGCCTATAGCCAGTCATCACAACACGCTTAGTTTCTGCTACCGCCACACATAAACAAAGCTCAAGCTTTGTAATATTTACAAATATTCAAATGGGCAGTTGCACGTTCCTCCATAAAAACGTTCTGGGTAAGCCCAAGCATACCTAAAAATTGCCAGATGTGAGATTTTCTCTCCTTATATATAACTTAAAATACAAACATTCTACATGTATTTACAAATAGCTGGCAAAATAATGAAATTCTCGACCTCCATTAGATTCGGCCAATATAATATAACTCAGAGCACGAAGCAAAGCCTGCACTGCCAGAAGCCAAATCAACAAGCGAGTATAAATGTACCGTTAATTGACGTAAACCGTAGAATTACATTGTAAACGACAGAGAAGTTATATAAATATTTCTGTGTATTGTTATGACAGAATAACAAAGCTATGCGGAGAGGCATTAAGCATATTTCAGCGGCGTTCTAGACAACGGACAACTGTGTTCAGTGAAGAAGAGATAACCAAGAAGAACAAAGGATCCCCGGAGCCCACGTAGCACCTCTCTTGTGTACAGTGGCACAGGTACATATCCTCATTACATACATGCATTCTGCAAAACCGCCTCTCTTGTGTTTATATATTTAACTGGTAATGAGCACTCACTTCGGGCTTTTGTGTACGTTTAACGTCCCGTACTGTTTCTGCTGTTTATGCAGACAAAAGACTCCAGGTTGTGGGATTTCCGCAAAAGCCTCGGTTTTGGGCTTGGAAACAATGAAACGCCTAGTGCGTGATATTCCACTGGGGGAGGTGGAAACGTATAAATGGGTGAGGGAAATCAGAGTACATTGGGGTTCTATAGGCGCGTCTCACTGATGGACAGACTCTCGTGTCCCAGTCACCCGCAGCAACCAAAATTACCTTAATGTTCTGGTTTTGTTACCCTTGATGTAGATCTAAATTTAGATCGTATGAAACAAAACATTTTATTACAATCACCTGAAAGTAAGGAATACCTCTGATATCAATCTTTAGAACATTATATAAAGCTACAAAGGTAGTTATCAACGATTTCATCAATTACTATGCTCGCGGCTTGGCAATTCAAGGACATGCATTGCAGACACTTCAGACCAACTGAACATCGAAGCGGATGTTCTAAGTGATGCGTCTGGACATGCGCGCGCGCGCGCGCGCGCGCGTGTGTGTGTGTGTGTGTGTGTGTGGGTGGGTGGGTGGGTGGGTGTGGGTGTGTGTGTTTAATTTACGTCCTGCAACGTTAAGTTATATCGGAATGGGTAAAATGATGCTCAAATGAGTCCAAGGTCCATAGAGATTAGACTTACTCGACATTCGTCTTTCAGGATAAGGGAAACCCAGGAAAAAGCCTTATCCAGGGAGCTCAACCTGAGCGAGATTCGAACTCGGGACCTCTTGAATGTGAGGCAGACAGGCTATCATCTACAATACCGAGGCAGGCTATGGCTACGTTATTCTAATATTGAATGTGTCACTTGAGTTCAGAGCCTGAACATGTTTTGTAAAGCTCAATGTAGGTATTCGGACAAATAAACTTCGCACATAAAATAATTAAAGATGGTTACATTAAGTAATAGAATGAAGTGATTAGCTCGCCCAATTACACATTTCTTCAATTCCAGCAGTAGAAAACTTATGAAGATATTCTCAGATTAGTATGTTACGAGAATCTCTTTCTTCAAGTATGTTTTCTCCGTTATATCGTATTAAATATAAAGCCCTGAACTTCAAGAAACTCTAAACTTACTCTAAATAAAGATCCGATTTGATAATACATTCAAGGCACCAGTTTACAGCACAGGAGTGTGTGTCTTCATATGAGCAGCAATAAAAGATGAACCCGCGCTTTTCGTGCTTTTATTTGCTACCCTCTGCTTTACATTCTCATATATAACTTGAATCCGTCTCCCTTATAGCCAAACTTATTGGGCAACACAATTTCTAACTTTTATTTCTGACAGAATCCTGGCGCTTTTACGAATAAGAGTCATTAGAATTGCCATCCAGATCTGCAGAACGACTCTATCTGTATGTGAAAGCACACTGCAACAGAACACTGCCAACTTCCGATTGTCAATGACCCATGGCCCATTTCCCTGTTTATTGAGAAACTTCATCGCCGATCGATGGCTTACAGCCATGTTTACAAGTTTCTAGCTTGTAACTAGAACTTCCAGGGGGGAGGGGGAGGAACTCAAACTACCATTCAATACATATTGTTAACCATAGATACAGCAATACTTTATGCGAGTAACAATGAACATATTCTATACAGGAGAAGGTTATTCAGTAATTTCCTCTAGAGGGTGAGTAACTACTTCTGGATGAATCAATAACTCAAATCTCAACAAATAATCAGAAAACGACCTATTTGACAACTAAATCCATAGAATCGGTAGATCTCACACATACGAGTATATCTAGTAATATCAAATTATAAGCAGTATGCTAGCTACACAATTTTTTGAGAATCGTGTGAAGAAGGAACATTGTAGGTGATGTATAACCTTATGTTTGAATTGATAAAGCCACCAAGTACAACTCAAATCAAGTATTTTAGTCAGGATAACTGACTGAAAATGGATAGCGGTGCATTTATGGACAATACCCTAGATTTATGTCACTTTTGGCATATGCTGATATGAAAATCCTGTTGACCCGTCAGAGGATTCATCCCATGTAAATAAAAAATACAAAACGCGGGAGCAAGAGGGATAAGCGGACGATGCATAAGCTGCGAATGAAGTTGTCGCAACACACAGACAGGGGTGGATTAGTAATGGAGGGGACACTCAGCATTTTGACTACCAAGATATCTTTTGTACATACACTAATGAGAGGAACGGATGAGATAAAGGAATCGTAGGAGATTCGTAGATTCGTAGATTGTTCCGTAACAATTAGTCCTGAACATCCGGTTGAGAGGCGCCCGACGGCGACCCACCAAAGGACTGGAAAATGTCTCAGACGCTCCCCTCCAGCGGAAGAATTTACCGCTACATTCAGCAATATGCATTCGAAATCGCAAAGCTCTGCGTCGCCTGCCCGCCGTCGACTGACACACATCACCCGGAGTGAACTTAATAACGGGAAAGAGGGACAGCAAATGAGAGGAAATGGGAGAGAGGAGATTCAAGGTAAAAAGAATCACCACACCGACATTCGGCTTGCCTACCACGAAAATTCAAGTAAAACCATATGGTTAGAGTGGGCGGTTAACAGGAACCAAATGTTGGAGCTCACGAATGCGAGCCTCACGCGTTATCGCGAAGCTACCTCGATGGATTGCAGTGCCAATTTCTATCCTTTCTGCTGGCCGAAAATTAATTCGATCTTAGCTCTTTACATTCCACAGAGCTGCCGCTGATTAATGTTGCAGGAACTGAACATTTGAAGCGAAAACGTACTCCTGGCACTTGGAAAATTAACAAGGGCATCATTTTTAAAATGCGGATTGTCGAGTTTCGCTTTTATCTCCAGCAGCTGTGTCGCCAGATTTCATCGTTTTAATTTTACTTTTTAGGCACATGCATAGTGCATCGCATAGATTCTATTGCAAGAAGTACGGTAAATGATGGACGGACTCTTGGAGTTGACTTCACAGCATCCACACACGTTAACATTCCGTCCATGTATTTGGACTCGAAATAACACGTCGAGATATGGATATTACTGCCAAGCTCATAAAGCATCTTAAGTACCTCCACTACCTAAGCGTTTACCGTATTTTGTAAGACACCGCTTTGAAACTGTATATGTGACTCCTCATTTTTCTTGAATAATTACAATTGATACTTCAGAGCATCGGAGCTGTGCAATTATAATCATCCAATTCTTACAGACCTTTATTAGCCTTTCCTTCATCTTAAAATATATTTTAACTGAAAATTGTAGACCTTCTTTCTGAAATAAAATAAAATGAATCCAAAAGGTGGACTTAAAGCCTCTCCATTAATTATGAATAGGTTGCATTTGAATTTAACCCACTTTTTCTTCTTTTTAAGAATTAGCATTTCACATGCCCCATCCTTGCATCCTTCACTTCATTTCCATCTTTTTCTGGGGCGACTGATGTTTTCTTTTCCCAAAGGCTTATAAATGTGAACGAAAGTGGTAACCTTGCTTACTCGTGTTCCCTTTCCAATTATGCTTATTTATTTAACCTTTATCGCATAACTTATAAATATTCAGCTCTTCTACAATTGTTTCATTTCTTATTAACTTCAGTTTAGTGTACTCTTTAATTCTCCGCAGAAATCTCATTACGAATTTAAATGACAGTTATATTTGTTTAGGTATATTTTTAAAATATGTGTACTTTTTTCAGAAATGCAGGAGATATCCTTTGTATGGAAAATATTAAAGAACAAAACCGCCGAGAGAAAAAAGAATTCATTGAATTCAAACGTTAAAATTGAAACGATTATAATTCCATTGTGTTATCTTATTGCACATAAGGGTAAACAACAGCAATATAAAAAGGAACATACATTTTAAATTTTTTCTTTCGGAATGTTTATAGACACACAAACCAAGTTCAATTCCCAACATTTTCCACGAAATTTCAATGATAAAATGAACAGCATCATTGTTCTGCGTAATAACAGACGACAATCTTGTAAGGAACGTATAAACTAAATATTCTGAAAAGTTACACGAACCACTAATCTGCTAAGCGAGAGAGAACTGTATATTCCACTCCAAAATACAGTATTGTAAGTAGGGTTCTTGAAATATTACTGCATACCATATGACCCAGCTACATAATGTATATCCTACAGCACAATTAATAGCACTTCAGCCTGTGGGGAATTATACGCTCCAGTCATCAACGTACAAATGCGAAGGGGAGAATCATTCATGAAGAGGTGCAGGAGTACATAGTGTGTGCATATGACGTAGAGAAGTTCTACATGCATTTCTAAACGGAGAGCATAATAACACCAACCTCAAGTAAAAATACACGATGTCCCTAGTCCTTAGGGTCGAAATGATACAGAAGATAGGAGACTATTCTGACATGAGGAACCAGTGGTTCAAAATTATTATTTTGGACGCCACCCGATTGTTCACAGATGAAGCTGTTTTCATTCGTGATGTTGTATTATTCAACTGCTGCAATAGATATATCTGGAGTGACTACAATACACATGGGTTTGATACTAGTATGCATTTACTGGCTGGAATGTATAGGATCACCTAATAGTACATTATAACCTGCAGCCACTTTTGAGTAGTCAACGGTACTCCGTGTTTCTACGAGATGTACTGCCAGAGTTATTGGACACTATCACGTGTCGATGAGAGGACGTTAACTAACTCGAGGAGGCTCATGACGTCCCTACTCGTTTAAAAAATACGTCTCCTAATCCGCCGGATTGACAGGGGAGATCTTGAGCCATAGTCAGCACAGTCACCGGAAGTCAGTACTGAGGACTTTTTCTTATGGGAGCACATGCTGACGTTTGGTGTGTGAAAATCCATTAGAAACCGAAGAGAAGCTCCTAGATGGGTTTCTAGTTGCCACCATATATATCCAACATAAACTATGGAGTTTGGAGAGTGTGCAAGAAAGTGTCATCCGTCGTAAATCATGTATTGAGGCAGATGATCATCACTGCGAACGCCTACTGTGATCATCAGGTTGTTTATGAATCTCAAAATTAAACTACATTGCAGAACTTTAGCTTGCAAAATATCCATTTCCGACCATTGGCGCCTCATGTCAAACTGCGCAGTTTGGAAATATCTATTATTGTCTGTATAACTGTGACTAACGGTTTGGAACATCCTGTATATGTTTGCTGTTAGCATCTTGTATTCTCGGTACTTGATTCTGTTGCTCAGACGAGAGAAATCCGCAAATTTAATACGTTATAGCAGTTTTCATCCCTCTACACCGAAACTAATTATCTGCATCTAATATTTTGAAACTTAATAGAGGGTAAGAAATTCTGAGAGCTCCTGTTTAAGCGTAGGCAGCCTGGAACATTCAGTCTACTGTTCTGTGTTGGAAACTTTACTTTGTATATGCTACTTCTTTTACTTAAATCCGTATTTTAAATGATGATGGTGTGATTTGCCTCAATTATATTATCATCATCAACATTATCATTGTTAATATTATTTGTTTGCGAATGATCCCATGTAGGACTACGCAAAATACGGTACTTAGCTCTTCCAAGAATCCAAAATTCTCTCAATCTTTGGTTGTGGGCTATCTTTCTCTCGTCTGTTCACATTGTTCCAGTCTTTCTTCGGGTTGTCTTCTTGGCCAATTTGCCACTTATGCACCTTTATTCTAAATATATCGCTGTCTATGATATCGTCTTGAGTGATTCCTGGCAATTTTAAATCATTTTTAATTCATCAATCCATTTCAAAGTTTCTACTTGTGCTTCACTTGTATTTTCGTAAAATTCAGTAATTTTTTCTGTGAGCCTATTTGAAGTTAATCGTTTAATATATACATAAAATTTTAACCTTTGTTTCCTATTGTCTGTATATTTTTCTAATAATTTTACGTTCTTTTTTCGATATTTTAGAAATTTGATTTTCTGCTCAAAATTAATATTTGTGCTTCATAGAGGCACACTGGTTTAGTTACAGTGCTATAGTGTTTTAATTTATGTATATTTAGACATTAATTTTTATTATATATGTTTTGAGTAAGAGATATCTGTTTCTAATTTTTTGACACCTGGTTTTGCTTGCTGTAGTTTCGATTACATTTTCCTGAATTATATCCGCAAGATAAATAATTGTGAAACTTATTTTAATTTTTCCATATTTTGTTTTAATAAATTTTTGTGCTTGTTATTGCACGAGATATATTCAGTTTTTTTTCGAAAGAAATCAGATCAACCTTCTTTGCAGTTTCTTTAACTAATTCAATCTGTTTTGAGCCATTATTATGTCACGGGTTAATACTGCAAGATAATCTGTATAGGCTAGGCAGTCTATATTACATTTTCCTCTCCCTAATATGATTGGTTGAACACAAGGACACAATTAAGAGTAGTGGAGCAAGACTTACTTGTCTTACTTCTGTTTTAACTTCGAAAGATTCAGAGATGTCTGCCATAAATTTAATGTAACATCATAATCATCATCATCATCATCATCATCATCATCATCATCATCATCATCATCATCATCATCATCATCATCATCATCGTGACATTTTTCAATCGTTAAATACTTAAAGCAGTGAACACGTACACGAGCATAAACTGAGGGTATAACGGTTAGGTTTATGTAGCCCACATTTGTAGAAATAAATTTTGCTTTAGTCAAAGCAGCTACAAACAAATGTATTGATTAGCAGATTTAGTTAAATATGAGGATAAAATGAAATACATTACACATAAAACATCGGAAGCAAATTATAACCCATTATCTCTTAAACTATTAAAGATATCAAACTGAAATAAGAACAAATGCATTACTTTTACGTTCAGTGATATACTTTTAAATAATTAGTCTGTTCATATATATATATATATATACATATATATTTTCCTCACTGTCTCAGCAAGTGACGAAGTGCAATTTTGAAAGACAAATATAGGATTTACTTCATCGTCTTTCTCAGCTAGGAAGTTGTACCAAATACTGGAAAACGACAACTCTTCCTTCTCTAGCCAGGATGGGTAATCAGTCCAAAGTCTGGTATGAAGGAGATGACATGACATAACAGCGTCACGCATGAAAGGAAATGCGACGATGGAGTAGTTGGTGGAATGAATGGGGGGAAACTGGAAAACCCGGAGAAAAACAGCTCAGATACCACTTTGTACACCGTAACTCCCACATGCGGTCTTGCCTTGGTTAGAGGCGAGGGGCTGAACATTCGGCCACGGCGTCCATTGGTCGAGAACTTGAAATGCAATCTCGTAGAGGTTGGCCACCTTATAACACCACAGTTTACTGCCTTGAAAGGCATACCACATGGTGTGTTCCTTAAATGTATGTTTGCATAATAATATTATGTAGGCCACTTAAACATACCAGCGAAATTCGAATGAATCCCACTCTTTTCTTTCGACAATCGGTTTCATATAATAAATTAATAATACTATCACGTTAAAAACGTAACCCATGGCACAATAGTCCAAAGTGGGGCTGAGACTCCCAACCCGACTGCCGGCCCTCATGCCTACACACGCAAGGCAGAGGTGGGCGATAATCCAACTGAAACAGGGAGAAGATGTGGTTAGCATCTCGACACACCCAGCCGGAAAGTTGGCTTTCTAGGTCAGGATTCGCTACCTAGCGTAGCTCCTCAATATCCTAAGTGGGCACCGGTCCTATAACCGGGACATAAAATCCGCACCCCCCAGGAGTGGGATCGATCCCGGACGCAGAGAATCATAGCACACGCT
Source organism: Mantis religiosa (assembly GCA_030765055.1). NCBI lineage: Eukaryota > Metazoa > Arthropoda > Insecta > Mantodea > Mantidae > Mantis > Mantis religiosa. The sequence goes on along the minus strand of CM060948.1, from coordinate 105,032,793 downwards.
GTAGCCCACGACGCCACTGTGCAGGACAATATTACTATCACGTCTTTCAAAATTCCTGCTGGAGATTATCCCTTGAAATAGGTTTTGAGTATTACTAAAGTCATATTCATATTAAAATTCGCAAGAAATGTTGACGAAATTGATGAAAACATATACTACGTTTGGGGAACAGGTAATTGATGTTCTGTGTATTATTAAACTCATATCCATATCAAATTTCTCAAGAAATCAATGCAATTAACGTTTATGAAAAGGCATATTCCTAGGATCATGGGCATACCAGATCTCTTAATGCATATATCCCATATATTAAATTGCTTTTCAAACGGATTGTGAAAACAGCGTTGGAAACATTTTCATTGGATTTCTTGCAATCTAGCTTTAATATTATGCTAACATGTATATTAAATTTCTAAAGAAATCTACATACAGTTGATAAAGCAAAGTGATAGTATGCTCGAGGGCGAGGAAAGAATCAAGGTCATTGCAATTAGGTAATTAGAAACGAGAGGACTATATTCTAAGAATCATTTATTAAAAGGATGTAATATTAAACACAGATCCATGTCAGAGCTCTCAATAGATGCACGAGCAATTGATGAAACTAATTAAAACTGGAGAATAGAAAAGGAATAAAGCCAACGTAATTAACTTTTATGAAAAGAAGCACTAAATATTCCATGACAAATGGTGGAGTAAGAGGCTTTTCAACATAGCTCAGTAAAGAGTATCTAAGACATGCTCATAAGGCTTTTTGCACCTCAGACTTTCTGAACAAAGAGATGAATTTAATCTGAAGAGCACCTTTGTGAGCGTATTAAACTACTTCGTAAATAATGAATATATGCGACTAGGTATTATTAAAATGTCATGAACCTGCGAGAGAAAAACCGTATTCCAAGAATTATGGGAGGACAGAAGAACCTTAATATATACCATCTGTTAAAAAACTTTTCATAATGGCTGAAAAAATCTAAAAGATTTTTACTGGGTTACTTACCTATAATATTAAACTCGTCTATACTAAATATCCCAAGAAATCTTCATGCAGGTGATGAAATAAAGTAAATATTATGCTTACAAAACAGAAATAAAGCCAATGCAGTTAGCTTATACGAAATGTAGGAAGCGAAGACCCATTATCTGATGTTTGTAGTTAGAGTCCATAATTTCACTGACATAGTGCAGCAAACTACACAATATAAAAACTACTATGCTGCCAAAATATGCGAGAGGAAGACGGTAATATGAAGCGCCCTGTAGAAGGGATCTGTGGTGCATCAAAGTAAAAATAAACCGAGGAGGATCAAGGTTGTGGTATTTCGGGCATCACAAATCAGAAATAGCTAAGAAAAGCACGAGCCGAAATATCTGATGGAAGGAATCTCAATAGTTTTACGAGCAAACACAGATGTGCTGGCTGTTACGTAAGGATTACATCTGAAAATTACTATCACTGTCGGAAGCATGTCCACTAGGGGTTCTGAACGTCTAGCACTGCGTAATATCGCGCACACTTATTGCTCAAGAGGGCTTGTGTTCGACTCTCTCTCACGCTTAAGTGTTTCTGAATAGATGTGCGCTGCGTGAGTACTCGCAGTAATACGTATAAGATGGCGTCCTTGTTTGGGACAATCACCCAACAACATGTATACCGGGGTTCATAAGAGCCACGTACGCTCCCAAACGAAAACTTAAGTGCAACCACTTAAATCCGTTTTATAACATCTGCTAAGGTTGAGCAACATAAGCTTCTATTGCTTTCTATCACATAAATGTTATTCCTAGGCAACTGATGACAAAACGAAATGCATTACTTCAATATTAAATACTTGCAGATATTTATATACCGCAACTATTTCTACAATGGCTAACAGTCCATAGTTACAAAGCACACCGACTCAAATATCAGCACTAAGCCTTTCATTACATTTGATATGTTATGCCGTTAGAACTGTAACTGTAACATTCTAAACTAGAATGATGCTGCTGTAAACGTGAGAGGAAGCCAAAGAGACACACAAAGATAGGTACTTTAACAGACGCCCTTAGGGTGCTGGTTGGTGCAGGAAAATTCGTGGGTATATTTGGAGAGGTGGTTGTGTCTCTCTGTCCTCCCACGTGTTTACAACAGGATAGTTGTAGTTTGCGACAGATTAGTGTATCAGTGACAAGTAGGGCCCTAATTTCTAGATTTTAGCCTTATTACATCTAAGAAAAAAATGAGGGCTTGACACCTAAAATAACCCAAATAGCTGCTTTCCCTTTTTGAAACGAAACATATCATTTTCCAATTTTCAAAGTTAATTTGGAAGGTTATATTCGAAAGTAAAGTAATAAAAACAAGTGAAATGTGCCTTCTAATGACATTAATCTCAGTACAGACGAGATGTACGGGTAAATCAGTCCAACCGAGCTTCGAATTCTGCTCTTCCGAAGCTCTTCGGTAAAAAAAGCTTTCTTAAAGCCCGAACAGCATACATCTGTTCAACGAGAAAGTACCGGCAACCGATTTTTAGAATTTACTACAGCTTTTAGAAAAAGACAAAACTTCAGACAACAAAAAAGTCTGGCATTTATCAAGTTAACTGTTCAGAATGTGATAAGATTCACATAAGTAGGACCAAACGTAATTTATAAACCAGAGCGAAGGAACATTTCAGAAATATTAAACATAAACAGACAGATAAATTGGCAGTGGCTGATCATTTTTGGTCATCTAATCAGGAAATAAACCCAGAAGTTAAATTATTGAAACAATTGAATGAACCAATAGATTTAATTGTTTGGTAGAAAATATTTATTTTGAAAAATAAAGATCGCGTGATGAATTTTGATATCCCACAATTAGATGCCATCAATAAGCTTGTGTTGTCCCCGGTAGATGGCAGTACGATGGGGAGCTATTCTTCAAACTCAGGAAGTGGTAAAGGTCAGTCAGTGTGTCAGTTTAAAGCTGACAGGTTGAAAATGAGGCAGATTTTGCTTTGAAACCGGTCCCAAGGATTTTAAATAAGATAAGTAATAGTGAAGTTGTATTACTATACTGTTTAGTTATTCTTAATACTGAGTTTACTTCACTGTCAGCAGCTTCAGGTTTTCACATACCTAATAGATATTTTAAAAAAAACAACAATTTTTATGTGTGTCCGTTTGTGTGTGTGTGTGTGTATGTATGCGTGTGTGTGAGAGAGAAAGAGAGAAAGAGAGGGAGAGAGAGCTCATTGCATCATTGATTACAGCCCCAACATATTACCTGTCAGATATTTTAAGAGAAATGTCTAACTTTGCTTTTCAGATACTCTAAGTTTGTAGACCTTTTTGGCTTTTCAACTGCGATTTAACATTAGGAGTTGCATTCATAGCAAAACAGCTGACATTACAGAACCCCTCAGGTAATGCGTAACCTCTCCACCGCTACATTTAACAGCGTTTTGCGGCAACAATGCAACTTCCTGTGCACTGCTTATGAACATTTGCTTCACGACTGAGTGACGATGGATCAATAGTGAGCATACCTCCTCTTCGATATTTTCGAAGCATCGAGATGAATGTAAATTTACTCCTATAAATTTCACTTTTTTACCACGTATCTTAGGTAAAGGAAGCAATGCATTGCACTAAAATTCAATTATCAGAATACAACGGAAATATTATGTGTTTGCGGACACAGCTCAAAAACAAAAGGCTTGTGTAATACCAAGCTTTGTACCAAGGGTGTGATACGAATATTGTAAAGATCTTCCTTTATATTGAAGAATTTTCAAAAATTACCATTTCCTAAAAAATGCCTATCGATTTTGACTAAAACCATATGCTTAAGATATTTTCATGAAATATGAAATGTATATCTGAATTTTTAACTGAATGTCCTCAAAAGTCCTTCATTCTGGATAATTTTTTAATAACTGGGTCACTTTAAAATCCTACTACACAAAAATGCATATCTCGTTAAAACACACAATTTATGCGAAATGCATCTTTTTAAGAAGTTTTCTGAAATGAAAAGTCGTCAGAATGACAAGAATGAAAATGGGATTTCAAAGTTATCATATAGGTAGACTGTACTCTCAAAAGATTTGACCATCGCCTAAAGTCTTCGAAACTTTCAAATTTCCCTTTTACCTGAAAGAAAATTGGGAATAATTCCTAAAGACTGACGTTTATTTCGCCTAACATGAATTATAGTGTTTTTACAAGGGTAAGAGAAAGTCTTGTGAGTAACGATTAGATTTTTTTCTCTTCATTAGTAAATATCCGTTGTTTTCTAAATACATTTGCCAAAATGATGTTTACTTAGATGCACCTACTACGGTCCCTTTAAAACTCCCTGAAGTCTTACTCTACCATTTCGCATGTTCGAAATGTTTCTGTGAACTGCCGGTGCTAGAGGTGCAACATATTTACAGAAATATTCTTTATCACAGTCTGTGTTCTAAGCAGCCTAGACCTACTAAAGGACTGACATAGATGTGAAGTAACAGTTTCATTACTGCATATGTGAGCGGATAATGAAGCAATGTATGTTGGTCAACAACAACACAATAACTGTATTAGATGCTGTTGCATGTTTTAATGACGAGTCCAAAACCAAGGCAAAGGTCTTACATAGCCTGGGTAAAGCTAGAGTAAATGGCAGACAATTAAGGGGGACACCTCGCACACTGTGACTTCTACACATTGTACATTGCGTACCCTAGGAGAAAGAGATGAAATGAGGAAACCGCAGAGGTTATACGCTGTTGCATGTTTTAATGACGAGTCCAAAACCAAGGCAAAAGTTTTACATAGCCTGGGTAAAGCTAGAGTAAATTGCAGACAATTAAGGGGGACACCTCGCACACTGTGACTTCAACACATTGTATATTGCGGCTAACGTACCCTAGGAGACAGAGATGAAGTGAGGAAAACGCAGGGTTTATATGCTGTTGTATGTTTTAATGATGAGTCCAAAGCCAGGGCAAAAGTTTTACATAACCTGGGTAAAGCTAGAGTAAATGGCAGACAATTAAGGGGGACACCTCGCACACTGTGACTTCTACACATTGTATATTGCGGCTAACGTACCCTAGGAGAAAGATGAAGTGAGGAAACCGCAGGGGTCACAGGGCCGCAGGAACACAGGCTACACAGACGCACGGAAGTCCGTAAAAAGTGCTTTGAGTTTATCGCGGCGCCAGGACCCGCTGCGCAGCCACCAATTCTTCCGGTCCAGGTCGACAAGCGTCGTTTCCCACGTAAGGACAGCGAACACACATCCATGTTTATTGTCAAGAATAGTCATTTAATTATAATGCACAAGCATCCGCGCCATCTGCCAGGTATCGCCGTTCACCCGAGCCTGGATGATAGTAAATGTAGTGAAGAGAAATTATGGTACGGAAACTAATGAAACTATGAAACTAAGGACACCAACATTCGCCTAAGTAACAAGGGAAAACCATGAATAACACAAATCCGGGTGAGAGGTCGTCGAGGATCGAACCCACCACCTCCCGAATGCCGCACCAACTCGCTCAGTACACAACCGGAGTACACAATACGCTCCAATATGAAAAGTGTGGACATCCACAGAAAGCGGCTTGTTGAAGTGCAAAAGTTTGCTCTGGAATTTACAATAGAAGGCAGGACAGAAAAGAAAAAAAAACCGTGAACAAGCTCCATTAAGGGGAATCCACTGTAAGAAATCAACATAAATACTTGCTGAATCATTCTGGTTTTGGATGTGTCTATAAAGCCTTGATTTTGCTGCTTTGTTCTTTTACCACAACTTAATTTTTTCTACATTTAATTATCAATCTCTCCTAAATCTCTCAAGTTTAAGTCTTCTGAGATACTAAATAACTTTTAAAACGAGTGGAACAGTTTCCCATATTTTTTTAAATATGCTCTGCGAAAACTGAGCAGAATATATTAATAAATAAAAACTAATGCTTTTACTAGCGTAAAACTACTACACCAATTTTGCCGTAAATACTGTAATTATGTTCTGGGTGGTACCTACATGAGTAAAAAATCCGAAAATATTTTTTTCCATATTTTTCCATGTCTTTCGTTGGACCTACTATATTAATTGCTACTACAATTAGTGTAACATGTTCATCGAAAAAAGGTGATAATTGTGCTTTACAGTTAAAGTGACTGCTCAGGAGCAAAATATTGACGTTGTAATGTGAATAAGAGTGGATTTGAGTATTTCCGCATTCATTCTGTTCCATGCGACATCAAAGCTTTCCCTTCTGACCACGCATTTTCACATGTAAGCAATTATACGGGTCTTCCACCCTTAAACATATGGGGTAGGCCTTCTTAATGCGTTCACCAAGTTAAGGCGCTGTTGCAATATTTTTCTTGTGTCCTCAGAACTGTGGTACCTTCTATTAGCTTAGACTGTGCAAACGTGCTTCTTATGTGCGTTAATTAAGCTTATATTTTTAGAAGTTACGTAGTGCTTTACTTAGTGTAGTTTTATAAATTTATTAGTGTTTAACATTTATTGGCGTTTAGCACTTCCGTAATTTAATTAAGATGTGGAGATGTGGAACCTAACATGGATATGCTAACATGGATTTCCATTCATACTTGTAATATATACCTAACAATATTTTGGCCGCGCCGTGGATCAGTGGTTAGACCGGCTCTCACCAAGGCGGCCCGGGTTCGATCCCAGGCGACCTCAAAGTGAGATTTGTCGTGGACAACGCGGCGCTGGGGCGGGTTTTCTCCGAGATCTCCGGTTTCCCCGCCATCTCATTCCACAGGTGCTCCATCTTCATCTCATGTATCATCAGTGTCATCGCCTGCGGTGCGGTATGTAGTAAAAGTGGGCGTTAAACACTACACATTTACATTTCTAACAGTATTTCTAACCTTTCTCGAGTTTTAAAGTTATGACATTTAATTATCATGCGGAATGTACGTTATTTATTTAAATTGTATTTAACAGAAGCCCCCCATCCCAAAAAATTAAACTGCTTAACTTTATTCAAACTTGTAAAATTATCAGACATCCTTGTAAAAAGCTTCCAGCATTTAAAAAGAGTAATAAAGTTTCCTTACTAGTTTTTATTTAATTCCTTGGTGCATTTTTTACTTACTTTTGAAGTAATTACTGCTTTGTTAAATCAACTGAAATTCACTACCTGTAGCTGCCATAGAATATAGGAAAACGTTTTAGGATAAATCGGCTCACGATTGCAATAAACAAAGCTCTAACGTGAAATCTCTCCTTATAAATTATTATTTTTAACTACCAGAATATCCAAAGTGATTCTTTAATTTGCAAATATTGTGAACATCGGAATTCCCAATAGGACCAGCTGGCAGGTAGGGACCAGACGGGAAGCATTCAACCACGCCTACCCATTTATCTTGTAGCGCTAACGAGGTGATGGTTGGAAAAACATCACTAGCCATCTCTTTACCATTCCCTGACGTCTGGAACCTTCGGGGTGATTCACTGAACCGCGAGACTTCCAGAAACAGCAATCTTCCTATAAAAAGGAGGCTGCAGTTGGCGAGAGAGCTGAGTTCTTGGCGAGCAGCCGGAGGAGCGCCGTGCTAGTGAACGGACTGGAAGACTGTACGTGCATCGGAGGAGTTGTACGTAATTGCGAGTGCAGAGTGGACCTGTGACAGACGAACTGGTGAATTGTAATTGTGTGCGCTACGTAATTCTATGTAATCGGCAAGTGTTCCAACTGTAACTCGGTGGAAATAAAGAACATTTTGAGTTTGTGCAGTTGGACTTTTAATTTCACGAACCCAGAAAGTCACAATATCTCTTTTCAGTTATGTTATGAAGTGTTGTAACATTATGTATTATAGGATAAATTAATTATTTAAAATTTATTTGAAAATATCAGTAAGTAAACCAAATATCTAGTTCGTACAGTGAAATCAGCTTGAAGTTTTTTCTTTCTAAATTTTATTTTAAACAACGGCAACCCTGGCTATTTTCAGCTATAAACACGAGCCTAACATTCTTCACCCCTCCACCCCGGTAAGTGTAACCTAAGATGTTTATGACATTGTGGTTAGGGGTGAGAACAGTTTTTCCATACAAAGGCAACCGCCTGGGGATGCTTTAAGCGCGGTCACTATACGAGGTGTCCTTAGTGGTGAATGTACTCATGTTGGCAACTTGCGTAAGGAAAGCATTTCACAACCTCCAACTTAGACATCAGATACCTGATATTTTAAAACCCGTTGGCTCAAGCTGCCTTGCCCGGCTTTTCTTACATTATTTGTGCAACTGTGAATTATATTGGTTGTTTAGATACACTTTATATGCTTTTGGAATTAACACATTTCTTGCACACTAAATCATATCCTCTTTATGGTTGATGGCATTTTCCTTCTCCATTAAGAGAGCCCAAAATGTCCGAAACAATGCAATTATTTCAGTTTAATTTTTTATTAGTGAAAATCCATTAAATCACTTCTTCAATGTGATGTATATTTTCTGTCATTCGCTAAGCACTAAATATTTGGTTAAAATGTATTTGCTGGACGTGGCTCAGTTTGGAGCTGTGAAACCAATATAAAATTATTCTAAAACTTTCTGTTTTGAAAACTTCCATCTCATGCAGCACATTTAGAAAATTTGAATGTTAGCTAAATCTTTGCAGCATAGATAACACAACAGCTAATCACAAGATTAAAATTTCTTTGTCTTTATTTGAAAGTGAATTGCGGTATATTTTATGCCTTTTTCATGGGTAAGAGTAACACCAGAAATACTTTCTAGGTGCCTAAAAACAGAACAAATTTTTGGAAGACATAATAAAAAGCTTAAGAACTGCAGAGATTAGTACCAATGACAGCATGTCTAGTACAATTTAGAAACAATCCAGAGCCAAGCTAATGAACAAACTAGCAACTCACCTAAAATGCTTAATCGAAAAAGGTGGAAATATATTTTTTAGATGAAACAACGTAAACGAAATGTTTGAAATAACATTAAGCAAAGTTATAATGCATTGTGGATTATGTAGAAGAATGATTAGCCAGGTACGTCGATGTGGCGGGGAAGGGGGAGGCTTAGCACTATGACCCTCAATACATCTTATATGCCAGTGCTCCTGACTGGGGAGGAAGAAGTGAGGAGAGAAGAGACATAGGGCGGCCAGATCAGCAGTCACGACAGAGCGGAGGGTATAGATCCTACATTTTTTCAGGTTGAAACTTCCCGGTAACAGCTAGTGCAACCCCTTCCCCTCTTCAGGCTTGCAGATCCCACTGGGGACACGAGAGTCGGAAACCGACCCGGTTTCGACGGACGGAGTTCTCAAATAATTTTCCTTTTCCCTGCCATGCAACGCCGAGACTCGTTCGGCATTTGCAACATTGAAACAACCAAGGAATGAAATATTTAATGAAATAACAAGCGAGATAAAATGGAGGGACAGGAAATTCGGAAGATATGGATAATCCTCTAAGCATTTGTCTAGCGACCTGTAGATATCCCCTAAACAGCACATGATCAAGGAAGACTGGCTGCGAGAATCGAACGTACGACCTTACGAATACGAAAACATGCACTACCTCTACAGTACCTGTTCAGTGCATGTACAGGAAATAAAATGAAATGTGTAGTGTTTAACGCCCGCTTTAACTACATACGGCACCGCAGGCGGTGACACTGATGATACATGAGATGAAAATGGAGCACCGGTGGAATGAGATGGCGGCGGAAACCGGAGGTCCCGGAGACAACCCGCCCCAGCACCATGTTGTCCACTACAAATCTCACTTTGCGGTCGCCTAGGATCGAACCCGGGCCGCCTTGGTGAGAGCCAAGTGGTCTAACCGCTGAGCCACAGCGCGGCCCTGCATGTGAAGGATTTAGGTATATCATGATAATCAGTTGATTATCCATTCTATAGAACTGAAATGCACTAAAAAATAAGACTCGCCGAATTTTCCGAAACTTTATATTTTCAGGCAAAGTGCAAGTTTTTACAGAAACTATGGAACAGATGTTTCTAATTTTTGGGATATTTTGAACAGTACTCATAGTCAATTTAACAGGAGGTTCTTATTGTAACATAATAACTAATGAATCTGATTATAATATGATATACACATGTAGAAAATGTGAGTTACTAGAAAATCATATGTTTAATGAAACCCTGAATTAAAAAAGCGCTGTTTTATATTAAAGCGAAAGTCTTCATAAATAACAATGAGTGCACCGTTTTAAAAACTGCATTCCTTAACCCATTAATTTTACTGAAGATTAAATGCATAGCTTAACTAAGCCAATTGTAGGAACATTCCAAACTGGATTATGACACCATGTCAATATTGAGAACAAGGGCATAATAATTTTTCTGGACACATAGGCTGTGCTAAAGCGGAATCTTTTGCTATTATATCATCCTAAATTTTAAAGTATCTTCTTAGATAGCGATACTATCAACACTTTATAATCTAAGAATGTACTTTTTTTTTCTTAATTTCATAAACCGTCAAGCGCTTTTATACGCCAGCATAGACGGCTCTGAAGTATCATTAAAGTAGTAGGATTCGGAAACTTGGAATTCCATATGCTTATCTGATCTACAAAGATGGAAAACACGACCTGCTCAGATTGTAATTATGAGAATTTGGACTTGAAGTATATCTTTCGCAAAAGTTCCATGAGTTTAAATGAGTGGAAATCAACTGTGGCATTCAGCAGAGAGCCGAGAACCAACGGGAAAAAGGGCTTTCAGGAAAAGGGTGAACCTGAGAAACAAATTAACATTAAATTACTTTTGCCGATACCCTTGAAGCCACAAACTGGTAAATTAAAATGCGTTCGTAAACTTTGAAAACTGATTACTTTTTTGTAATGTGTTGATTAAAAGGATTTTACTTCGTTTACAGTTCCGTATTCACGAGGGGGGGAAAAACCCACCATTCAATACTTTCATCTTAACCATACCATTAGTTTTCAATAACACAGCGTACTCGCTTTAGTTTAAAGGATGCAGATAAAACGAACACTCCAAGTACAGATGTCATTGCAGGAGGTGTATTTGAACGAGAGTTGAACATTTAGTGACAAGTCCTAGTTAAATAAAAACAACAATGTGTGTAGGTTTCTTCCATTCCACATCCCTGGTTAAGAATTTGTCCAGCTCGACTTGCCATATGCTGGTACCACGCAGCTGAACTGGTGGAGGATTATTTCAATTGCATATAGGTTGCATTTGTAAGTGGGAGAACAAGGTGGGAGATATGCTATTATAATGCATGAATTCATCTGTCTGGAGCAACGTGAGGCCATTCAAGCGCAAATAAAAATGTGTTTCTATATATTTCTGGAAATTTTCTGTTATCGATTCTCACCTGTCTCCGGTTGCACCACGAGCTTTACGTTATGTAAACGTTATAATTTAGGTCTGTTAAGGCATTGTGGGTGTTCACAAACGCCTTTAATTTGTATACATACTGGATGGCAATTTTGAATTCAATAGACAGGCAGAAAAGACCTTCATTTGGAAGCGTGATTAAAACGTCCCAAGAAAGACCTCGGTTTTATTAAGAACATTTAAAATGTCTCAAAACGTTTAAAACGCATTATTAAATACATCCCAAAAAGTTTAAATTTATTAAGTCTTATTTTTCGAGTTTATTCCAATAAATTGACATTATTGTTTAATTATTCAAGTAGTACCTGGTCTATATTGGAATGGTTATATCGATGGCATTTGCCTTTAGAACATATTGCCTTTTGGCAATGTTGATACCTGTGGATTTTGCGTTGAGTTTAATACTTAGATCATACACACATTCACACTGTCTCAATCATATTTGTACACTCATATTTGCCGTGTTGTAGAAGTTCAGAATGAACCGACGTTTCGCCAAAAACTGCGCCTAGCATCACCCACTTGCTGTGAGAGTCAGAAGCCCGGAACATAACATCTATCTTCAAGACGCCGACCGTGAAAGCCTCAGCTTATATAATAATTTATATGAATAATTAATGTACATTTTCAAACCAAAATCCTTCGATTTTATATAATAAATTTACAGCTCATGTACATATATCTATAGTATTCATATCACACATACCAGACGTTCATTGTGAAATTCATTGTTTAATTTTAGTTAATTGATAGAAATTAATCATTTCTTCACACTAGCCGTATACAGACTAAGGTTTTTGATAGAGTCAACATGTCATGGCCAAGATTTGAACCACGGATCTCCTGGTTTCCGTCCAGTAGCTCTAACCCATTGTTTAACATTCTTTACTGGTCCATTTTTTCTTCATAATAAACATTTATGCCTGTATAATTAAGATTACTATGCATTACACTTTAATGCTAAAAGTTTCAAAAGTGAATCTGCAGTTTTTGCTTCAACATTGTCTGATTTGGAGAGTGTGCTCAAGGTTAAAAGTTCACATGACGTTTCGCCACAGGCAAAACGTAAATGTCTGTGCAATTCATGTACTTTGTTACTCTCAGGTGGACTATGTTCCTTCAACAGATCATTGTTTGACAGAATTTACTGTGTCCAGAAGTTTTTATGCAGAACTGCGACGGGGCAGGACCCATCTAGAGCACAGTTAACCTAAAATCTTCACTCTCTTTCATCAGTATACAACTTTCGCTGCATGTAGTAATAACAGAGGAAGTAAAACTGACCTGTAGTAACACTGTGCACGTTCGCTATCTTGAAACAATTTGGAGGGATTTAGGAGACGCGCTGCGAAGAATAACGAATAATCTTTTAGTGCTATTTTAATGCCAATTTGAACCATTGAAATATTACCGCCGATGAAGGTTGCACACGCTTATAAATAAAGCAGAATTCAGAGTAAATGCGTTTTGAACACAAATAGTAATACTACGCTTAATGTGTCCATTGTTTTCGATACTACATTGAATTTCTATTCAAGTAACCCTGTATTTCCTTTTTCTTTCTTAATTTTCGTACATAATTCAGACAGCATGGTACACATTCAATAGAATTTCACTTTACTATGCTTCACTTTACTATGCCAAATAGTGTAATTAATTTGGGTCCTTGTGAAATTCTGTAGACAGTATAATGTATTCCTACAAGGTCAAGTCATCCAAATTAACTGTATGTGGCAGGAATGACATCAGAAATTGAACTTGGAAACCACTTACAAGAGTAGCATACCGCATAATGGATTTGAAAATATTGTAACGCGAGCGCTGGAACACCCTGTGAACCAGCTGGGAACGGAAGGCAGGGGAGGACCGCGTTAGCCACACCTCCCCCTCGTTTGTCTTGTAGTGGTGACAGGCAGTGGTTGGGAGGAAAAACATCAGTGTGCCGTCTGTTTCTGCCCACCTGGTTCCAGAAATTACGGAATCTGGAACATTCTCCTGGTCACTAGAAACCGGCGATATTCCTATATAAAGAGGGTTACAGACAGACAGAGTTGAGTTGGTCAGTCAGTTGGTTAGTGAGTGTGAGCGAAGAGACAGTCGCAGTTCTTGGTGTAAGAGTTAGTCAGTGACGTGTTAATGAACGAGAAGATTGTGCAACGGAAGACTGTACGTAACTGGTATGTGCATCGGAGTTTATGTAATCGCGAGTACAAGTGAAATTGTAACGGACGAACTGGTGAATTGTAATTGTGTGCAGCAAGTAATTCTGTGTAATTGGCAAGTGTTAAACTGTAAGTCGGTGGAAATAAAGAACATTTTTGAGTGGTGAAATTGGACTTTTCATTTCACGAACCCACAAAGTCACAATATTCCACATAAGAAAACAGCCTTTGAGCAACTCGGAAAAGTGTGTCTCATTCCTCGTGGTTGCTGCTTGTTTAAATGGAAAATCACTAAGAATTTCTTGCAGCACTTCGCCAAAATTTCTCAACTTTGTTTTTCTCCGTTACAACGACTTCAGAACAGATTGTCTTTTATTGTAAATCTAAGGAATATGAAAATAACCTGTAGGTACAAGTTGATGTCGTGCGAGGGGCAGAAAGTGCGTCTAAAGTTATGTGATGACGCAGAAAAAGATTACAGAAGTGATAAACTGAGAATGGAACTAATCTCAAGTGAGACATTTGTGGAGCTCCCTGATCTTAACAAACGAAAGAAGAGGCATTTCAACCGACTCCTTGACTGTCGCTCAACTTATCTGTTAATGAGCCAAAGAACAGCTTAAATTAGCTGTCACTATAGCAGTCGGAAAGGAGTTAATGTAGCATAAAATCCAACAAATCCCGGGTTTCACTATTATAAAACATAGTAGGTGGTCTGAAGTTTCCCCTTGACTTAAATGTCTACGGTTCAAAGGATAAAACCGTGAAATACCTCGAGTGTCATCCCTCTGTGTCAGCCAAGAGGTAAACAATGCAGAGCAAAATGTATAACTGCCAAGGAATTAAGACGCTCTTTAGCATCTTAGAAAATTTCGCCTACTTCAATGCGTAACTCTTGAGTTCCTAAGAAGCGGTGTGAAGTTTCTGAGGTATTAACTTCACTGTAAAAGATACGTAAAGTAGCACTCAATCATAATGAAAAATTATGATATTTAGTTACTGCTCATAGCCATTATAGCTCTTGGAAGTTTGATTCGATTACCACATGTTTAAGATATATTCATGACAAATGAAATGTAAGTATATCTTGAATTTTTTGAAAATTTTCTCAGAGCAGTCCTCTTCATTCTGGGTGACTTTTGCGTAACTAAGTAAACCGTAAGCGGTGGACAAAATCTAAATAATTTTGTGGAGTGAACCATTTCCGACATATTTATTGTTTTTGTTTGAATTTTTCAATATTTCTACCTTTTTCAGTTGGAAGTCGCTATTCGCTTTTATCTCAGAGAATGGAATTTCAAAGGGACCAGTTACTTAGCGATCAGTTACTACTCAAAGAATTGACTGTCGCATAAATTTTACTGTATTCCCATATTCTCCTTCCATCTACAGTAAAATTAGTAATAAAATAATTTCTGTAAATGTCTATCTCGATTCGTATGAAGTATCTAGATTAAGGAATACGCGTTTATAAGAATAATTCCTATAAGAATAGAGAAAATCAGCGTGTGCACACATAAGATTTTTGCAATTTATGTGAGGCCTGCACGCGACTACATGACTGACTGACTGTGGAAGCTGCCTTGATCAAACCCGAGCCAGCTTCTAGATTGCTCACGT
This sequence comes from Mantis religiosa, assembly GCA_030765055.1. NCBI lineage: Eukaryota > Metazoa > Arthropoda > Insecta > Mantodea > Mantidae > Mantis > Mantis religiosa. The sequence goes on along the minus strand of CM060948.1, from coordinate 105,017,651 downwards.
GTGGAACGGAAAGGGAAAGAGCTATTCTGGGGAGCGAGATGAAATTAGGAGCCGTACCACATGCAATTATCATCGTTGTTTCTCTCATTAACGTCATTTCCGTATCTATTCCGTACAGGGGAGCCCCATCTCGAGTGGTCAGTACGGGTTCTGAATTTCCGCATTAGAGTTATCAACGCAAATCGTTATGTCCCCCTATCCAATGGTGTCGTCTAATACTTCGCTATAAATGAACAAAAGACAAAAGAAGAGACACATAAAATGTGATAGTATTTTATGATTATTATAATTAGAATTTCACTCAAGAGCAAATGCCGCTATAAACGGTAGGTACATATTAATATTTTTAAATTAGGTTTCTTAAAGAATCCTTTTTATGAAGTAAAATAAACATAAAGACAAATTAATAATATATAAGGAACGTAGAACCTTTTTATATCAGGTTGCTTTAATAATTATTTGTAAATAATTTCTAGGATTCGCTAGACCATCAATTTTTACCATCAAATCCTTCCCTTCCTTGCCTCTAAAGCTAAATAGGATAAAAAAAAATCATAACAATAGTTACTATAATTCGAAAATTCACAATACTCATAAAAGTCTTGCCGAAGATGAGAGACTGCTTTTTGCGATAGTAGAAGTTGTTTTTGACCTGACAATTATATCGTATGTTATCACTGTTGCCCTCGTTTAACAGCCAACAAACACACTATGTGTTGTATGTTAGAAGGTAATAAGTTGTTATAAAGTTTCGATATACATCCCACAAAAACAGCAGTTAGGTACAAGTCTTAACACATAGTCATAGATAACCCATCACAGTTCTCTTCCAGTAATACTTCACACTGATGCTGTGCAGAATCACACATAGCTCACTACTACGTAACACTGCGCGATACAACCTTCCTATAATCTATCTCAAACCAGAATGATCTGTTGTAAACATATGAGGGGAGGAGACGACAGAGAGAGAGAGAGAGAGAGAGAGAGAGAGAGAGAGAGAGAGAGAGAGAGAGAGAGAGAGAGAGAGAGAGAGAGAGTATTCAACAGAATACTCTTAAGGTGCTCTTAGGCGGGCGGGGAACAGCCTCTATAAATACCCATGTAGTTTCCTTCAACAACCGGGAGACCAAGAATGTTTCGTTTGTTAAAGTACATTTGTCTCTCTCCGTCTCCCCTCTCACGTGCTTACAACAGGATTACAGAAATGTACTTGTGACACTCGGCTCTACCTCCCGGATATGTTCCTTTAGATAAGCAATGGAACTCATCTTGATCCTTGTTTCTATTGCATCCAAATACAAACAAGTCGATAGGCTTGAGATCTCGAGATCATGCAGCCAAAATACTTTGCGATTCCCTACCATTTATGCGCAAATGTCACACTCAGGTACTTGCAAATAATTCCTGCTAAATGAGAGGGAGCTTCATCCTGAAGAAAAAACACCAGATCAATATTTTCTAAAAAGTGAAATCATTCACTTAAGGATGACCAATGGCAGATAAATGGTAATGAAGAACAGTGATAAAGAAATTTGACAGAGACCGGATTAAGCTTTAATGGAAGTTGGAGTGAACAGAAAACAATGACTATTGTCATGAGTACTACATGTTCAATTTTAAGAGACTCTTTGTCATAAATGGCAAATGTCTTAAAAGAATTTACACGACCATAGCAGAAAATAAAATAATATATGGGGCAGAGATATTGCCATGCGCTGTATTATTCACGTCATAGTTCTGATAGTTCAGATTTTGGGCACTAGAGTAGATAAATGCAGTGGCCGTGAGTGACTCACCAAATCAGCCTACTGCAAAATGGCGATTTAGTGACTCTGCTAAATTAGCTTTCTTCTCACTCAGTTAACGCTGAATCACACATGAGTACCTCTACTCCTCCAATTGTTTTGCACGTTTTTATTTATACATAAGATTTTATGGAATATTGCATTCGCTCACTCACTCACAGAAAACGCAGTCAAGTCAATCAAGAGCTACAGTACAGCAAGTTTATGGGAACACGTGCCAGATGATAGGGGGTTCTTGCCCATATTCTTGGCAGTTACCGTAAACGTTAGTGTCACGTGAGCGATGTTCTGCACATGCGCACGTTTACTGTAAACAGATAACCGATAACCGGACACATTATAGTTCACCATTTAAATTGAGGCTTCGCGGTTAGCATTTCTCTTACAAAATGACCCAAGAAGGATTACGTTTTACCAATAATGACGATCTAATATTGATGCGGAGGTAATTTCAATCAACCCATATGAAGATCCAAATTTACGGAAAGAAATAGTTACAAATATGGTAGCTGCAACTGAAAAACAAAATCCTTCCGTATAATAAAGGAGCAGACAGATCACCTCAAGCTGTACCATCTACCTAAATGGCCCGATAATTTTTTATAGGTACTCCCTTTAATGATACAGCATGTGCATAATACTGCAATTTATTTCTGTCAAGCCATGTTAGGTCAGCTAGATTTGTAAATTAGTGACCTTTATTTCTATATATTATATTCACAGTTGCATTGGCTATTGCTGTTAAATAAGAAGAGAATACGCCAAAAACTGCTTCTAAATCAGACAGCCTGTTTGGATATGCTAGGCGCCGAAAATATATTCACAAAACTTTCACTCCTGAAATAGTGTATGTACTGTCAGTACAATATAACTTGATATATATCCATACGGACGATGTAAATTGCTTATTGAAACATTCCTCTAGCAGAATATCGTTCTTGTTACAATTCTAGGCGATGTATGTAAAATTTATACTAGCTGCCGTAGAGCCATTTTATCAAAACAAAAATAGAGTCGGCATTCTTCATCTGTCAACTGATTTAAATCTAGTCTCCGAATTGTCACACCTCCTTGAGGGATATTTCTTTGTCTGTTAATATTATGAATTATCATTCCAATAACTCATCATCAATGCCACCGAACGCTGCGATATCAAGTAATTGCTCCATTTTCTGTTCTCATTAATGTACCGTATACAGTGACTCGTGCAAAAACTCTGGCTCAGCAACACACGCTATAATATATACCGTATTCAAGGCACATGACAATAGCCGATACCGTATCAGAAAATACGCTGTGGCAAAAAATCTCTATTAACATTACCTCTACTTCCGACATAGATGCAATACTTAAAATTTAAATGACAGAAAGAGTATCGAAAGTTTATCTAAAACTATTCACATTATCAACAGCACCGAGTATCATTGGCGGTATCAAGGTTCCATCCCTAGAAATAATCATGCACAAAATATAAGCTCGTACAAATAAAATCCAAGAATTGTAGCCCCAAAGAGGGATATGAACCCAAGATTTTTATTCTAATGCAACTCCAATATTTCTGTGCGACTTGAAGTTTCAGATATTCATCAAGGATATGTTAATGTCCCAAGTGTTTCATTTATTATACTATCAATAGGGAATAACAAATTATTTAAATTTGGAAAAAATATGGAACGAGTTGTATATGAGAGATAGTTCAAAAATTCCTCCTGTATAGCTTCTTTTGCAAGACGTAATGCATCACAAAAAGGCCTCTATGGGAAAAATTCCATTTGCAGTCTTTGTGCTGAGACAAGGTTTTCAAGAAATGCGGCAGTAAAGATAAATATGAAACATGAAATGGAAATCCAAGAGTGTTCTCAGCAACAGAAGGGGATAATTAAGTACTAAACAAACTGTTAGCGGAGTTTGATGCGTTTTCCACCTAATATAGAACACCCTTCACCTTTCATGCAGGTAATTCGGTTTAATAAAGCTTTTTACTGGTTGACTTTTGAATTTTTATTGGCAATTTCTGTTTAAACAATATTTATATGGGGATCAGAGACTAAATTACAGTACGATTTAAAGAAAACTATTGCTTTAATGAAATATGCTTTCATTCAAGAAATATTCTTTTAACCATGGTTCTTCCTGTTATCATTCTTCCTGCAAATATTTAGATGCAATGTTCAACAACAAATGCCATTAATTTAGGAGTGTTAAAAATAAACATAAATTTCGAAATCAGTTTAAAGACGCTCGGCATTTAATACAGCGAGTTATTTAGCCCGTCTTATGTATTACTTATTCTTCGTGTAAAATATGCAATTCTAATAATGCAACTCAACTGATTGAGTGATTTACATTCATAACTAATATTAACTTTTAAAATAAAAAAAAGCTAATTGGCTGACAGCATCATTAATTTTTAAAGGAAAGTTGTGTTCTGAGATTACCATGCTGTTTTATGTTAGCATTTTTTTGTATGTGCTCATTTCATTCTGCTTTTATGGTGGTGGTGGTGGTTTTGGTAGCTTCTTAACGCAATGTGTTATAAACGGTCAGTTGGCTATAATATATTTTAGCGAGACAGTATTTTTAATATTTGCTATTAAACACAGTTGCGCACCGCTGGGCTATATATGTAGCCCGCGCGACCACTAATGTAACAGTTGTTGAAATGGCTACTAAGAGAAAGGTCACATCAGTGCGATCAAAGCGATGTGTATTTTTTTGCGAATCAGAAGTATAAGAAAAGAAAACGACGATTGTTTCTTGAGACAATATCCTGGGAGCTCATAAACTCAAATAGCAAGAAGAGCAGAACTGAACAATATATCAGTCTCGCTAAGAAAGCGTGTTAAGATTCTTCTCGGAATTGAAGACCTTCGCTGAACACACATTGGTCATGGTAGCTCAATGTGTAAGAGCGACTGGATGGAAACCAGGACATCTGTGGTTCAAATCCCGGCCACGGCATTGAATTTTTCAGTTTGACTCTGTCTATCCAAAACCTTAGCCTATACACGGCTAGTGTGAAGGAACGATGTGATGCATGTGATGTCACACATCTTCACAACTAGTAGGGAGGTGCTACTTACTTATGTGTAAGAAGGAAGGATAAATATACCAGAAGAGTTGCAGCATGTGTCAAAGAAAGATTTGCAATAATCATTCCACGGCGGTGTGTCTACAAGAAGAATTGTAAACCAAATAGTAATTTTGTGTTTGTATCATATATTGAGACTATTACTACACATTCATATGGTGATTGTTGGAGAAATGTAAACATTTAATACATTCTGTATCAGATATTGTTGTTTTCACTACTATTATCTTGATTAATATGATTCAGGAATGTAAGGGAGCACTATAAACGAGTTTACCGCGTATTTTACACGACACATAGTACACTTTAATTAAATATCAAATTATCTTGAAACAGTTCATAAAACTCAATTTAAATGTAAGTAAAGACTATAAAGAAATAAAGGAATATCCCAGAAGGTTATTAAAACAATTATAAACAATGGATAAAGTAAATTTTATACGGGCTACATATGTAGCCCACGCGACCACTCACGTCACAAATCATCACGCGACTAATCGAGGGTTAACTGTCATACACAAGTGATTGCCTAGACTTGAGATGGTTGTATTACCTAATGCATGATATAATTTCACTTTACAAGAATAAAAAACACCAGCAGCATTAACATTTTCAAGTTGATGTTTCAGAGCAGGCATTAGTGTCAAAGGCGTTGCTCAAGAGAAGTAGCTAGGTTGTTGGTTAACACGGGACATTTTCAATGTAAAGAAAGAAAGCACTGGGCAATGCAAAGCCAGAAAATGTTCTGCCATGCAGCTGACGGTGCATGGATACAAGACAACAACCTAAGAATATACACTCACACAATTAGCTCGTCTACAAGATTTGTCACCTTGGTAAAGAAGACGGAAAGACTGAGTAAAACATGGTGACAATACCGCGGAGCAACTGAACTGCATGCATTACATTACAACATCTAAGATATGTCAAATCATCTTTAATGTGAGGAAAATTTTAAAGGTCCTAAGTCTTTGGATAGATAGAGTCAAACTGAAAAATTCAATGCCATGGCCGGAATTTGAACCACCGATCTCCCGATTTCCGTACAGTCGCTCTTACCCATTGGACTACTTAAATAATAAGAATTTAATGATGAAGCCTGGGACTCAAGTACTTAAAACAGTAAGTCGCCACAAACGGTGTATCTGGAATACGAGAGCCCCTTGTGCTTTCCCGGGAAAATATGGGTCAATTGGAGAATTTAATGTCATGACGGCAGATTGGTCATGGTAGCTCAATGTGTAAGAGCGACTGGACGGAAACCAGGACATCTGTGGTTCAAATCCCGGCCACGGCATTGAATTTTTCAGTTTGACTCTGTCTATCCAAAACCTTAGCCTATACACGGCTAGTGTGAAGGAACGATTAATTTCCATCACTTAACTTAAATCCTATCTTTTTGTCTGTTAAAATCGCTCTATGTTATACGCTATATTAGCACGAGTATGCGACATTTAGAAGAATCAGCAAACTTAAACAGGAATGATTAAAAAATTTAATACTTCAGGTTTCCTTTCTCCACCATTGATTACAATGAAAATATTTACTTTTAGTTGCTTTCAGCATCCCAAACTCAAGAGTTGTTCAAGATCATGCCTTGTCGTACTGGGTAACATTCGTTCTGCGCTCTTTGTCAAGTTAAACTCACTGGAAATGTTCCCTAACAGTGTTCATTATTATGTTAGGTATATGAGTCGGTCTGAGAATCCTATGTTGGAGGGTATGACGCTGCCAATTCACTCTACCGCCCAGGTCTAACATCCTCAAACCTCCTTTACCGGAAGAAACTTTGCATGAAACTCACTTTGAGAATGGCGACATCCTGTTGGTACAGTGAAGAACTGGCTATGTAAACAGGACCAAAGCTAGTGCTGGTAAGGAGTCCATTCACTTTCATTTCATGCTGGCGTGAGGTCGCACAAATTGTTGGGGTCTTTGTGTAAAAATGGTGTGTAGATAAACACCGATTTGAACCATCACCAATAAATAGTTGTTAATATTACTGAGGGAATTACAGATGTGGGAATTATACTATTAGGGTCAATGTTACATCTCAGATCCTCTGTTCAGATCTCGGCAGTAATTATCTTTTAGTCAACAAAATGTTGAGAGGAATCTTGGTTTACAGGAAGAGAGGAGAAAACTGCGACGAGAGAAAGATTAAGAGCGTCAGATAAACTGGGCGTGTGCTACAAGTATAATAGAGATCTCTCCTCTGCTAAGGTCAAAGGTACGGTTGGACTTAATTGCTTCGGAGATGTGCTGTAATTTTCATTAACGCCATTGAAAGATGCTGCGTAATTGAGGGCAATACCCTTTGTATAACTCACAATGATGGTGTCCTGCGGTCGAACGACAAGATTTTTAACAAGCTGAACAGTGAATGTGTGTAGTAACACTGTATTATTTCATTCCAGACTAGTATTTCCCCATAGACATTACCGTCATCTTAGCAGTCTCACTGCTCATTATTCGTACCATGTCCAGCTTTCTGGACCTAAAAAGATTATGAATATCAAGGCGCTTTTCTCCATCTTACTGTATAATTATAGAAATAGCTACCCGGATTAATTTCTCACGACCTTGGAATTTCTTCCGTATAAACAATCGTTTTTGCTATGTGACATGAGATCACTGTGAAGTTGAAACGGTACGCAAACTGCAACGTAATCTACTGAATTTTGTACTAGGGTGGGTCAAAAAGAACTGCCTCCTATTTTTTCCCTTAAATAAGTTATGTGAAAACTTTAAATTTAGCGCCATTCCTCAAACCTTCTTCTCCAATCCCCTGCAGTACTAACTTTCTAAGTCAACAGGTGGCAGCACTGCATCCTCTTGCAAAATGGCTGACATCGATATTCGTATTGGGCAGCGTTCTGTGATTGAAGTTTTGAATGCGGAAGGTGAAACGCCAATTCGCATTCACGAAAGGCTACAAAATGTGTATGGTGACACAACGGTGGATGTCAGCACTGTTAGACGATGGTTTCGTCACTGTAACGAAGCTGAAGGGCAAACACCACTGGCCGATGAAAAGCGAAGCGGCAGGCTGGTGACTGCAGTGACTCCATGCAACATTCAGCGAGTCGATGACATCATTTGTGGTGATCACCGGGTAGCAACAAGTGAATTGTGTCGCATTGCCTCCCTCAGTAAAGGCAGTGTGATGACGATTATTCAACAACTGGGTTACTCAAAGGTTTGTTCACGTTGGGTACTAAGAATGTTAACCGCTCAAAACAAAGAAACAAGGAAAACAATAGCCTCCGAATACTCGCAGCGCTTCAATTTGAAGGGAGAGGAGTTTCTGGAAAAAAATTGTTACTGGAGACTAAACGTGGATTCATTTTTTTGAACCTGAATAAAAGAGGCAGTCAACGGAATGGCATCACACAACGTCACCGAAGAAAAAAAAAAAAAAAAAAAAATCAAAACTCAGCGGTCGGCAGGGAAAGTAATGGTGACAGTGTTTTGGGATGCAGAGGGTGTGCTTATGATTGATTTTTTGGAGCAGCGATGCAGAATAAATTCTGTCCAATACGCCAGAACTCTCAAAAAGCTGAATGCACGTCTTTGCCGAGTTCGCCTAACAAAAACTATGGCAGATGTTCTTCTTTTGAATGACAATGCAAGACCACACACCAGCCATTACACCATTGCAGACATTGAGCAATTGGGATGGCAAGTCTTACCTCACCCCCCATACAGCCCTGATCTGGCACCATCAGACTTCCATCTGTTCGGGCCACTAAAGGAAGCTCATCGTGGGATTCATTTTGAAGATGAGGAGGCTGTAAAAACGTCCGTGCGTCAATGGCTTAGGAAGCAAGACCGTGTGTTTTACCACACTGGAATACATGCCGTAGTTAAAAGGTGGACCAAAACTGTGGAAAAGGACGTAGATTATATTGAATAGTGACAAATTAGTCGTCAATGTTGTAGCTTTTACGCTATGTAAATTGGATTCAATTTTCTTGGCAATTAAAAGAGAAACAAAATAGGAGGCATTACTTTTTCACCCACCCTATGGAGTTCTGATTACGACACCCATATTTGGTGACTCCCAAGCTGCTGAGTTGTGAATACAGAAATTGTAAGTTCTGCCACCGATGTTCAAGCAAACCCAAGGTAGAACTGAATGGGTGCCTGCACAAAGCAAGCTAACCATCATTTTAACGGAGTAAAGTAAACTTTTGTATAAAATAATAATAATAATAACAATAATAATAACAATAATAATAATACTAGTAATAATAATCATCACAATGATAATAATGATAATGATAATCATAATGATAATGACGATAATAATGATAATAATGATGATAATAATGATAATAATAATGACGATGATAGTAATGATGATGATGATAATAATAATAATGACGATGATAGTAATGATGATGATGATGATGATGATGATGATGATAATAATAATAATAATAATAATAATAATAATAATAATAATAATAATAATAATAATAATAATAATAATTAATAATAATAATAATAATAATAATAATAATAATAATAATAATAATAATAATAATAATAATAATAATAATAATAATAATAATAATAATAATAATAATAATAATAATAATAATAATAATAATAATAATAATAATAATAATAATAATAATAATAATAATAATAATAATAATAATAATAATAATAATAATAATAATAATAATAATAATAATAATAATAATAATAATAATAATAATAATAATAATAATAATAATAAAGCAAGTTAAATAATTATTCATATATCATATAATCTAGGAATAAAATAGTGATAAATTCATTACACACAGTTACATCATTTACACGGCCTCCTATCTCAAGTACGAAGTGCATTATAGAATTATAAGCTGTAGATCATATCGAACAGCTTTCCTTGAGGTTAGCAGAACTTAGAGGGGATGTATTGCAGATTCTGCAGAAGATTGAAGCACGTAACTTTCTTAATTGATGGTTAGCGAGTTTTTGCGAACCCTCATTCAATTATCCCACTGTTAACCCACGTTTGCCCTCAGGAAGACAAAAGAAACGCAACTGAAAAAGAAAAAAAGAAAAGAAGGAGAGCTAGCAACTTGCTCCCAACTGAAATTGCAATTCCAATTTTAATTGTATTAGACGCCTCTCTCACAAGCTAATCAATAGGAAAGTTATAAACTGCTCATAGCATTAACTCTAGCATTGTTTAGATACTTTCGGTCAATGCAGTAACTATCCCTATTGTTGATAGCTGATACAGACTACTTGAAGTATAAACAAGTTTACGCCAGCATACTGTTGCTAAGTGTCTCAAGTAATAATAATATGTTCCTCTCACGAGAATATGACTTTAAGGAATGTGTCGACATCAGAGGAAGATTTTTTTTTTTTTGGAAAACAATTTATTTATTCAACAATGGTGAAGATAGAAAGGAAAGTGGTTGCGGCTTTATTACAGCGTGTCGGGATCCCGCTAGCACACTCCCATTATTAGAGGTAAAGTGGGAATTAATGCAACTTGAAGAGACAGGTCTCTTTAGGGGATGGCAGTAGAGGGCATAAGTCAGGGAATAGGTGATCAAGCTGGACTCATGAGTAAAGACAAAAGTGGAGCCAGCTTGCTTCTTGTAGTGCAGGTTTAAGTCTTGTTGAGGTGTGCTGACGGCGGTGCAGATGTGACGGAATGGAGATCGGAGATTCGCCGGTGAAGTTGGACTTGTTCGTCCAGGATCTCATCTAGCTTGACATGTATGCTATGTCGGTCCTTGGTGGTGATGTGTTTGTGAAGTTCTTTGGTCAGGTTGCTTAAGTCGGTGAGTACAGGTGGTTCTAAGGTGTCGGCGATTTGTGTCGTTAAGTGTTGAGCCTTCCGTTGAAGTGAGAGGAGGGTGTCCTTGTTGGGGGCTGCGGTGGAAGAGATCCTTTTCACGTCAGTGCAAATGTCGATGAGTAGTTCGTCGTGTGCAATAATGGCGTCGAGTCTTGTGGTCAGATGCTATAGAGCTTCAGAGGCGGCGGCGTGGTTGGAGCTGACGGCGGTGGCTGCATCTTCCACGTTGCCTATGCGTGTGTTGATGTTCAGAACTTCCGAATGGAGGTCCTGCATCTCATCAGAAGAGGTCCTTGGTGAGGCGGTGTCGGCGAAGCGCTCCCCTATGCGTTGTAGGCGCCGGTTAGTGTGCTGGATTTTCTCGCGTAGCTCTTGAAGAATGTGTAGCAAATCGGGCGAGGTGGTGATGTGGTCGGCGCTGGTGGCTGAGGTCCTACGTGCCTGTCCGGTGTAGTGGCCGAAACCCCTGCAGGTAGCGCAGTATCGGCGGCGACGGCGAAGCGCTCCTCTATGCGTTGTAGGCGCCGGTTGGTGTGCTGGATTTCCTCGCGTAGCTCTTGAAGAATGTGTAGCAAATCGGGCGAAGTGGTGATGTGGTCGGCGCTGGTGGCTGAGGTCCTCCGTGCCTGTCCGGTGTAGTGGCCAAAATCCCTGCAGATAGCGCAGTATCGGCGGCGACGGCGTAGATCGTGTTCTCGGCATTCTGATGTGAGTGAGGAGGCACCACAGTGGTGCCACCTCGTGGCACCTCGGTGGCGCAGTGCAGGTGGAGTCAACCCCTAAGAACATGGCTAGACTGTCAACATACTATATACAAAGCTTAGACCCCTTAGAAAACATAAGTCCTTGTGCTAGCAACGCTGGGACTCTAACCTTGCGCGATATATTTAATGTAGATAGTAGATTTATTTATAACTCAAACGTGACCTGTCATGTGGTATTGAGCGTCATCTCTCCAGATACCAGAACACCCCGCACATTTTTTTCTCGCCAGAGGCCTGCAGTTCTTAAACAGAATCAGGAGCTGTAACAAAATCCTTGACACAAGAGCCAGAGAGCACCAGGAGTTAGCGGTTACTTCTTGTAACTGCGGCTACATAAGTCATCATGAGCAGCGCGTAAGTACCGAAAGACTCAAAAAGATCCGAACCGGCTGCGGGGTGTTTTGCCTGTCCGCGCCCTCGGCACTCATTGCCGTCTGGCGCCATTATAGAAAGGCGCGGACAAAACTATGCAACATTTTAAAAACTACTTTTAATAGCATTAATTGCCCATGTTATTAAAGAGATGCTGAAACTGGCCATTGCCGTTGTCCATACAAGTTTTGCATCTCTTTAGGAAACATCCATCACTCACCGTAATTCAAGTTGAGAAATGCTGGCATTTTTTCATTAGCGGAGAAAGAGTTATAGGCCCAATCTCTTCTTTTTTTTTTTCGAGTCAACAGTTGACGCCGGTACTTATGCCAATACAATTTCGTCCGCTTCTTTTAGAGAATTAGCAGACATGTAGCGTGATATTGCCTTTTTTTTCAACAAGACTCTGCAACACCGCATAAAACCAATCTTTCATGAGAGCAATTGAAAATATGTTTCAGGACAGAATTATTAGTAGGTTCCTCGACATAACCCCCTGGAATTTCCATCCCTGGGGTAACTTAAAGCATAAAGTGTAGGTACAAGACCAAGCCACTCACTCTCTCTCACCCCCCCCCACACACACACACACTGGAAGAATTAAAACAAAATATTCGCCATGAAATTTCCAGCTTACTTTCGCGATGTGAACAACGGCGAATAGTTTCCTAAACATGTGCCAAACTTGTATGGACAATAGCAGTAGCCAGTTTCAGCATCTCCTTTAGTAACATGGGTAAGTAAAGCTTTCAAAAGTAGATTTTAATATGATGCATGGTTTTATCCGCGCCATTCTATGGTAGTGGCAGATGGCAACAAGCGCCGAGGGCGCGGACAGGCACAAACCCATGCAGCCGGTTCGGATGTTTTTGGGTCTCTCGGTAGTACTACGAGTGGCTTTTATTAAACATGCTATTAAAATTGTAATAAGTTAACCTTTATTATAAAGCAAAATAAGGCCTTCCCAATATTCTTTAACTCTGTGCTTTTTTTACTATATCTTCGCTAAGTTCTCACCTCACTAATATGACCTAGTTCAATTTTTAATGTCAATTTATTCTTCGCTGTAAAGTCACTAATCTGAGTTACTCTTTTCTGACACTTCACTTTTTCATTACGTAACGCCGTAATGAAAACAGCAGTTGGTTCTTCGGATGGTTTCTTGGAAGTGGTACACGATATATCTCTAACCTCTCACGGTAACAGTCCTCGCTGTAATTATGTCAACGGAGTCATCACAAAACACACTCGTTAAGCTATCCTTGCTTTCCCATCAGAACTGCACTCGCATACTCACTTGCTCACTAGCTAACATGTTGACATATATAGTCGGTGGAATTTTCCACAGAACAGTGTAGAATGATCTGCAGAAGGGGAGAAGAAACGTCCAGAGGATTTTGTTCGTGTCAATAACGGTTTCGGAGTTTAGGCTTGCGAGAGCGTTACCACATCTACTTTTCTCTATAACAGTCTTCAAATGTTGGACGCCAAACTTTCGCCAACCTGTATTGTGCCATAGCCTCTGCGTCACAGTATTTACTTGCCTTCTTTTCATAAAGGAGCGAGATTTAATCATAGAGTAGAAAAAAGAACAATGCCGCCGAAGAAATTAAATTCCTCCCAACAATTAGAATAAATATAATCCAGAGAAAACAGAGGGAAAACAAGAATGGTATTAAGAATATTTTCATTAAAACGGAGAATGGCATATGCCAAGAGGGATGACAAAAGCTATCTACGAAGAGAAAGGAATACTGCATTCCAAGGCTGCCTTGGGATTCTAAACTGAAAGGAACGAAATGTGTAAGCAACGATAATAAACAAGCGGGTAGAAAAACTAAATCATATAACCATTACATAACATTAAATTAAAGCTTTAAACGCTCTGCAGAATTCGTATATGAATTCGAATAACAAACAGTATAAATTAATAGGTTTTATACATATACAGAGTGGAAAGAACAATAGTGTCTTAATTTTTTAATACAATAAGCAGGCATAGAAATTCTTCAACAGTTTACTTCAATTTAATTACACTCAAACCATCAATATATAGAATGTATTGCTCATTATATAATTTGGCATCTCGACTAAGCTGTTAACAGAAAAGTGAAACCACTCCAATCACGTGATTTATTTCGTGAGTCTGATTGGTTCAAGTTAGATATGAATCGCTTCCTATTGGAAGTCTACTCCAGCCAATGAAGGATGCGGTCACATACGCTGTATGTAACACATATATTTTCGTTGAATGTTCAATAATGCATCACTTAAGAGTATTATATTAGAAAAATAATAATTTAATATTTAAATAATCATACAGGCTAATATTATGAAAGTACCAAAAAAGTTGTAATTGAGTGTAATAAGTGATCTAGTTTCAACAAACTATAACTGTGCATTGTTCAAATTTCCAGATGCATTACCTGAATTAAGAGAACCAGTTCCTTTATACCAATGCAGTATTAAGATTTCATTATGTGTAATTATTCCATATATAGTAGAAGAGGACTCTCATTCATGGATATATATCAGTTCCTACAAGTAGCCAGAGATAGTGGTTTGTAAATTGTTAGTATACTTTTTTTATGTACTCATCTTACTGTTAGTTGGTAAAATTTAGTATATAGAAAATAACACAATTTTGGCATCTTCCAAACTTAATGTCAATTCAAATTAAACGTAACAGAAGCCTGCTACTGTATGTGGACAAATAAAACGTCTGTAAGTAATAAACCCGAAGAAAAGCAGGACAAGCTCTATACTTCCAACACTAATTGTAGCCAAATCTTTAAGATCGGCAGTCACACGAAAACAACAGACAAAATCGACAAGTCTACAATACTATCAATGGCACATCACAAAGAGCGAGGTACACTGTCCACGACATAAAAAATAACATCTGCGTAACGGGAAACAGGTGCTGTGCTTATTAGGTTAACGTGTGTCATGAATACGTTTTCGTGGTTATCTCATCAAGCCTGTATCACTTTAGGTAAATTTTACCGAATGAAGTTTATCCTTTCCATGGCTGAGAGGTTAGACCTCCTGGCTCTCACAAAGACGGTCCGGATTCGATCCCAGGCGACCGCTAAGTGAGACTTGTGGTGGACAACATGGCGCTGAGACGGGTTTTCTCCGGATCCTCCGGTTCTCCCCGTGAGCATTCCACCAATTGCTCCATCATCTTTCCTATCATTCATCTCGCTCACACCAGGCATTGGGCGGATCACCTATCCTGCTTCTCTATCGGATCCAAAGCTCCGGTTTCCTCAGGCCTAACCTTAAAAAGGATAGAGGAACAAGAATCCCCTAACACCACGATAGTAGTACAACTAGGGAAGTTGAAGAAGAAGAAGAAGAAGAAGAAGAAGAAGAAGAAGAAGAAGAAGAAGAAGAAGAAGAAGAAGAAGAAGAAGAAGAAGAAGAAGAAGGAGGAGGAGGAGGAGGAGGAGGAGGAGGAGGAGGAGGAGGAGGAGTTTATCCTTCGTCTATCGCTGCAACATGTTTAGTTATCTCATCCGCTTCTCCCCAAAATTCAATATTGAGATTTCATTGACAATATATGGTTTACCATCTTTTATTACACCTGAAATTCCGTCTACCTAATAAATACATAATTAAATAAATAAAAAGGGCTCAAGTATTTGTGTGCGAGCTCAGGTGTGTGGGAAAGATAGAGAAAGATAACAGCACAATTTCAGAGCTGAACATCAAAAGACAAACTTTGCATTTAAGAGTTGCATATTTCAACGATGCAAAGCGAACCTTTTTTTTTTTTACTTCGGAATTCCCTACCTTAATCAACACTATACAGAGAAATTTTATTATTAAGTTTGTTTAAAAATGAATAATCATTTCAAGGCAAAACGATACAAAGTTTAGATATCGGCATGCTGTGGCTTGAATTTTCTGCAAATACTCTTCTCACCGAGATTTGCCGTGAAAGGGAGACATTATTTTATTGAAATATGAGGTGAATTTTAAATAAATAAATAATAATAGCAACGTGGCACGATAGGCCTCAAGAGGCTACGTCGATCAATATGATTGCCGGCCTCACACGCACAGGTGCACGTCAAAGGTGAAGAATCATCCTTCTAGTCATTAAGAGGAGGGGAGATGATGTGGCCAGTATCGCGCTTCTCCCAGATGGAAAGTTGATTTTCATGACCTACACATCACTAGGTACATATCGAAGCCCCTCGAGACTCCTTACGATGAGAATGGACACCGGTCCTATAGAAGGTACGTTTTCGTAGCATTAGACATTCTATAAAAAAAACCTCGTATATTTAAGCTTTACTAAGTAGACGTGTATGCTGAAATATTTCTGAAAAGTGCAATACTTTTTTAAGCATATTGGATGTTCCTGAGAAACATTAATTTAAAATTGAAAACAAGGATTAATGCTAAATATGGAATTCTAAGCTCAGTATTTTCCAAAACAGGATACAAATACTTCCAAAAGCTCCTCCAAATACTCTTTACATAAAACATTTTGAAGTTTTTATTTTTACAAAAAATGAGTTTAAAGATTTTCATTAAAATTCCAAAATTAAGTGTACTTTAGAGAATAAGCTGTGAAGATATCGTGAGTTGAATTGATTTTGTGCGACTTTGTGTAACCATAAACGTTAGAAAAAGCATTGAATAAAATGTTTCCAACACTGTCTGCCTCTCTCTGTGTGACTCTGTATCTATCTCTCTCTCTCTCTCTCTCTCTCTCTCTCTCTCTCTCTCTCTCTCCGTAGTCTTGCAAAGAACATGGAATACCATTAATAAAAGAGCAACAGGCTTTTAAAAATTCTAGCTTGCTTTACCTACAGCATTCCTCAACGAAATGAGTAATAAAATGAATTAAAATTTATTTGCATGAACAGCACTTAGCTAGATAATAAACTTCTTAAAGAGTAGTTCCAGAAAAATGTGTACAGAGATACGTGTGAATACGATATGTCTAACAGCTAAGAGAAATTAAAGAAAGGATATTGGTAGAAGTATATAGAATACCTGGGGCACATTGGAAAGAGTACGGTAGAAAACATAAAAAGACACATTTTGACAAAAGATGTGAAATAAAGTAAAGAAGTTTCAGTAAAGTGGTTAACGATTATAAAGAAGGGGGACAAAACAGAAAAGCATAAAGGCATAAGCCTATTATCCATCCTCGGCAAAATCTATACAAGGATGCTAGTTAAAAGTTTAAAAGACTGGGCTGAAGAGGGGAAATTGTCGGAATTCCAAGCAGGTCTCAGGAAAGGTAAACAGTGAACAACATATTTATAATAAAGTCACTGATGGGTACCTATCTAAGCAAGAATAAAGGAATATTTTAAACGTTTTTACGGGTCTTTGAAAAAAGCTTTTGATTCAAAAGAAAGCACTCAATGAAACTGAACGAAACGGATAAGCGTAAAATTCACAGGCGAAACAGACAAAATATACAAAGACAGGTGATTTTAACCATTATTTCAATTACGTATCTGTAAAAAATTTAAATAGAAAGGGACTTAGTTTACAAGCTTTGCTTAAATCTATCTTTTATTTTGTTGCTTTTATTATCTCCCCTCTCCTACCCTCACACAAAACCTTACGTATTTACAAAATGGTCTTTGTAATAAAAGTACCGTGCTACACTTAGAAAGAATTAATGCAGTTGTTTGTGGAGGTCACTGGTGTAGCTTTACTCGGTTTAGGGTAGTCAGAGAAGACTGGAATACAGTGCAATACAATGTGATCATCAAAACATCAGCCAGTAACATGCCACATATTTTTTGTATTGCGAAATCGATATATTAAGCATTTAATGGGTCACTCTACCTTCAAAAGGAATCATTTCTTTAACAGCATTCAAAAGTTTACGTACTGCAGGAATTATTTTGTCTGTCAAATTCGAGAAATGTCCTGCGCACAAATTTTTTTTCTTTCAAATTCATCGAGATCGAAACTTTTTGGAGTTAGGAGTTGAAAGCTGTTCTCCCGCAGCTTTGAATTTTGGATCTCGTTTGCTATATTATGCACAATTCATTCACTTTTTCTCAATGCCGTAGCTGTCCATTTATATCATTATTTAAAGGAGTAATACGATCTTTAAGTTTCTCTGCTTTACAAAGCTTTAACATATTGAATATTAGCCTTCTACTTTGCGAGCGTATGACTTCATGCGGCCGTGTACGCATTTTGAGTTGATTCGAATCCATCCACTGAAAGTGACTCTACTGCTGCATTTCAGTATTGCCGAACGAAACTGTTCTACGTGGGCTTCCACTGTCTGGCGTCTGCATTGATTTTTTAGACAGGTTGAAAACGTTGTGTATTTCACTAAATAATTAAGCTACCCACTTAACCGCCTACTATTAGTCTCGATTCCTCTTCCCTCTTCTGCACATACGTTATTTCAAACACAAGTGAGTGCTTACGTCAGCAATTTCACTCTCCATCACAGAGCATTTCGCTATTGACCACGACACCTTACCATAGAATAAAATAATTCTGAATGGTATTTTCTGGAATTTAGAGTTGTATGTAAGTTCATCGATATCGATTGGCTTATGTAACACATACAAATTACATTATTTTGGAAAATGTTTTTATCCTCCTAACATAAGGCCTGCCATTTCCAGTACAAAATACTTTCTTATATTAAACTTTTATTAGTTTAAAAGGCACGTGAAGAAGTAATGTTTATTAAGTATTGTCTATTCATAAACATATCTCATCTGATAGAAACCACATGTTCTTCCTCTAAACATATTACAGATAAATCATATTTGCCCTGATCGCATAACGGCGCCTTTGTGTAGTTCCACAAATTATTATAATAATGCAAACGACGTTCTTAGTCAAAATTATTGTACATCTGTCGTGGGAAACCATATTAATCTGAAACGCATATTGGATTGCCGTGAAAATAAGTCGTGTTGGGTAAAGCAGGGACTCATTAAATTTTAATTCACTTCAATTAACGGCTGCTTTCCAAGACAGCAAAGCCTGGAACCAGGGAGGCGTAATCTGCTTATAGGCGGGCCCACGGATTTACTTTGTTCTTCTCCGTAATTTGTAACTTTTATGAACATCAAATAGTGAAATTTAATGGTAGATTCGTTCGACAGGGGACTCTGCCGTTGAGTTCGCTTCCCTTTGTATTAGTCGATAATCGTCTCGAATCTGTGGCTTATTCACATTTTGTAGTAATGGTAATGGAGTATAGTTAGTTAGTTACTAATACTCCCCACATGGCAACCTTGGCCTTCGGGGTAACCTCACCCCACCAAGTGATGACCGGACCCATTTCTCAGGTGGAGGCACCCAGAGGGCGGAGTCCATTACCTCCGATGGTAGGGTGATAGTGAAGATGGCGGTGAGGTGAGAGGACCTACAGTTTTTACCGTGGACTCCGAACCACGTTGGGCATAGGGGATACTTCACGTGTGCTAGACAGAGGTGAAGGCGTGGATAGGGCCGACTTAAAATCGCCAACCCCAGAGCCGGGAATCGAACTCGGGACCCTTAGAACGGGAGCCGCGAACGAAACCACCGCGCTACCCCGGCGCCCTGGTAATGGAGTATTACATTTTCCAATTTTGGAAGATTAGATCTCGATGTCATCCAAACAATAATTTTGAAGGTGAATAAATTTGCTTTGTTTTTCTGAGCCAAGTTTCTTATAGTCAATTGGTACCTTACTTCTATGTCGATAAAAGTTAAACATGCGTTTTACTGTTTTAATTTAAGAATAACAAAAAATCCTAATGAATAATGTCTAGGTATAAATGATTACGGTGTTTCTGGACATAGCTATAATTATTAGAACTATATTCACGTAATCCTTAATTTATGTTGTAGTACGCTAATTAAACAAAAATCACCTGAATATACAGCATCCATAAATGTGTTCATACACTGAAGTAACCATTTATAATGTGATTGGTAATAACTAATTGTAACCCCTGCAAAAGTAAATTACACAGAATTGTATATAATTTTGTGCTTTGTTTTATTCATTAATGTACTGTTTTTGTTTTAAAACGACATTCTTGGAATTAACTTTACCTTGAGCAATTAACTATTTGAAGGCATGTGTAACAGAATTGGTTTCGTTACTTAAGGAAGGAAACCAAAACTGAATAATGTTAAGAATACGCTAAACGGTTTAAATATAACTGAAAGGGCTTGATTTTACAATAGATAAAATTGTGACCACATAAAACTAAGAAAACAAAAAGAAAATTTATACATTAATATGTTTTATATTTACATGATTCCATTTCATGCAGTGGAAATATTCGAATGTTGGGAATCTATTTTATGGTTGTTAGCAAGGAAACTAGCGATCAACACCTGTTAAAATATTTTAGAGATAGGGAAGCGATTTACTTATTATTTTCTGGGCGAGAAGCAATTGTTAAATATCTGAGAGTATTACAGGTATGTACACATGATATTTAAAGCAAACATATGTGAGTATTTTTTGTGTTACAAAATCCAGTGGCGTATTCTCTAAGAATACACTGCGTGTGTTACAGAATAATAAAATGATTAACATTATATATAATTAAAATAGCACCATTTAGGTGGCAGAGAAATAAAAAATAGCTCACTAAGAACCTAACGAGTCCCTTTCCAAAGAAACATTTACTACAGGAGAAGACAGGTAGTGGCGCTATGACGTCAGTTCCGTCAGCTCTCACCGCCAAATATGCACCCGAACGAAAGGCAGGTTAGCGTGTGACGTCACCGCGCTGATTACTGCTGTCGAAGGGGAAGGAATAGTTTAATGTGTGCGGGTAGAAAGACAGGAAACGTATTGGGTGTTAATAATATGTACAACTTACATCTTGGGTGTTGTAACATTAACACTGACCGCTTTAATTACACAATTGGCCACAGTTTATAAGCAATTACATTTTGGCTCTGCGCTATGAGAAAATATATAAAACTTCAACTCGTAGTTTATCTGAAGGTCAGGAATGTTATAACATAATTTTTTCTGCAAATTAACGGAGACCCATTTAGAACAAAATTACGTGGACATTTTCCGACACTTTCTGTTTCGTTTTTCTTTAACCAGTTTATCAATGTTAGGACGTAATGTATGGGAAATCTGTAATCGAAGGCTGAATGCTATATTGTGATCCAGCAAGGTACTTCGAGGTTTGCACTTAGCTAATTTCATAGCAACAACGTACGTCGAGCCAAACATACACAATGTCCGTGCGGCAAGTGAAGACAACCTCGGAAATCTGGTTTGAGGGGCATTCTTGTAAAAATAAGCCAAGTATTTCTTGTGTGTATATTTGTCCTTCAATAAATCGTCACATTGTAAATTTAACAGTTCCATTAGGTACGTGGCACCTACATTGTTGTCATCGAGTGCGCTAGACCTGACTAAATCCTCAGATTCTGTACTCACAGCACCAGTTATATAGCCAACTTGGTACTACACGGCTCTTGCCTGACGTCACAGACACTGCAGGCCTCGCTCACGGCTGAAATACGTCACAACCATCGAAGCTGTCTTCCTCTGATTTACTATGTAGAAGAACCGACCGAACCTTCGAATAGCCTAGGGCCTTAGAGGTACACTCACAACATAGCCTGCAATTATGACGTCACAGTGGTAATCTGTGAGATACAAATAAGCGGCTCTGAAACTTTGGTTAAAGGTCTTCTCTAGGCCGCGTTTGTTACTCGCGAAAGATAAGGCTCTTGGGAAAAGTGAAGCTCAGGATTATTTAGCTAAGATGAATATAATTTGCTTCCTGTTCCACGGTTTGCAAAATTTTCAGGAACACGCCATGTGAGTAAATCTTCGATTCATGTAATTTAATTCGCACTGTTGGTGAGAATACGTTGAGTGATTAAAGAGTTAAAGTCTACAATTACATTTTATCAACATAAGTATTGAAATAATAGTAATTATTGCAACGATGCCAGCTAGCAGAAAACTGGATAAATGTCATATTGAAGGACAAATTATACTAACAATAGGTACACGTATACTCAGTGCTGTTGAAGCGAAACAATATCCGGGTATTGAAGTCCGCCAGAAACTAAATTTTCAGCACTGCCACACGTACTATTAAATCAATAGTAGTGCGCACACCAAATATTTACGAGATACAAAGCAATACGCTGTGTGCAGAAACCGAGAACTTCAAGGACTTCAAGATCGTCAAAATATCCTCCACTACCGCTACCACCACCGCTACCGGTATCACTATCCATCTTCCAACAGCTACAAATCTGTTGTCAACTGGACAAACAACGTGGCGTATATTAGATGAAAATGCAATAAATTTTTAATTAAACTCAGCCAGAATATGACTTTTTTACGTCACAAAGATGTTCAAAGCATGACGGATACTGTTTTAATGCGAGAGATGTTCCATTGGATCTGGAATAATGAGGAATTAACTTTCACGAGTGCAAATGCACTCGTGAATGCAAATGCACACTCTACAGCTGAATTTTTTAAATTTATTTCCTCCAGCATTACGTCATATTGGACGATGAATGAAATGAGTGAAATGATGCTCAAATGAGCCCAGGGTCCATACAGCTTAGGGTTACCCGACATTAGTCATTCAGGATAAGGAAAACCCCCAAAAATACCTGATCCAGGTAACTCACTGTGACGGAGATTCAAACTCGGGACCTCTTAAACGTGAGGCAGACACACTACCATCTACGCTAGCGAGGCGGGGAAGCCCATATGCAGGGACCATTAAGACGAGGCTAAATAATTGCTGAATTTGAAGGTGTTATGATTTGTATTTAATGAATATCTTTTGTCTTTTTCTGAAAGAGCAGCAGCTCTCCATATTGAAAACACTTCAGTTTAAATGGTTCTCTATCAGAGCTATTTTATAACCTTCTGGTTAAGAGGATTCTCGCCCTTACTTTGTTACTCTTTAGGAGCAACAGGCACTAAAAGTGCATCTAATTCCAGGCAGTAGCTGGCGCTAACAACACGGTCCCAGCTCTTAGTATCGTTAATCAGAATTTTCTTCCACTCAACAGCATGATATTACGATGTTACAGAATACCAAATAAGGCATATCCAGTGGTTACAGGTATTAGCAAACTGTTTAACTTAAATCAGATATTACAGAACATATTTGTTTCCAGTTGGCGATACTGAACCTCTTGGTACTTTACGAGTATGCAGCGTAATAATACGCACCTACATATTTCGAAAAAAAGAAGCTTAGAGCTATTTGTCATAGCATTTTAGTAATTTAACTGAACTTATGTCCGTGACCTATCAGCAATATTGCCACGGAAACGCAACCCAGCATAGAAAGTGAATAAAGTTTGAAGTTGCAGAAGGGCCTATTGCACATTCTGCCCTAAAAAGGAAAAAAACTGACTCACGATTAACAATTTGCTGACGAATGTGCTATCTTGAGGGTTTAGGTAACGTAACATATCATAGAATAAGTTTTAGGTTCTTTTTGCACTTGAACGTTCTTAGTTTCTCATTCAGAATTATATAGACGCATATTCGATCAGATGCCTGATTTCAGGGCCTTAATCTAATCATCGTGCCACTCATTCGTTGAATCAAAATCGGTCGGTGGTTTTAATAACAATGGCTGTATAAACCTTTTAATTGCTGTATAATATATTTGGGGAAACAGGAGCACAAAGAGTACCTGATAGAAACATCAGACATTAAAAGCTAATGAAGAGCGTTTACAATAATGTTTCGGATAGAACCGGATATATATATATATATATATATATATATATATATATATATAATCGTTCATTGCAACGATAAACAAGGTGTAGTATTATAATGAGCATTCAGTGAAAAAAAATCGCAATATTAGCATTGAAACCCAAGTCCACAAATGAGAACTCAATTTTCACTTGCTGTTATTTGATATAAAACACACGAATACGCCTTATAAATTAAAGAAGGCTGGAGAAAGGCTTAATCATACGAGTTAATAAGAATCACAGACAAGTTACGTGTTTCTTGGAACTAGGAATAATTTCTCCTTTAACTGCGCCGACAGAAAAAGTTGCCAAGAGATGTAGCCATTCAAAACTGAAGGCAAACAAATTACTGTATTAATGTATATGATGAGGACACATAATATATGAGGTGCCTAAGCCGTGAAATCTCCTACTATGTTTTAAAATTCTCTGCTTTAGATCATAGAGATGATGGCTCCTAAGGACAGCCATTTGCATTCCAACGTCGATACGCAGCACATTTGGAGTTCCTGACAACTTCTCTGGTGATCCATAGATTTATCTAAAATATAAGAAGGTATCTTAATCCATATCTGCTTTTTACATCAATATATTACCTATATAGCACACTTCCGCCCAAAAACAAATATCCACGAGGTGTGTTCCTTTATAAACTTGTAACTACTATGTCAAATACTTAGATGCCATTGAGAAACGTTAGTATTTTTTTTAAAGAGAATGTTCATGCCTTACAAATACCTCAAGTCCTGGGCACACGTTTACTTCTTTGGAATTTGCTTAACTTTCGCCTGTCTTAAATCAATTTCTTTCACTACTGCAGGCCCACAAAGCTTCTACGAGTATTATGCCTTAACTTCGATTATGAACCTATAAAGCAAACGTATCTTACCATAGTAAACTCCCACATGGTCTTTCGAGTCTTTGCATTGGCTCTTCGTTTTGGTTTCCCCCGCACGCGAAATGACTCCGAAGCCAATTTTCTCAGTTACAAACCCTCACGGGACACAAGTTGTCAATAATAAAGGCAACTGATGCGTGTTTAGATTACGAAAGGTAAGGTTACCAAGTCATTTCTCTGTTTGCGAAGTCCAAAGAGCTTAAAATTTCAAGAGAGCATGTTTACAACTCGTCGTCAGAAAACTTCATATCACATGCATAACCATATGCCAATTTTCTGTCTAATTTAAGGAAATGAATTCGCTGGAAAAAGCTCTGCAGAATTTTAAGAACACTTCTTAGGAAATGCATGCACATGAAAAAATTATTTTGAAAATATGTATAAATTTAAAGCTACAGAGTTAATACTGAATAAGGAAAGCAGACGCAGGCATCATACGTTACGTAATAGTATAGCATCTGAATTTAAACAATCATAACTAACGCCTCCTGCACTGTTAGTGCAACAATCAATGGCTAACCATGATTTAGTACATTTTACCACTAAGTAGCATAATATTTGAGAGCTGCGTTGTGTGCTGCCTGCCGCCGGTCAAATGTTCATTTGGGGGAAAACAAAACGAAGGATCAGTGTTACATTATTAGGAGATTATCGTAGTAAAAATAAATAAAACATACATAAAATTAGGATACGATAAAATGAAATTTTCTAACACTCTTACCAGTTTCTTCCATTTAACCTACAAAAGTTTACGAATACACTGATGATCAATTCATTAAAATAAAATAAGATAGTACAAGCAATTGTATGAATTATAACGGTCAGAACAGTAGGTTAACCATCATTTGCAACATTTATATCCAGTACAAAGATCGCTTTTACTTCAAAGAAGAAGATTACTTAAATAAGAGTTGAATTCGTCAGCCTATTTTCAAATATAAATTCTTGATTAAGGAGCATACGTGGTAAAATTGAGGGTTAGCATTATTTTATCTCAGCCCTTCAATTATTTTCATTATATCCAAGAAATGGCATTTCTTTTCCAGTGCTTTCTTCGAAGTTTAGACGTAAGAGAAGGAATAAAGTATTCATAAGATGTACTGAGGAGTGCAGTAGGTGTACCTAAGTGTATAGTAGGTACTAAATAATTGACATGGGACTGTTCATTAAGTTCCTTTAGTTGGAAACTAGCCCAGCTGCTATTTCCCATGACATGTTTAGTCTCTATGCTGACGCTCCAATTAGTTCCTATTCAAGTGGCCCAGAAAGGGGACCTTTGCTGCTCTTTTGGTCGGAGCGAAGCACGAAAAACAAAAACTGCAGGCGAGGAGAAAACTTGTGCAGAGTAGTGTCGTTTGCTTGCTCCTTTCATTTTAGAGCTTCAATATCAACGTTGGTTAGCAGTTTTTGCTATCTAGTTATCCCAAAGTGAAATATCAAGCGCAGTTTAACTGGAATATAACATGCATCTGGGAAAATTAAAATGCAATTTAGACATTTCATAATTCACGCTCTTATGAAGGTAAAGCTTTTATCGCGGCACTACAATGAATAATGTTAATTAGTCTAACTTTTCAGCCCTTTAATGCCCAAGCATAGAACAGGTTTAATAAAAAATATTTAAAAATCATTTCAGGCTTATTTATTGACAGTAATTGAACTTTCATATTAAATATACACCTATGTTTCAGCACTTAGGCCCTTTTTACAACATGTTACATATGTGTAACTGTGGAAAAAAGTGGATGCAAAACTGAATCTTTACATGAAACACACTTTTAAAAAAAAATAGCATACAAAGTATAGAAAATGTATTTCAAACTACACAGTTTATGTGTAGAATCTTCTAAAACAATTTCTGTCCTTGTTCAAGAATAAATACACTTCACATTTTTCACACCAAACAATTGAACTATATTTTTGCATATCTTGCACCGCTCACGTGATTCCTTCCATATGGCCCAGTGATCTGTTTTGTATTTTTGACAGTCCACTATAGGAACAACGATAGTTACAGCTCTTCTTTGGGCATGTCATCAGCACTTGGTCGGTCTCTTTTAGATTGGCTAGGTCCAGCATGCTTCATTCCCAGTAGCAACGTACACTTGGCATTTGGCAAAGCTCCATTCTGAGATACATGCCTAAAACTTTCCCTTTTTCTGATCTATTAGTATTTATACTATATTCAATCTTTTGGGTACTATATAAATTTGTCTCTTCCACTTGCATATCCAGCATTTCATTAGCAACCAAGCTTGTGAAGTTACTGCATAGGAGAAAACAGCTGAGTTGGTGTTTCCTTCGGAATTCCGATAAATGTTAGTATGTTGGGAGTAAATGTACCCTTCATTCACTCCAGTCGTGGTAAAGCATCAACTGGTGATCCTAAAGATTCATCTAAATCAACATCTGCTGGCACATGAACTGAAGAGCCAGTTTGGTCTGCAGAATCACCATGAAGATTTTTGACACTAAGGTTGTCCTCTTCTTCTTCGTCTTCTAATTTAGAGAATTCAGACAAATCACTGTCTAAACTACAGAAAATGTCACGAATTTCGTCTTCAGTTAACCAAAACAATGATCAAAAAGAAAAATTAACATCTACATTTGGGTTTTGTGGGATGACTGTACCTAATCCTAAATGACCTATGTTACACATTTGTAACGCATAAAAATTAATGCTGTCAAAAGCAGATTAGCCAAGTTTAAATCAGATAAAGGGTTTTACACCATTCTAATACCATTTTTCTACAGAGTTTTGTCATATTTAAGTACACAGAAGTGGTTTTAATGCTTAAAACAATAATAATTTACACACCTTGTGTGTCATTGTTCCTCACCGCGAAGGCAGCTGAATAATTCAACTTTACACAGTACCACCAGGGGCAAATAATTACTGCAGAATCCAGCAGAGTGCATTCCTAAGCTTGATATAAATATGCTACAGCAGGTAATAGAGCAACAGCATATTCTGAGTAGAAATATGGAGGAAAACTTCCAATGTTACACATATGTAACAAGGGACTTTATAGATTAAACTTTACTGTGCTGATCAACTAATAAAAACAATGTGGAAACGTAGAGTCAGACTGAAAAATTCAATACCAGAGGCGGGATTTGAACCACGAATCTTCTGGTCTCCGTCCAGCCACCCTAACCCTTGAGCTACTATGGCCAACGTGCCGATATGACATTAAATTCTCCAACTGACTCGTATTTTACCCGGTAAACCACTTAGGAGTTCTCATTAACACATGAGACAACTACCTTAATGGCGACTTACAACGTGTAGGTAAGTACTTTAAGGCCCGGGCTTTATAGGTAACCACTATTAGGTCAGTTAATTTCCATTAGATTAATACCTACTCTCATCCATGATGTGCCCTCTCTTCCAGTTTTGTCACATTGATCTATATTTTCCCTACCCCATTCTGCCTTTAATTACTTATAAAATTTCAAAGATTTCTTTTCTTCTATACTTTCCCATATCTCCTGCCTATCTATGTCTTGTACTCCGGTTCTCACTTCCTTTCAAAACCCGCTTTCATTTGACTCCTCTGCTCTGCATAAATTTCCCATGCTTATCTTCGATACCATTCTTTCCAATTCCGACCACCAACTATTTGTGTTTATAATGCTTTCCTGTTGCTTCATGCATAGATTCAATAATTCCCCTTTCTGCCCTTTAATACACTTATAACAAAATTTCAATATTCTCTCTATTATTAATTTACAAATAATTTAAAATGTGTTTTACATTTTCATCATTTCTAGTCCACATTTGTTAAGTTGGTAAATTAAACTGACAATATGGATGAATAATCCAAATTTTCATTCGAAACAGAATTTGTGCTTGGTATAGCAAGCACGATGTGTAAAACGCCACAGTGTTACTAGTATACTCATTCTTGTGAACAGTTCAAAACATTACGAGAAGGAGTGCCCCGCGGCGACGCTAATTGTGATCACATTATAATTATTTCCGGACAGGTGCATGTTATTTGCCTTGCCAAAGCTGCTTCGCGTGCCATCTATTAATATTCACAGAAACCGTGTTAGCTGCAATCCAAGGCCTGCCCACATGATATTAATTATATCCCGAGGGTGAAGCAGAAGGGACGGTCGTCCGTCGCGACACCAGGCATCAATCCCGTCTAGTTTTCCAAAACATATTACGGCAGAGACAGAGCTTGAAGTACTGCTGTATTTATTCGCCTACGCCGCATGGAGGTCCGTCCTCATGTTGACTATTAGACTTATGATGCTGCGGACTATTTCCTTGGCAACGAGAGCTTGCACTACTCAGCTTCCCATATTTTACATATATTGCTTCCCAAGATTTATATATCTCAGGAATCTCTTAAAGTATGTATTCCTCGTTTTTTTCCTGTACTTCATGCTCTGATTATTTCTCAAGTTGGGGTACAGAATGTGGATGTAAAAGTTATTTTGCAAAACGGTTATAACCATGTCCCTGATTCTGATGACATGTTTTAATCGTTGCAGTTCAAGGCATTGCTAGTGCGTACATAAATTTTTATTTTGTTCCCAGATTACAAAATGTGTACTTAAGTTATTTTCAGTCATTATATTCGGGACCTTACGTCTTTATTTTGTAGTGTTCTTCGCCTTTTTGCAGATTTCACTATCAAACTCAGAAATAAACATTTTTTTCGCCTCCAGGAGTGGGGACAGTGTCTACCTTATATTCAACAGGTCCCGAGCTTGAATCCCGATTAGATTGCCTTAATTGGAATACCTTTTCCAGGAGTTTCCCTTATCCTGAGAGGATAAATTTTGAACGACTTAAATCTCTGCGAATTTCGGGATCATTTAAGCATAATTTCACCCGTTTCATTCATCGACCAATAGGAATTAACAGTTGTTAAGCTTAATAGAAAAGGAGGTATAAACTTTGTAGTTCTCTACTCTTAGCTATGGAAAAAACGCATTCCCATTTAATGGTCTGGTTTGCTTGCGGATGCAGAATTGACCATTATCAGGGAAGTAATATGATACAGCTTGAAAACTCACGTGTGTGTGTGTTTTTACAAGAAGTTACAAACATAATTCTACCAAATAATTACTAAATAATTTTTAAAAGCATTGAAATTATAAAAGTATTTAAGTAAGACTTGTCTCAAAATAAACAATAACTCAACTCTTGTTCAGTACAGACAGCAAAAATGTGATAAATATGTGTCCAAATTTAGGGACTTCTAGGGCACAGTTCAGGTTAGTTCGGACAACTCGGCACATTGAAATATAAGAATATTCGCCTCCCCTTATAAGTAGATATACATTTGAATACATAAATAACCGAAAAAAAACGAATCAAGATATCTTCGGGATGTTCCTGTAATGCGAATAATTTTTGGAACTAAGAGTAGACTTTAGAGAGACGTTTCCTATATGAGTAGTGAAGTTTAAGCAAGCAAATATAAAGTGATAATTAAATGATTAACAAATTAACATATTACAGTGAACGGAAAATAATTGAGGACATTTTAATGAAATACTTGGCTCTTCTACCACATTGGAAAACATTTTTTTTTCTTTTTGTAATTTACGTGCTCCAACGTTAAGTCATATCGGACGATGAATGGAATGGATGAAATGATGCTCAAATGAGTCCGGGGTCCATGGAACTTAGAGTTATCCGACATTCCTCTTACAGGATAAGGGAAAACCCCGGAAAAAACTTATCCAGGTAACTCACCCTGACCGAGATTCGAACTCGGGACCTCTTGAACGTGAGGCAGACATGCTACCCCCACGCTACCAAGGCGGGCGCATTTAATTGTAAATTGTGGCTGTTTTTGATAAGAATTGTATAAGTACAGAAAAGAATATCATGCGAAAGTAATTACAAATATCTGAAAGCTCACCTCCCATTCCGGCTATGACAAATCCTTGTGGCTGCATTTGAATTTGGGAATGGAAACGACCGAACTTGGAGATATACAAATGCAGCTTAAAAACAAAATAGATACACATAATGTTTCAATCCTTGATCAACTTAAATACAGTAAAATTCCTCTTAGAAATAACACATGAAAATAGAACTTCCCAGGTATATTTTTAGCTGCATTTTAGTGGTTTATCCATCACTTTAGTCGCATTCTTTGGCCGACACCTTATATACAAGAGGCTGGTAACACTGTTGACACTGAGAAAGCTTGTACGGCGTCGTTAAGCAAACAGCTACACGCAGCACTGAGGTGGGTGAAAGAAAATAAGTGGGGTGTTTGGCGCCATTTTTAGGATTTCTTTAGAGCGACAATGTACGTTATCGTTCGTGATTTTACTTGGAATGTCAACATTTACTTTCCTTGGTTTGGGTGGAGTACAACCGCCCTGTGAACATCGACTGTACCACCAATAAATGGTATCGACTTTCAGCCCAACAGTTTCGTTTAAGTAATATTACGATGTTTAGGAAGCTTCAAAACACTACACCAAGAATGTCTCGAAGAACAGAGGATATGATTTGGATTAAATGCAAAACTTTAGCTAATAAAACGCCAGCAAACTTCAATAGGACTTCAGGGTTTACTGGGGTTTGCAGTTTTAAGCATGCAAGTTGGCTAAAGGTATTTCAAAATAATTATCTATAGGACACTTCATTTGGAAACAGTACTGAAGCATACAATTCTGATAAGTTTACAGTTTGACCACTTAATGAGAATATACTCCAAGGGTCTGAAACTAACAAAGAATAAAAAATAAAGTTGTTAAAAAGAGGGAAGGAAGAAAGATAAAAAAGCCTACAAGAAAGTAACACCTGAAGATAAAACCGATTTAAAAATCTCAAAAACTCACGGAAGCTGTGAAGAATATGTCCCAAATGATCTATGGGAGGAAATTTGAAAGGAAGTAATTGCAATCTCCGGTCAGAAATAGAACTTTACCGACATTAAATTACTCGCAATGTGATGTCAGAAATCCCGGGAGCTTCTTTCTTTATTTTTTATATTATATGACCCACTAGCGGTGCCCAGGCAGAAATACGTTTTATAATAGTCACATTAAAGCATTCAAAGTGCGCTACCGGAGCGACACTGTTTTACATAAAATTTTGCGCACATTAAATCACTCATAGTATTCTATAGAAGCGGAGAAATAGTTTTACACCATTGTCTACTTCCACCGAATCATTCGCAGTGCTTAGTCAGAAATAGGGAACAACTTTACACCAATAACTAATCATATTGAACCACATGTAGTGTACAGTTTTCCAAATCTTGGCAGTTGAATACATGAACTCACAAGTTTAACGATTTTTGTATGCGTCCATGCTAAGCACAACAAAAACGATAAGGTTAATCACAACCAAGTGGTGCCGGGGGAAAGTGTGTAACTGGCATTCGCGATGTCCCATATTCGTTCCTCATCCATCGGTTTTGGTAATGTTCTCTAGTCACTTGGGCGAATGTTACATGCTTACTACGATATCCCTTCTATCATCTCCTTTAATTCCATTTCGTTATCCTTCAGGTGGCTTTCAGGTTCATGATGTGTGACAATAGAGGATAGATGGCGCAGATGCTTGTGCATTGTAATTGACGTTTTCGGCGCTGGAAGGAGTTGTGTGGTCGCTGTCTTCACGAGGGGAGGGAGACTGACGCTTGTCGACAATTGAACCGTAGTGTTAGGGGCTGTACAGCGGGTCCTGGTACCGGATAAAGACGCCTCAAAGTTCGATTCCCGCCTGGGGGTGAGGATTTTTCTCCAACCAAGGTGATTCCCCATCCTCCCCAGAGTCCGGAAGTATGAATGAGAGTGTGAATGTGTGTGTGTGATCTAATGACTAAAACCCAACAAATACGAGTTAACACTTTCGATATGTTCCAAAGGAGAACGGCCACCGATATGAACATTGGAGTTAAAGGCGGGGTATAAATGAAAAAAAGAGACGTCTCAGCACTTGAAAGGGACTTCTGCTTTCTCTGTGGCGTCCTGCGGTTGCCCCACTTCATCTCTTCCTCCTGGGGGCATTAATCTGGAGGAACTGATACCTTTAAACTGTCCTACCTACCTAACTGAAGGTCCTTTCAAAGGTCCTTGAGAGAATAGTCATGACATTTATATTGTTTAATGGTAACTAAAGGATTAGAATTTTAAATCTAAAGAGGACGGAGCGGGATGGCTCCCGCATTTGCGAGGTCCAGGTTCGATTCCCGTGGCCCAACTACCTGACACACGGATTTTTTCGGGGTTTCCCCGGGTCGCTAGGCGAATGCTGCGTAGGTTAATTACATCCTCCAAATTTCCTGTCCCTTCATTTCACCTCCATTATCATTTCACATCATCTCTCATCTGGTGTTCTCTTTAAGGGTAGAAGTGTCGGCGGGTGTCTTGGCGTTGCATGGCAGGAAGGTATTCTCCTGGTAAAGCATCTTCATCCTCCGATGGGACAGTCTGCGGTAGGAGGGATACCAGCTGTGCAAGACTGCTGGGAGTTTTCCGAGTTCTGCCATGGCGCCCTCCAGTATTGGAACCAACCTAGTGGACTGTTTTGGTGGCATGGTAGGAGGAATGCCTGTTGCACTGGATTTCCGGTGAGTTTCAGCCTTAAATGGTAGGGACCTTGCCCTCTGCAGTGTCGCGACTCCTTGGGGTCGGCCACCCTATCTCCTCTCGCCTCACCCTTCCTTCCGAGGATGCCTCACTTGAGGTATTGGCATAATAGATCACGTCTGGTCACCGTGCCAAACCAATCCAAAAGTCTAAAGAGGAATGGTAATTGGTAAGAATTTGGTTTTAGTACGTAAGTATGCTGTTTTAAAGAGATTTCATTTGCATATATCGTAATAATTTGAACAGCATGTCATTAAACATTGACCTCTTAAGATAAACCGTATTAGAGAACAATGCCTTAATTTGATGCCGAAAGTTCTAGTTTGGTTTAACAAGAGGCGAAGGGTCTACATTCCCATCCTGAATCAGCATTAAAAGAGCGCTTTTTCTTGAAGATTTTGGGATTACGCGATATGGTTAGGGCAAGTTCTTGTCTCATAAGCGTTTGATTCATGTTCGAAGCTCTGTTTATGAGGATGTTGCCTGCCTGCCATTGTAGCGTAGCAGATAGTGTGTCTACGTACATGAGGTCCCAAGTTCGAATCTTGGTCAGGGCGAGTATCTAGATAAAATGCTTTTTCTTCGGAGTTTTCCCTTATTCTGTAAGATGAATGTCGAGTTCTACGGACCCTGGCCTCATATCGGCATCATTTTACCCATTTCATTCATCGTCCCATATGAGGTAACGTTGAAGGACGTAATTTTTACGGCTCTTGTCTAAGGGAATTATTCCAGGAATCTTTTTATCCTTGGATGAGCATAGCTTTAGTGGTTTAGGTCCGTTGTACATCTGTATTGTTATTTTATAGTTTTATACATGATATGCATGCCTAAAGGACCTTAAGGAAAGAAGAACAAAGAACGGCAAATTTGAAAGTAGTGAGAAAATTAATTTTGCATACCCTATAATTACAGTTCTTATACAATTCTGTTTCTTTAGGGAAAAATCACACTCTTGGATACAATCAATTTGTCTAAGCTCCTATCAATGCTTTACCATTTTGTAGATAGCGTCAACACTTGTATTGACTTAGCTAAAGTTTTGGTATGGATATTTCATGTTTTATAAATTAGATAAAGCTTAATTATTCCAACCTTTCATTATTTCATTATAATGCACACTGACACTCAAGTAATGAAAAGGATAGGGAAATATTCGAATTATTCAAGAATTCGTATCTAAAATAATGGTAAATTCTAAGTCTCAGGATACAATAACGATAGTTTTCTGACATAGAGATTTCATCTGCTACCTTTTTTTACACCGAGGTCACCTTCCAGACATATAAATGAATAATGAATTCAACTTGCTGCAGACCTAGCGATCATACGGGTAGCTGCTAACGTTACGACGATCGGGAGACAAAATAGCATCAGTCTGGTGTCTTTTATCAGCCTTCTGTCTGAATTTGCTCCTTCCAGTCGGATGCTGGCAGTCTTAAACAGCCTGAAGATTTTTGCTGCGGGCCCACCCGTTAAGGGTTTAACCGCAGATAGGGGTTTTTATTTTGAATTTTTTCGCAAGGTATGGGGTTTTTAAGGATAAATTGGTTTAGGAGGTAGCTCCTGCGTTGTTTATATACGCATTATCTTTACCATGATTGTCAACCCATCTTTGCATCCTTGCTCCCAGCGAAGGACGGCCATCACTCAAGGAGAACAAAATAACAGGTTATTCCAAGGGATTTCCTTACGTGGTTATATCAAAACTGTTTTATTTAAAATTGTGTAACGGCAAAGCCACTTGTATTTCTCTATATTCCAGATCGCCTAATGAACACAAGTTTAGTCATCCACCCTAAGAATTACTGCAGTGTAGAAAAATCGAATTTCACTGTTTACGTGGGATCCATCCTCAACGGAGTCACTTGGGATCCAATGGCAGTGGTATGCACCAAGCGTGAGTGATTTACTGAACGCTTTGCTGGGTGCGATTAGCTAAGCAGGTTTGAGCCTCTCCCTATCCCATGGCAATCACACCTGACGTGCATACACGGTTTCGAACCCTCCAGCGTTCTGTCATACATCTGTCACTCACTCTCAGCCCTTGTTGTGACGTCATGTATAGGAAACTTAACTCCTGATACGTGTACCGATGCTCCATTAATTCTAGAATGCGTTGCAATAATGAAGCGCTTGATAGCCATCGTAGCCGAAGGCACATATGGATATGAACCCTAATCAATTATATTCACAGGACCTATGTGAAGCAGGCACTGAAATGTTCAAACGATTAACTGTCAAGCCGTTTTAAAACCAATTTTGTAGCCTTGCTTCTGATTTGAAAAGGCTCATCAGTGCAAACATTTCAAACTAATAAATCCGTAAGGTGTAAATCCCTTAGAATAATGCGGACATCTATACACAAAATCTTTTCGTACAAAAGTGGCATAAAATAAACAAGTGCTTTTACAATTTGTCTCAGACCAGATCGACCCTGTTGTTAACATAGGGGAGAGGAAAAGGAGAGATGCACTGATACAGAATCCTGTTTATAATTTTAGGATAAAAATAAAAGAAAACACGCATGAATTTATTCCTCATCAGTTAATAATCTAAAAAAAAAAACCATACTCAGATCTTTGAAAATCCAACAGCATGTTTAACAATAATACATAACAGACCCTATGATAATTACAAACCAACTGAGAGAGTAAAATGTATTCAAGAGAAAAATTACTTAAAAACTGTCAATAGGAGGATTTGCCATAAAAATGCACAGTATCAACAAAGCGCAAATTTCAAAACACAATGTTTACAGTTCACATTCCATTAAGACAATAGTGAACTTAGACACATCAGATTTTAAATAACGCTATCCCATTTACTATCTATACTATTCTCTCATGGCAGAAAGTGTTTTAGGTGGTAAAAATAATTCTGAGTACTTCAACGCTTATTAGAAATAATAACTCCTACACCAGTACCCATTTTGAACTTATTATTTTCTTAAGATAAAATTTAAATTTCCTTAGTGCCCATTTAGCTTAGCTGATATGTAAATCATAAAACAAACGTGACAAGTAAACCTTTAGCAAATACATGTAATATGTTATGATTTTCGTGCGTAAACCTATAACTTGTATAACTACGTGTTATCTCCCAATAGCTATATTACAAAATCGAATACAGCACTGTTGCAAAAATGGTACAGTATGGTCGATGCCCGCCTCGGTAGCGTAGATGGTAGCGTGTTTGCCTCACGTTCAAGAGGTCCCGAGTTCAAATCTTGGTCAGGGTGAGTTATCTGGATAAGGTTTTTCCCGGGGATTTCCCTTATCATTAAAAGATGAATGTCGGGTAACTCTAAACGCTATGGACCCCGGGCTCATTTGAGCATCATTTCACCCATTTCATTCATCGTCCGATATGACTTAACGTTGGAGGACGTAAATTAAAAAAAATGTCGATCTTGGGTTGTATCACTTCAGTTCTATGAATTATTTAACCCGTTCACTCGCTATTCCATTCACAGTTACTCATTCAATACGTCCAATATGAATAAAGAAGAACAAAATTTCGATGCACAGCTCTCGCAAAGGCTTCCCTACTTTTAAAACTAACATAGTTATTACGCTTTATTACTACACATATAAAATTATTCCTCCATCCACATTATGTTCATCATGACCTTTTCCTCCCTTGTTCGGAAGAAGAGACCTAGAAATAATTTCAAAGTATCAAACATGAAGAGGTCATATATACCAGTGGCCCAGCTGCCCGTCTATCACGTAAGCAGATATCTCCTCGTTCATTAACAGTTCCAGTTAAATGCACGGCAGTGACACGAGGGGACTTGGTTCTGTTCCAAACGACAAGAGGCAGTTCCTAGGATTGAACTAGACTGTATAGTCCGCTCACACCACTGCCGTGCGTTTAATTGGAACATTCCCGTTGCGTTCTGCAACTGTTAACGTACGAAGGGATATCTGCTTATGTGAAGGGCGGGGCAGTAGAACCACCTGGGATATGGACATAGCACATCGGAAAACCAAAAACCTATTTCGGAAACAATTGATGCTTCGCACTAACTATGTATCCTACATTTGTTCTGTATTAGGTTCTGAGCTTTGGCTTATGGTTTCTAAATTACATAAAATTAATAAGAAACGAAGGAGGTTTCATATATTGTTTACAAAAGCTTTGAGACATATGAGCGTATTCCTTGCAAGTATCTAAAACACATATTTCAATAAATAAATTAGGCTATTTTTTCATAAAATAAAAAAGTAGCATCGTGTAAAATGTTGTGACTGGAGGGACTGACCCTTTGCCTGTTATCCTCAAGCGATGGCTGACTGAAAGTCAGTAATTATGTGTAATTTTCGACTTTTTCAGTTATTCTGTTAACCGACAGACGTTTAGTTATTCATGGGGACCTCTGGTGAATTTATACATTTGGGTATTCTGGGCGGGACATCATATTTTCTTTATCCTACATAGGAGACATGCAGAAGAAGCAGAAACGCAATAAAACGCCGCTTCCTGTGTTAATCAAAAACCTCTCCCTCAAAAAATGATCTGTTGTAGCAATTCAACATTTACGTTCTGGCAACATTTACGTTCAAAATGTTCACATTCACGAGGTGTTTTCTAGTGTTTAGTTCACCAATCACAGTAGCCAATCGACTGCGTTGTAATTGACACAAAGATTAAGAACTGAGGGTTTGAACTACCAGTTCACTGAAAATTAATTAGCTAATAGGAGCGAGTCTTTCCTTCCGGAACTACTTCAGGTTAATGGGTGTTACAAATGATTTAATCAAAGCGAAGAAGCTGCCGGATCTTAACTGCAAAACTATGAGCTATGATATTGCTTTTATGATTCACTACTGAATTCGGCCATAGCACAGGAAAACAATGCAAACCAGTAAAGTAGAAACAGTGGAGTTGAACTTGACAATAGAACAGAATAGAATATTTATTTCTCATATTTCTTAATAAATATATTCATTAATGTATTACAATTTACACATTCCTAGCATATAGCAAGCTTTCAATCTGTTCACTGATTCAACTGCTCACATCCAATACACCCTTCCTACCTGCTTGCCTTCAATTTCGGTCTTCTCAATACAATCTCCGGTTTTCCGTGTATTGATAACCCTCTGTTCTCTTTCCTCCCTTGTTCCCGTTTCTCTAACCTTAATTGTCGGTTGTTCTTAATCTTTCTTAACCACTTCTCTCTGACTTTCCCCAAATAATCACCGATATTCCTTACATTATTTTCTCCTTTTACAGTCAACATTTTCCTGATTAGTAATACCTCTCCCCAAACTTGACAAAAATGATTTGAACAGAGGAATTAAGGAAGCGCTATTATTACAAGCGTAATAATTGTTTATTACAAACTGTGTCTACTAAAATGTGTCATTTACGCTGATAAGGTAATACAATTATAAACTATAATCCAAAATTTGAAGTATGTATCACGCAATAAGCATATTTAGAGATAGACTTCAATACTTGGTTCAGAAGAACAAAAGGACTGGCCCCGTAGCTCAGTCGGTAGAGCACCTGTCTGCTGCGCAAGGGGGTCCCGGACTCTATACCCAGCTGGGGATGGGGAAATTTCTCCAACCAAAATGATTTCCCATATTCCCCAGAGTCTGGAAGTATAAATGAGAGTGTGAATGTGTGAGTGATCTAATGATTAAAATACAAAGAAGCAACCTAACGTATACGAGTTAAGACCATCGGTATGTCCCAAGGCAGAACGACCACCGATATGACCACTGCAGTTAAAGGCGGAATATAAATGGAAAAAAAATTCAGTACAGTAACAGCTCACCAGAACCAATACCTGATAAATTGTAGTGATAAATGTGATATTGTTTTAACTACACCTTGATTTACTTTAATTTAGTGCACCTTGAAAAGAACTTAAGTGGAGAGGGGAGTCCATCCATCTTACAGTAACACTTGTCATTACCAGGTATAGGAGCTTTTATGCACTAGGTTTTGGAATAGGCGCATTCAAGTTATAACGCCTATTTTTTTCTCGCAAAGTAATCCCAAGAAAAATGTGAAACTAGTGTCACTTCTCAACGTTATCTCCCTCTAGCCGTACACATTTTTCACAACGTCGACGCAATGATTCCTGGCCGCTGCGAACGCTTCTTTGACCACTGGAAAATCGCTGAGGCATTCGTAGCACGACTAGTGAATCTGCGACCACGGAGAGTGTCCTTCATCGTAAGAAGCCGCCTAAAGTCGCTAGGAGCCAGGCCAGGTAAGTAGGAAGCATGAGCAATCGCTTCAAAGTTGTTGTCAAGAAGAAACTCCTGCGTCGCGTTCGAACGATGCGCTGGTGCGTTGTCTTGATGAAAAAGCAAACGTCCAACCATTTCCACCCGTTTTTCAGGCAATGCTTGGAGGAGTTTATTCTTCAAGATATTTTGGTTGTATGCAGCTGTCACCGCAGTGCCCTTTGGAATGCAATAAGTAAGGATTACACCACTGCTGTCCCAAAAGATGGCCACCATCATTTTATCAGCACTGGCGCTGTCCCGAAGTTTTTTTTTTTTTTTTTTTTTTTTTTTTTTTTTTGTGGCGGTGAGTCTGTGTGCTTTCACTGAGCTGACTGGCACTTCGTTTCAGAGTTAAAAAAGGCACCCACGTCTCATCAATTGTCACAATCTATTGAAAGAAAGTTCCATTCATGCCGTCATCACACGTCAACATCGCCTGACAATTTGCCACACGCGAAGCTTTGAGATCATCCGTCAGCATTCGTGGCACCCACCTGGAAGACACTTTTCGCATTTTCAGATCTTCATGCAGGATTGTGTGCACAGATCCAACGAAATGCCAATTTTGGAGGCGATGTCTGCAACGCTCAATCGGCTATCCTCCAAAACAACGTTTCCACTCGCAGTATCATGTCGTCAGACCGGCTGGTGCAAGGCCGTGACTGTCTTGGTTTGTTGTCACACGATGTTTTGCCTTCATTGAACTGCCGCACTCAGGAACGCACATTAGACGCATCCCTGGTACAATCACCACATGCCTCACTCAACTGGCGATGAATTTCAAAAGGTGTCAAACCACGAAAATGGAGAAAACGAACGATTACACGCTGTTCTGGCAATGAAAAACGTCTCCATTTTAAGTATCAAAAACAGTCCTAAGTCCCATCGCTGCCACTAAAGTTCTATGCACTATACAGTGCTGCCATCTCTGTTTCGCATTCACAAAGAGTCCTTGTGTATTTAAAGAAAACAGAAGTTCCTATCTGGTCCCAGTCCTAAGAAAACAAATAGAGGTGTTATAAATTGAACACACCTCGTATTTCCACTCTCACAAGAGGACGTGAACAAGAGCAACCAAATATCACTGACGGCAGGAGAAAACGGTTTGGCAAGTGCTATCTGCAAATGCGACGAACCTATCTAAAGCTTAGTTACAGCTCTACTTTATTTCCTTCAATTTTATCTTTAATACTTAGAAATACCTTCTTGGCCATTGCCAAGTGAGTGAGTGTGTAGTGTTTTAGGGCCCGTCGACAACAAGGTCATTTGGGCCCGTCATTGCCAATGATGTTCCGGAAGAATTTGGTTGGAAGTTTTATGACACAATACATTCAGTAGGTCCAGCTTTGTGTTTATTTTTCTCTCCCAGGTGCTTCTTTTTTAAACATGATTTGCAGAAGAAGGTAGTTAAAATGTGTTAAAGTGGACAAAAGTAAGAATCACGCTAGGTTCTCATTCCTCAATATTTCCCCATTAGGAATCCAATTGGCTTGTACTTATTTTTCTGCTTGCTCTCTTTTACAGATGATATATTTTCGTTTTAGGTTTACAAATAGCAGGGCTGTATCTTATGTAGCTAGTAAAATAATTTCACATTATCTTTTGTACCTATTTTACACGTTTGTGGACAACAAAAGGAAGAGAATCGCTCTAAATGTATTTTGTAATGACATCACATATGGTTTTGTCTCATTCGCGTTTATTACGTAGGTAAAAATTTCATGCCACTAATAATTCTAAGCGCTTTACTATTAGCCGTTCCAAATGCATTATCGTTTTTTGGCCTACATATTTAAGCTTATAATGCACGCATGGCTACTTGTTTCATAAAAGTGCCAAAATGAGACACAAAAACAGAAGGGAA
The DNA here is from genome assembly GCA_030765055.1 of Mantis religiosa. NCBI lineage: Eukaryota > Metazoa > Arthropoda > Insecta > Mantodea > Mantidae > Mantis > Mantis religiosa. Next base: position 104,976,463 of record CM060948.1, on the reverse strand, counting down.
AAAAGCATAAAAATCTCTATATGTTCAGCATATTGGTATAGCTATTCCTGTTACTCCAATATTTACGCTCATGTAATTCCCCAAATTGAATTACTGAGGCTTGAAAGCGGTCCAGACTTACTACTGCTTCCATAGATATAATTTAAAATACACGTGACTACGTTCAAAAGCAGTTCGATGATGATCCACCTATTTTTTGCGATAAAATTCGCCCCGTTCCGATAAAAGCAATTTATTTAGTGCCAGCCATGCGAACGAAGATCATTCATACAGATAATTCATCAGTTGAGAAATGATGTGCACTAAATAACCCACTCGATGCGATTTCATAGGTAATAGGCAAGTGATCGGTTGAAATTCATTAGCACGATACATCAAACTAATGTTGCGAGCAGATAAAACTCTGCACGGAAACCTGTCAAAAGGCTGCAATCAGCGGAATGGATTTATCTATGAACTTCAACAATGGAGGCACAACTGTGTTTGCAGCGATAACGTCGTAGCTATGAAAACTGTTAATTTACGCTGTGATTGTATGTGTTTAAGTGAAATCCAAGAACCAAGACAATAACACGAGCGAAGCTGTGGGTCCTGTTTACAAAATATACGTCAAATTCACAAGACCTTCTCTACTAGCTCTTCCATAAATTATTCTTAAAAACTGTATTATTCTAGCAACCCGAATTCAGAGTTACACGTTTTTGTAAGATACATGAGGCAAAACGACTGTCAGATTTTAAACGGCTCATCCCTATGTAATGACTTTGAAAAATTATGCTCTTTGCATGAACACGAAATACAACAAAAGGGGAACTTTCTATTTGAGAAAAGTACCGTTATAAGTGGGCATTTGATGACTAACATCAACAAAAAAGTGTATCTCGAAAACAGATTCATAAAGCAATTATACATTTTAGCGATATTTATATCTTTTGTGCAGCAAACTTTTTTCATTTTCAAAATTTATTCCTAGATAATTCACATATACACGGTGTTCATTTTTATTCGTTATTTCTCACCCTCCGATTGAGCAAGAATGACGTCATGGTTGACCGCTGAGTCCATCTGTATTAATCTGTGCTCTATCTTAAAATCATTGTGCCCTCTACGGAGAAGAAGCGATAATTTTTTAGGAAAAGTAAGCAAATTACAGCGCTCTCTGTGTGGTTGTGCTTGTAACTAATACAACCAGCTTTCCCTGGATATGAACACAGACCACCACGTCTTTATGGTTGAATGCTACTTTCCTACCGGCATTAAAAATTGGTACGACATATAAATATAGTTTAAACTGCTGCATAGGGGAGTTTATGCAACGCTATCCGGCATTCAGACAAGTCCCTCGGAGTGTGATGTTGTCAAAAGTGTCCAGGTACCGTCAAATTGACATACTTTTGTTTGCAACATAAACGTCTTATGTTTTATCAGGATACGGTATAAATTTTTTGTCATTCTCACACTTAATTAAAATGTCTATTAATGTTGGTATCCTAATGTCTTCTAAAACCTATAGATGCATCAAACATTTCCAAGATGCAGGATAAGTTACTCGCGAAAAGAGAGACACTGGACGCTATAAAGTGACTGGTTCCAATCTAGAAGCAATTAATAATGTTATGACAGAAAGGCCTAAGAATACCTTCTCACAATACAGAAAATGTTTAAGGGGAAGAAAGAAAGCAAATAAGAAAATGGACACATAAGACTATGTACTAGAGATATTTTCTTGTTTAGGCTTGGATAAAAGCTTTGTACATATTGTAACAATAATTTATTTTTCATTCCTAGAACATGTTCTGCTAATTTTCTGGTTTGTAATGAAGTTACATTGTGAGGAAACTGTGGGTGACAGAAAAGAATTGAGATAAAATTGGAATATTTCTATTTTATGTGACAGGTTTACAATATGCATATATATGTCTACTATAACAGAAAAACAAGTGTTTATTATGAAATAAGTTTTCATTGAATTACCATTTCGAATATTCTGCATGGTCTACTTTTACGGCTGCATAATTAGCTTTGCAGCGCAGTGCAGTGCAGTGCATTGCATTGCAGTATATAGTTTTTTAAAATAGTTATCGTATCTACGAACCAGGCGAAATTATACACCTTTATATTACGCGGGCAGACCCACGTCTCAAATAGTTTATTTACCTGCCGGTAAAAGGAGGCACATAAAATACGATGTGCTGTTGTCAGCACATAAAATACGATCTCAAGCCGCTAGGGGAATCGTATAAACTCGCTCCATCAGGGATGCTATTGATGACGTCAAATTTTGCGCGGTAAAATTACAGATAAAAATTAACACCGTGTATATCGGTGCCCAACCAATTCGAATAAAATACCATATACTTATGTATTTTCATGATTTTAATGCATAAACCAGGTGGTCCAACTGCACCGTCTTTGCCGTAAGCAGATACAGGTTCGTGCGTTAAAATACTTTCATGATTTTTCTGACGGCACTTTGCAATGCGTAGGTTCGTAATGTAGGACAATAGGATCCTAAACAGGATGTGCCCGCCTCGGGAGCATAGATGGTAGAAAGTCAGCCTCACGTTCAATAGATCCGGAGTTCGAATCTCGGCCAGGGTGAGTTACCTGGATAAGGTATTTTTCCGGAGTTTTCCCTTATCCTGAAACACGAAAACACATTCTAATATGTTTTCGTTGTTTACGCTGTTCTGTTCTCATATCATGGGGCACATTTGCTAATTTATCCTTGGGAAATGCTGCTCATCAAACCGCTTCGCAGAAAATCAAGAGGAGCAGAAAGAAGTTTCCTACGCCAATGCCGTGCATTTATCTAGTTGAAATTTCCCCTTGGCGTCCTACACGTGTTTTAACGCACGATGGGATATCTGCTTACTACCAAAGACAGCGCAGTTGGAACACTAGTGTATGCATATAAATCATGAAAATAACTGAAATATATGGTATTTTATTCGAAATTGTTAACAACCATATTTGAAAAAGTCAAAAGTTTAGAAAACCTTTTCATATAAAGTGTAGTTTGGCGTAGGAGTGGGATATTCATGAATATCTTATGTCACATCTTTGGAGCATAAATACAAAGTTTGACTTTAATCGAATTTTCGTTTCTATATTACACTGTCCATACACATGCACATCAGCTTCATGCTAAATTTTTGTTTAAATTCGAGGAGTCTCGAAAACTATTTCCCGTAACATGTCGCTATAGAGCTGTTGGGTGCAACACAATACTTTTCCTATATACTACAGGTAAGTACTAGATAAGGTAACATCGCGTGTAAATCTCAGTATTGTTAAGAAACCTTCAGAAGGAATTCTGAACACTATCCATTGTTAATATTGACACCACATAAACCACCCCTGCTGATTGCATTCTGGTACCTTTAGGTTCTTTGTATGCTTGGCAACGTATATATCTTCCCTGAAACAGCTAATTCGATGCAATACAACCCTTCAGTGAAGGGAGAGGATTATCTTCTAAATTCCCATCGCGTAACTGCGCATCATGTTACGGTAGACAAGCCACCCCGTCCCCTTCCATCAAAGCAATATGCCCATTAGTTTGCCCACAGGTGTAAATAGAGTTCATGTTACTGTCGGCAAGACAGCCATCCCTCTATTCCGCCCCATTACAGCAATATACCAATTAGGTTACTCCTGGGATTCCATCACTTCAAGCTACACCAGGGAAGATGTCTATTCCAAATCTATAGGGCGTTTATGTGCGAAAACTCGGCTAAGTTAAGTGATTCCATATAACTATTACATCAACAGTTATAATTTACGCCATGTTTGTAGTGGATACCTTAGAGAAACCAACTAACGATATAAGCAATCACGGCCTAAGACCTCCATAGAACGTTTTTAAGCTTTCAAATGACAAGTGAAATAGATAAAATGCTGAACATGAGCGGAATGGATTAAATAATTACTCTGGGAGCATTAAACTATGTTAGCCAACATGCGCCTTCCAAGAATTACGAAAAATCCTGGAGAAAACCTAATCCAGGCAGCTTACCCCAATGAAGATTCGAATTCAGTGTCCTGAGTTGGGGGACAGACAAGATACCCCGAGCCATAGAATATATAGATTTGTTGTTGGTGGTTGGTGCTTGTTTCTTTATTATTATTATTATTATTATTATTATTATTATTATTATTATTATTATTATTATTATTATTATTATTATTATTATTATTATTATTATTATTATTATTATTATTATTATTATTATTATTATTATTATTATTATTATTATTATTATTATTATTATTATTATTATTATTATTATTATTATTATTATTATTATTATTATTATTATTATTATTATTATTATTATTATTATTATTATTATTATTATTATTATTATTATTATTATTATTATTATTATTATTATTATTATTATTATTATTATTATTATTATTATTATTATTATTATTATTATTATTATTATTATTATTATTATTATTATTATTATTATTATTATTATTATTATTATTATTATTATTATTATTATTATTATTATTATTATTATTATTATTATTATTATTATTATTATTATTATTATTATTATTATTATTATTATTATTATTATTATTATTATTATTATTATTATTATTATTATTATTATTATTATTATTATTATTATTATTATTATTATTATTATTATTATTATTATTATTATTATTATTATTATTATTATTATTATTATTATTATTATTATTATTATTATTATTATTATTATTATTATTATTATTATTATTATTATTATTATTATTATTATCATTATCATTAACGTCCTCCAACAGTCATACCGGAGGGTGAATGAAATTGGTGAAATGGTGCTTGAATGAGCCCAGGGTCCATAGAGCTTAGACTTACGCGACATTCATCTTTCAGGATAAGAGAAAACCCCGGAAGAAACCTTGTATAACTCACCCTGACCGAGATTGGAACTCGAGAGCTCTTGAAGGTGAGGCAGACACGCTACCACCTACGCTACAAAGGCGGGCTCTCCGTATTAATGATTATCACTTAAATACCGCAAATTTTATTATATACCTATTTTTATATCCTTATTTGTTTTAAATAGGTATGAATTAATCATTGTTCCGTTACTTCGACACATTAAGGGATTTTTAATAAATTGTACGCATGGAAAACTTAGCCACTAGTCAAGAGCCTAATATGATTGAACAACTGACTATATGCACTTATATACATCCTACAAATAAGTTCCGATGCATAAATACATACGAAAATTAATTCAAAGAAAATTTCCGCTACAGAGAAAGCGTTGAATAAACTACAGCTGCCTATTTGGGAAGTGCGCTATTTCAGACTTCGGCAAAGCAGCAGTAATCAAAGTCAGCTCTTAGCTAACGTTTTCCCAAAAATCGTACCTCTTCCATTTGTTACGAGCCATAAGGCAACTTAAGCCACCCACCAAGTCTGAATTAGTTTACGCTTGAAGCAACAGAGCAGCTTAGTTGCTGTGGCATTTCGCGCTAAATCCCTTTAAACCATGTTTACAGCGGGTCGGTAATTGCAAAGGACCTTAACATGAATTTACTCTCAGCTCAGGACTGCGAGATCAGATCGATCACGATGTGATCACACAACAAGTGCTTCACTTTGCTTTTTCCTGCAAGACATTGCTTTAGCACTGTTTTAGCAATCTCTCGGCGCAAGCTTTTAAATTTGGAGCGCCACTGCTGCGGTTTTCAAACACTGGACATCGGAAAAATACAAAATGGCTAACGTGTAAATCAGTTGTACGATCCAAACAATGACATGTCACTGTTTTGCTAAAAAGTCTTAGTTAGGTGTAACTTATATTTTACAAGATGGTGTCTACACTATAAATATCACACAATGGGAAAACTTAAAACATCGGTTTCTTGGACGGCCTCACCGAAGAGAAATATTCTGAGTTATCTGAAACAAGCTATGCCAATATTTGCATTATTACAAAATGCCAATCGGCTGTCTATTCGTGCTAGGGGCTATGGACCAAGTGAATGTCAGAAAAACTCCCAAGCCTTCGAAAGCTGATATAACCTCCATCACTGTGAAGTAATGCTTTGTTCCTTTATGTTTTCTATTTTATTTTTTCTGTCTCTTCCACCTTCATTAACTACATAAATTACTGCCTTCGACCCAAAAGTTTTACATCGACACTTCGCCACAAATATAAGGCTTTAAAGGGCTCTTGAATTCAAAAATACATTTTGGGACAGAGCCCACGTACGCATCTGCTTTTGAACAACAGACCTAAAAACGAAAACCTGGATAAATAACTATTTTCCTTTCCAAGGTAGACTCAAGGCAAGTTATGTATTCCCTCCCCTCCAAATACCATTTACAGGGAATAATTTCCGCCAGACTTTTACTTTCTGAAAATACCTGTAAATAATTTATTAAAGCATCACATATTTGGGATCTTAGCACGGCAAATGAAAAAAGTCTGAATTTTCTGAATAAGTTGTTACTCTATTCATTCCCATTGGATTTTGCATAAGCTGGGAAATCATAATATATAAAAACTGCTTTTCTGGGAAATTTAGATATCGCAGAATTAGAAATGAGAAAAATAAACCTTTACGTAGCATTAAGCATTTCAAACATATTCAGTATCGGTCATTGTATATCTTCCAGTACATTAAGGAGCACTTTCTGTCGTAAAAATGTCACCCACGGCGTAACACCCGCAATCGAGCCTGCCAAACCGACTGCCGGTCTCACGCCTACATACCTAGGTAGAGGTGGATGATCATCCAATCGATACGGGGAGATGTGGTAGGATCATGGCACCCGCAGCCATAAGGTTGGCTTTCTAGACCGGGGTTCGCCACCTAACGTAACTCCACAATTTCCTCACTATGCTGATGGGCACCGGCCATACACCCGGGACTTAAAATACGCACCCACCAGAGGTCGGATCAATCTCGGGTGCTTTTCGTGGTAGGGAACCAAAGCACAACGCTCCAGTCTACGACACAGCACTCCCTTTCTTTTCAGCTTATTTAAAGGTGTGTATAAACGCATACATTAAAACTGTAGTATAACCCTTCTGCATTCGTTTGCGTAAATAGTAAATTGTGAATTGGAACGGTTTCTACCAACATTTAATACAATTAAAAGGAAACAGAATAATGTAGAAGTAATATGTGGAATTGGATAAACAAGTAAATGATAGTGAACATAGAAATGCATGTGGTCGAAACATCACATTATTTCCCGGAAAACTGAACGCTCGATGCTAAAATTTATATCTGTTGATATACTTTATTTATCGGCAAATTTATATCACCACAAATATTATTACGAGTTATAGTAAAAACGGCAAACTGAGGAGTTCACGATAAAGAAAAGTTATGAGAAAAGCTGTAGTCTGGAAATTTGAAGTTTGGAACGAAGTGAGATTGATGAAAGGAAGCATTTAAAGTTTGATATAGGGGAAGAATGAAGTCTGTAAAATAGACAAAGTTGGAAACCTTTTAGAAATAATGGTCCAAGAAAGCAATGCTGAAACTAATTAGAAAGGAAAAGAGAGCTTAGGTGACATATTGGATGAGGGAAAAACTCACTCATAGAAGCATTAGAAGAAATGAAATGGAAAAAGTTTGGGGGCGGAAAAAAAACAGATGAGAGACAATATTAAAGAATATGGTTTCTAACCCCCAAGGCTTTAATTAACGTTAAGGTAAGCTGTACAAATGTGCATATGAAAAGATGTGTACAGTCTAGGATGTATGTACCGACGGAAATAACACGTTTGGCTTAAAGGTGGATTTATGATATGATTGATTCTGAAAATGTTCCTTTCACTTCTAATGTCGTTGCAAAACATAGGAAACCTAATTTTATTTTCACCTTTCCTTTTATTTGCTTTTCCTGAAGCTCTGTACAGTTTTATTAAGTCATAATCAGGCCAAAATTTCAAGCTATCAGGAGAGAGTTGTGCATTTTAAAAGCTTCAAGGATCCATTTCTTTACTGTAATATCTATATGCTGGAAAGATTGAATGGCAGCCCAGTTTTCAATAAGGCTCTGTATGAGCATAATGACCACTTTCAATGTAAGGGAATCAACTTTTTTCATCGAAAACAGAAATAATACAAGCAACATTAGGAAAAGAAATACAACTAACAGTACAGTAATCATTACTTATTATGCGTTTCAAATGGAAAGAGTTCTCGCCTGTAAGGAATCAGATGTGTTCGCGCATTCAGCGTTGCCACCTCGTTATCCCCACTCTTTATATCTTCCTCTCTCTCGCACACTTGCGAGTGTTCGTGGTCCTAGACATAAGGGAATGTAAACTGAATTTTCCAAAGTTCTATAATACTGCAGTTGTTGAAATCACAATTACAACATGAATATTCGTATATTACGCAAATGTTTTAAATATTTAGTTTAAAGTTAATTATAGTTTATGAATGACTTATTGATCTAATCCAACGAAAATACGAGCGGTGCATCCGTATAGCCGTGAAGGTTACATACGTTAAGAGATAATGCGTCATTGTCATTGTTTTAAACGTCTAGGTACTGCAAATTTATGATGATAGGTTACGTGCTATTTCTTTCCAAAAGTTCTCTTCTTGTAGTTTATCTGATGTCTCACGCAGTTTTTCCAGTCTTGCTGAGTTCCTTGTCAATTTCTTCGTGAATAAATCTTTCAGCGTCAGTCAGTTTACAAATATAATTTCTGTTTGCCGGTAATTTGAGCCCACATTTAATCTATTGGATTGTTCTAGCAGTAGTAAGGGGGGAAGGTGGATCGCGTCTTACTGATCCACTTTTTCATGGCAGAGTAACTGAATAATGCTGCTTTGAACTCTAGAGTAAATAGAGATTACGAACCATTCATAAACAAAGATATGGTGGGACCAGACACGTTCTGCCAGACCAGCAAGAAGTGTATCGTTTCCTCTCATCGAATTTAACACGCACCTTGGCTTACTCAAAGTAAATATTTATTTTACCTCGTCATGTCAAATGTTTACGTTTCAGTTCTGAATAATTTCAAATATATGTTCACGCATACATGCCAACCAATAATGATATTCATTACAGTGCTTACGTCGCAATGCATTGTTATAATATAATGGTATACACTTTATTTATTTGTATTAGGAAAACTATTTGAGCTATGAGGTTTTGACGGTTATGTCAACTACATTACTCTCATGGATCCGTTTTTGCAAAATCTGAATTTTTGTCTTAGCGCGAATAGTATTTATTAGAGATTGATTAGTTTGTCGCTCGTCACACACCACTTAGGGGGAATGCAATTCGACCACACCGCAGGACTCCAATTAGTTGCTCACCTAATAACGCTCAAGGACAAACACCTTCGCAATAGAAACACATAATAGATGTTATGAATTCTAAGGATACCTGTGTATGCATATAATCTGATAAAGAGATATAGCGCAGTAAACTGAATGCATTACTGTTTTAGCACCAATGTTACAATTATGTGAAAGAACAAAGACAAAATTACTAACAATTTCGCTATTGGCAGATACGTCAGGCTAGAGAAATGCCGAGGGGATTGGATTACATTTACCTTTCCTCTTTTTTTCTTATTTTATGTTTAAAGAATAATAATGTATAAGTTAGAAATACAGAAATCATATAGAATACATTTAATGTAGTTATCCAGAGAATGGTGTAGCAAAAATTATATATCAGCTATTCCGAGTGAAATTTTCAACCAAAATCCCGATGATATAAGCAAATAAACAGAATAACTCTAAATATAATTAAATTACAATTTAATCTGCAAAGAGATCACGTGAGGCAAAGTGTAACCTTGTTGATCTGACGTCACTGTCCACCTTGCAGAAAGAATAAATAACCTGTGCCACCTAGAATGTGTGACATCGATGGTTATCTCCCATTTTTTTTTAATTTACGCCTTCCAACGTTAAGTCATATCAAGCGATGAATGAAATGATTCTCAAATGAGCTCAGCGCCCATAGAGCTTAAGACATTTTACCGACATTCGTCTTTCAGGATAAGGGAAAACCCCGGAAAGCCTTATCCAGGTAACTCACCCTAACCGACATTCGAACTCAGGACCTCTTGAGCGTGAGGCAGACACGCTAGCATCTACGCTACCGCGGCGGGCTATTTCCTATTAATTACCACATATTACCACTGATAGTGCATTACTACACCTAAGTTTTCTGTACCATACATAGCAAAACGTTTCGGGATGAGCGTAAATTCTAATCTTTTTTTGTCATAGCGCAACAAGGTGTACCTATTTCCATTCTCTCCGATTATCTCTGTAGCGTCTTCTTTGTGCAATAAAATTGCTATAGTTTTAAGCCAGATCTTTAATGTTATACTTCTTTATGAATCAAAAATACAATTACTATGTCCCACTTGAAAAACAATCACTAACGTAGTCTCGTTTTCTTTTTGTTTCAACATAAGCATTAGGTTTAGTAGATCTTAGTAAATTTGCATAATCGGTTTTGATCCGTGCATTTCGGCAGCCACAAAACAATCTTTATTCCTGAAAAATAAAATGATGGCACCTAATTGATCCAGGCTTGAAAACTTTCTCGACATTTTGTGAGGAAAAACCTAAAGCGCAAAGTAGCAATATACTGTGTGTCCACCACAAGAAGGCAAGAGGAGAATGAAGGGGAGAGGAACTTGAACTGTATATCTGTTGTTAGTGAATCTGTTTACTACAAAATGAGTGTTGCATATGAGTCACCCATGCTGCCAGGTTTAATGCTCGTTTCACTAACTGCAGTGATAGGTATTATGCATGGGTGAGTTATGTAACAACACTGTGTATTTTACATGAACCTAGCAACCATATCATATTCGGAAGGCGAGCATAAACACAGCCAAAATGATTACTTATACGTTGCTATGCCTTGCCTTCTTGTGGTGAGCAAAGAGTATATTTTCATCTACCATAAGCGCAAGCATATGGCACGTCCTGACAGTGACGCCATAACTCGTTCGGTAACGTCGTCAGCGTTTAAGAGAGCCCTGCGAAAAAGTACTCTGCAGTACTCTTTTCAAATGAGCATTACATGCCCTGTTAACTTGAGGATGAAATTGTGGTTAAATTAGGTAATTTAGCCCCCATACATGTTTCGAAGTAGGCTGATAGTAAATCCCACTGTACCTTAATACATAAATCACCCGGCATTGCCATGTGCGGCAAGAATATTACTGAACTACGTCAACAGGTACATCTGTGACACAGTGACCAATTTAAGATCGCTGATATTTACTATTGATTACATTTTCTGGGTGAACATGTCCGTGCTGCAAGAGCATGCGAGAGTTTGCTGTCTCGTAGAGTGCGGGCCAGGAAAGCAAAATGAGAGTCATTCAGACGGTTTGTATCGATAACGTTCCCCTTTTAAACCACCCATTATAAACAGAAACCTAGCTTTGTTCACGGGCAGTTTTTGGACGGTCTCTGTGCTGACAAAGCACTTAGCTATTTAGTTAAGTTTATCTATACACTAAACTGCTAGAAATTTTCCTGCTTTGCAAAGTATATAATTATCAAAGGCTAACGTTTAAGTATTGGTACGGAATGTAGAGAGGTCCATATATGGTGAATAAAAAAATACGTATGTTGTGCAGGACGGCAAACGGATCATTTTCCAAGCGGCAACCTACGTCGAAAACGCATAGTTTGTGTCCAGTAAACAATTAAAATATCTACATCGGTGGCGCTGAGCTTCACGTACATGCTCCAATAAGCGTGGTTGATCTCAAGGAATGGCAGTCGCTCCATGTACTCGTGCAATGAGGTCCTCCTGTGACGTTACAGGAGTACCGTTTTTCATACTACTCCACAGAAAACAATCTATCTGTGTAAGATCTGGTGATCGTGCTGGCCATCGAACTGGTCCCCCTCTACCAATCCATTCATTGGTGTATGTAAGGTTGAGGTGATTCTACACATTTCTCTCAATGTATGCTGGAGCTACGTCGTGTTGCAGCCACATTACCAGGGCAAGAATTTTAGACACCGAACCTAATAAGTTTGCTACCCCGAGACCACAGAATTAGGTTTGTTTACAAAGAAGTGAGGGTAAGAGAAGGACGTCTGTAGAGTACGCTACACCTGATTCCGACCTTGGGCATATAGTCGACAACAAAGGGAGGCTGTTGACTCAGCGCGTATATATGAATAATATGAGAAAGTCCCTAAGCTCATTCATTCTCTCTTTTGTGAACAGATACACAAGCCTATTGACATAACATTGTTTAAAGTTTATTTACAGTCATTAATTTTATTGCAATGTACAACTACGTACGTTCGTAAATTCTCAAATTTAAAACTTGTTCTCTTGTCTGACAAAATATTTTTGTATTGAGAGAACGTTCTCTCTACATCGCATGATGTGATTGGAGCATACTTGAAACAGTTTATATTTGAATATGTGTTGCTATTTAAACAATGTCGCACTTCACACAGTTTCAAATATGATGAATTGTTTTTAAGAACACGTTGAAGTTTTTGTTTAACACAATAGCTATTAGTATCATCAGGGACTTCGTTTATTTTTTCAAAAACTTTTTCCACCGTCCCTAAAGCAGCACACATTTCAATATTCGAAGTCTCCAAATAGGTGATGGTTTCTGCTAAACGTTTGAAATTATTTGCTATGTGCCAAATATTTTCGAAAATTATGCTTGAAAGGAGACGTTTCACAGTTTTGATGGCACAACTGTCTTCGTCATCAAAATTTATTGATAATTTCAACTATTGGTTGATAATATTTAGCATAGTAGACAACTGCGGGAAGCCAAGTACCCCACGGCGTTGACTGGTCGCAGAGGTAATGGAATGTCAGAAGGTTCCATAGGTCAATGTCTCGCAACCTGCACCCGCCTCGTTCCAATGTTTTGGTGTCCAAAGTTCCTGCCCTGTACATTACATACCGAATCTAGTTAGGCAAACTATCACTAAGAAATGCGAGATTGATCGGCCCTGTTAGTATGTATGCGAGTAGATACAGACCAATGACATGGTCAGCAATTATTCCCGTCCATAGGTTGATAGTGAAAATAAAATAGTTGAATCATGCTACTGCAACTTCAATCTATATACTGTACATGAATGAATAGATGTACTACCAAATTTCGCATATATGGTTTCTAAGAAAGGTGCTTGGAAGTGGGGCAAAAATGATTAACGAAGAAGAAAATGGTTTATAGATTTGCCATTAAATGCCACTCCTAGCGGTACGCGAAAAAAGAACGCTCAGCTGGTTTAAACGCTAGGAAAGAAACAATATATTGTGACTGTGGATTCGCAGAATTAAAAGCCTTGTTTGATGAAATTTAAAATTCTCTTTATCTCAATAGAAACACGTTTTATACATCCATACAGGCTCCAAAATGACGTAACCCTAACAGTAGTCTCTCGTTGCCTCAACACATGTAAACAAAATAACGAAATCACTTGCGGTACACTTCAAAGGTCCACTACACAGCTGCACACCACAATTAACAGTTCTCCACTAGCCTGACTGACTAGCCGCGGCTCTTTTATACCTCCACTCGTTGTTCTAGAACTCACTGGATCGCTCTAAAGCTGCCGAAGTTTCACGACGCAGCGAGAATTTCCAGACTATCTCCGTCTCTTTCCCTCTCGGCAAGCGTTCAGCGCTAGCGCGCATGGGCATGGCTTGGGGCACTTTCTGTATCTTTCGAACGCGCCCGGCAGCTGCACAACAATGCCTCGGCAACAATATGTTCACCTGTTCTTCGTCTTAAATAATGAAAAAAATATTGCTGTATTGGGCTGAAAACTTTGATAACACCATTTCAACAAAAATACATGTTTTGGATCTAAGATTCTTTTTCATAAAAATCACTTTTAGAAACAGAATTAAGGAACACCTGTTTCCAGTGCCTAGTGGCATTCACCACGACCTTCAAATCTTATTATTAGAAAAAAAATAGTTATGAAATATACTATGACATTGGCTATTTTCGAAGTGTTTCCTCTTACAGGTTTAAATCTTGTGAACATTAAAATTATAAGTATATATCTATACGCCTTCATTATTTTGTTTCTTATATACATATATAGATATGTTTGATTCACGGTTGCCTAAGTCACTTTGAAAAACAAAAAGTTCAATCGGCATGAAATAGATACAAAGGAACACATTAATCGTCATAAAATCATTTGGATTAAAAATAAGTGTGAGTTAAGCTGTTTAAAGATGAAGCTTTAAACTCAAGGAATTTCCAGGCAAATGGGGGTCAACACTCTTTAGATATAGTTTTCAGAATAATTTGATATTTTGTGATTAAAGCAACAAAATTATTGGTTCAGTTAATTTAGAAATAATTTAATTTTCAAAATTATATTGAAAAACTATTTGATTAAGCATCAAAAGTAAATAAACTTATTAAACGTATTATTTAAATTAAGCAGTCACTTGTAACAATATTTAGTAAAAGCTCGTTTGCTCCTGTTTCTGGAAGCTTTGTATGGGGTTTAGTTGCCTTCACTTTCAATAATACATTTTAAGATGTTTTCGCAAGTGTATATTCTTATAGCATACGGAATTCTTCATGAGTATTCTTTTAATTTAGTCGCATCCTAATCTTGCAACTAGAAAATCCTATCCACTTATAACTAGTAATTTTAGGCCGAGGTCTTAATTCAGCTCAGCATATGGTCGAGAAACTGTAAGAGTAAAAAATACAGAATATGGTGAATTAGCTGTCAAGAAAATTATTTTACAGGTGTGTTAATCACGTCATTATGTTTCAGTTTTATTGATATAACTTAGAAGTGATTGTTAGACTGGCTGCCGGTGTACATTAACAATCATAATAAATAGTAAGCTACAATAAAGATAAGCTTTTGATCACAACACACCTCAAACTCACATAGTGAAAACATAATAATCATTTTAATTTCGGAATCTAAAAGAACGACGCTTCTGACCTTAATATGTAATACGTAAACGAGTTTTTCAGCTTAATGCAATATTATCTGCCTGCATAATAAAAGTATAACTTGACCTTTTTTCCAGTGTTTCATACTGAATTACTTAGATTCTAATACACATACTAACTTTCAAGAAACAATAAGCATATGCAAAGCACCTATCATAATTTGGCTTAAACAAGCATTGACATTAACAATATAATATTAAATAAGGTTAGAACGGGCCCACAATAACATCAACGAACTTATAGCAACTGGTGTCGAACATGGTCCATGGAACAACACAGCAGTTCGAAGTCAACGAAGGTTGTAAAGTCTAGAAAATTTGTACATTCTTGTTGACATATTCAACAGAAGGAAAAACCAAAGCATGGTTTCCCTTACGCTAAATTCTTTCGGAGTAGTAAGGAATTCCTATATAATAGAAAACCATTCTTGGAACTGGCACACAGAAGGTAAAATGCTAACGGTCACCAGTTCGCCTTATCTCTTCAGTTTGCGTGAAGGCTCTCAGCCCGATCGGGAGGGAAATGCGTCAAGAGTCTCGTCTCACTCGCTCGCTCGCTCACTCCACTCAAAGAAAATCGGCACGAGCTTCTGTGGCTTTTCTTTTGTTCCCTTCAACTTGACGAGCGCCAGCAGGAGTCGCTGATTATAGGGTTTCTCTCTCCTCCTCTTCATGGCTGCCACCAATTACGGACAAGTGAGATCCGATGTTGAAGTGGAGCAGACTTGAGACACGGTAACCGCAATCACACAGACGTACAACCAAGCCTCTATCTGGAAAATCTTCACGTCTAACCTCTTGAAAACTCAAACTAGACACGACCAAAGTCACAAGTTATGTCGCCTCATTTCTCTTCCGTGTGGGTATCTAATCCGACTACTTTAATAAAAGGTGACATCAGCCATGCGCAATAATCTGTCTCAAACTAGAACGTTCCTATTGTGAACATATGGAAGGGATGACAGGCAAAGATACTTCAACGAACCCTATTAGGCTGCTGGTTGAAGAAAAGTTCATGGGCATTTTATGGTGGCGGTACCCTGTCTACAACCATGTACAACCATAGAACTTCTGTTGTACATCCAGTTTTATAACTAAAACAATGCTAAAGACATGAAGCAAAGTGTTATTTTTAATCTTCAGTATCGTAAATCTTGATTTAGCTCAGTCTGCTAATCAAAAGCACTATTTCATTGGTTACCCAATGCATCTGGGAACACTAAAAATATATCTTCCTGATATACCTTCATTATATTTCACTTCTGTATGATGCACAGCTTAATGTAGTATAAGAAATACATTTAATCATCAATTTAATTATTTAAATTTTGTTTCAAATTATCTTCATATCGGATATAAGGCTCATGGGGACACCCTTTTGGCAGACGATTATATTTATGAAGGTGAACGTTTGGAAATTGTAACACGGTTTTTTGGGTCTGTGCATTAAGCGATGATGAGGTAGCTCAAAAGATGAGTTTTATACGAAATTGCATAGTTACAGATGAAATAGATAATATAGAAAAGTCATTTTAGGATATTTCAACGCTAGAAATAGTAGGTAATAAAGAAAAGAATAATGTTGTAGGTACGATGAAAACAGGACTGAGAAAGAAATGTAGCACCAAACTAATAAATTGTATCTATATAATGATCATCGTATTAAGGTATGAGGGAATTATTGTACCATGTATGCACAGGTATGTGTCGTGTAGGTTTTGAGAACGGCAGATGTTAAGAACATATATTGTCATGTTAGCAAAACTAAAAATTGCTTGCTAGCATATGTGTATTACGACACGTTATACGGACCGTATCGAACTGAAAAACCGGCCAAGACTAAGGATAAAGCCAAGTTTCACCCGAAACTGAGTAAATAATGCAATAAAGTGATGCGGCATGACTGGCGCATGGTTTCAGCAACCAATAATATAACGTAAAATGACAGCCAGTGGAAATATTTAGAACTGCGATAGTAAAAACATCCAACGGCTATATAAATGGATTAACGTAAATTGTGGGAAATATGTATGAGAATTAACGGTAGCAAGTGCTCAGATTGGTGTGAAGAGGGACGAGTTGCTAATGTAACTAAAGCAATGATATATCGCGGCGTACGTAAGCTGGTGGAGAAATATGGCAAAATTGCTATTACTGCGGACAGTTCTATACAGTCCATTTCGGAGTCCAATAGAGCGCGAAGGTGCAATTAGTATACACTGAATGCACGGTAAAGTTAGAAAGCTTAAAAATGCATACAACATGCGCAGTGCGGGCACTTGTAATTAATAAGTGAATTCGTGCAAGTTAAACGCACATCAACAACATTATACACCACGTTAAATAGAGAATGTGTATATAAATATAGAATAAGTAACGCACTTATGATACACTCTTACCTTACTATGGATAATAATTATAATTGAACATATGTGTGTTTCAATTTCTCAAACTCCTGAGAGCCTTAATGGTAGGAACCCTACTGACACCCATGTTTTCTCACTCAGTAGAACGAAAGGAGTGAAAATGATAATCCCGAAATCAATCTCAGTGCATAGAAGTCATCCATCTGCGATGCCACGCCCAACTAGCCAGTGCATCAGTCGCCGAGAAGACGGCCAATCGACGAATGATAAATGGCAAACGTATAATCGAACCATGTTCGCTATTTTAATGTTCTAATACCGACTTTCACAAGTTTTACTAGCGCCAAGCTAATTTAATGATTGAATCTATTATTCCATTGTCAAACAAGACACAAATGTTCACATTAATGATATTAAAGAATATTCAGAACTATAGCATATGGTACTGAACAATAATTACCTAGTAAAGTTTAAGAATAGTTTCTTTTACAGAAAGAATCAAATAGAGAACCATAAAGTAATGATAAAAGTCCAAGGATAAATGATCCTCGGTAATAACATATAAAGCTGAAGTGCTGAAAGTGCATCCTATTTAGGTACAAAGAGATAACAGGAAAATAATTAAGGACATCGCACTTGAAATGACTTGAGCATTCCTAAATGACTTCCATTATACACCAATCAGCAAAATTAGGATTTCATAACATGAAATCCTTACAATTTTGCAAGCAAATAAAAAGAAATTGGGGACGAGAAGAATATGTAGATTACTGCAATAGGCAAGAGAGAGAATGGTTAGCATGGATGAGAACAGGAATAATATTTCTAAGAGGGATAAGAGGTAGGGAAAAGGGAATTTGTCAATTGTGTGGGCGAAAAGAAAGCATAGAACACTATGTAACAGAATGCGAGGAGGTTGCAATATGGAGAAAAAAGGTTTGGGAAGAAAAATGGGAGAAAGTGGAGAAGAGAATAGTAGCTATAAAAATGTTAACGGGCAGGGAGGAAAGGAAGGTAAGAAGTATTGGCGAGTTCTTGCAGAAAGTAAAACAAAAAAAAAAAAAAAAAAAAAAATGGGCCATAAATGTAAAAAATGTAAGAAAGGAAGAAGAGGGGGGGGGAGAAAGGGACTAATTAAGTAATCAAGGAGGTATGGAGGATAAGAGCTACCTGGCAGAGCAAAGGACTAGGGTGGCATGCAAGCCAAGGAGCAACAAGGTAACGACAGATAAATGTAGCCAAAATTTGTAAATTGTAACATTTTGGAATATGCACAATAAATATATCATATCATATCAATTTGTGTAAATATACCCACTGATAATCCGTCAGGTATTAAACACAATACAGGTTCACGCAGATACTAAAATTGTAGAAACTAAAATAAAACAAGATGTGGAGGAATATCTGCAGAATTAATAAACATGGCACGAAGAAGTTAAATTAAGACAGCTATTTGGAAGGTATTTTAACTGCCAACAACATATATGTAGAGTGGAGAGCAGGTTACACATCTGCAATACATATAAAGGAACTCAGAAATGGCATTAAAAATTGCAGGATGGAAAACATTGGAAAAAAATAGATGAATATAAGGCCAGAAATGCATAATAACATTCGGATTTTGAACAGGGATTCTACAATTTATAATCTAATTACTTTAAATAAGTGATAAGACCGTAGAATACTATTGGGAGATGCACTTTTATTCGTCGATTTGGAAAAGCCCAAAATTCAGTTTCACTGATGAAACTTGGGAATAGTTTTAAAAGATCAGCGATATGTTTATGATTTTAATAAACACAATTGAAAATTTATACAGAAACTCTAAAGGAAAGCTACAAATAAACACTAGATGATCCTGTTACTAAAGGATTAGTTCACTATTCAAAATATATTTGGAACAAGTATTACTTTACTGAAAAAAGTAGTGATACGCGTGTAAAGTTTGACAATATTACCATAGTTATTACTCGCTAGAGCTTTGAGGTGTATCGACCTTCAGGTGACCGGCGCTATGATCGTCTCTTATCGGGTCTTATCTGGTCGATTAGAAGAGTGCAACATTAGTAAGTTGAAGTACAGTAAGCTATGAAACACAAATAGAGGATTGGAAGCTGCTTGTGTCTATATATGTATTCTCGCGCCTGCCGATGTATGACACATTGTTGTCCAGAAGACATGACTACGAGGGCTGTTCAATAAAGAATGATCATAATTTTTTACGGTCATAATTTCTCACACTAAAATTCAATCTTATTATATTCTGTTAGCTGCTTAATGTGAAACAAACACGCCGTAATAGTTCCATTGTTGGTACTCCTGGTTCCCGCCTGTGAGAACCAGGCAAGTTAAGATATGTTCAGTATCGCCTAACGCTGCAATGGAGGTAACATGCAGTTAAAATTGATGTTAGAGGAAGATCCGGAGTTTCTTTCAAACGCAATCACTGCTGATGAAACTTGGCTACATCATTTTGATCCTGAAAACAAACAGCTAAGCTCAGTGTGGAAATCTCCTTCATTACCAACCCTCCAAAAAAGCAAAAGTGGTAGTTTCTGTTGGGAAAGTTATGGTCATCTCATTCTTTGATATTCATGGAATGGTTTATCAGAATGTTGTACCTGCACACACTTCAGTAACTCGACAATGCTACAGGGATGTCCTGAAAACATTGAAAGTCCATATCAGGCGCAAAAGACCACATTTCCATGAAGCAGGCTGGATGCTGCATCACGATAATGCACCGCCGCATATTGCCAATGTTGTTCCTGAATATCTTGCAAAAATCAACGTGAAGTGCATCCCTCACCCTCCCTATAGTCCGGATTTAGCCCCATGTGACTTTTTCTATTCCCTAACTTGAAGAAACGCCTTCGTTAGAGGCAATATCCATCATCAGAAGCAGTGGTGAAGGCTCCGGAGGCGATTTTGAAGGATCTCTCAAAAATGGTTTCCAGCATGTCTTTGAAGACTGGCAGAAACGCTGGGACAAGTGCATCGCATTCAGGGGAGACTATTTTGAGAAGGACCATCAAAATTATGAGGATGAGTAAAGGTACGTTGTAAAAAAAATGTGATCATCCTTTATTGAACAGCCCTCGTACACCTAAACAGAGTATACATACACTGGACTCGCCGTGCATGTGCGATAATTTGAGGTAAACATCTCTGTGTTGCGAATTTTTCCCGATGCGCTTTCTCGCTTTGCCATGTAGTATATTTTGCAGATGATCAGCTTATAATCATTAACACAAGAATATGATGGCCCACCCCTCTAGCGTAGGTGGTGGCATATCTATCCTGAGTTAGAATCTCGGTTAGGGTGAGTTATCTGGATAGGGTTTTTCATGGGTTTTCCCTTATCCTGAAAAACGAATATCTGTTAACTCTAAGCTCTATGGACCCTGGGATCATTTGAGCATTATATTTCACCCGTTTCATTCATCGTCCGATATGACTTAACGTTTAAGGACGTAAATTTAATAAAAAGATGATTGATGATACACATCCAGGAAAATAAAAATATAACAAACGTGGATTAGCGCTTAATTTTGAAAAATCAAACTTTATGGTAATAGGGGGACAGGAACAAGCTTTGAAACTTGATGATAAAGCTATTAAGCACTATTAAAGCTACAAATGATGGAAGAAAACCGCTACTTTATATTTTAATGGTATATTATGTGGAAACACATAACAAGAAAAACAAAAGAAAAAGTTTACAACGTATAGTTAAAATTACAACTTTATATACACTTTTGACATTGGAAATTGTGACACCTGGACTGAATTTTTTTTTTTCCCCTTTCTCGTCAATGCTGACGTTAGGAGGCACTTGGGTTCCTTCAAAGCGAGGGAGCCGAAGCATCTGACCTCAGAGATGAAATCAGGGTTGAGGGGTCGGCCCAACGCCCGAGATGAATTATCGATGGATCAAATGGTGAAATGATGGTGCGGGAAACCGGAGGACCCGGAGGAAACGCACCCCAGCGCCATGTTGTCCACCACAAATCCCACTTTGCGGTCACCTTGGATCGAACCCGGGCCGCCTAGGTGAGAGTTAAGCGATCTAACCACTCAGCCATGGCGCGGCCATAGATTGAATATTTAGAAGAGATATGGAGGGAAATGGACAATAATATATATTTCAACGAAACAATATTTCATGGACGGATCAAGATGTGACATGGGACATTAGGGTGATGAACAAGAGGATGACTCACAGGAATATCTTTGTAAGTGTACGGGTTTAAGGGCCTATCGACAGTTAATTTATTTGGTCCTGCGACCTCCAACAACATGAAAGACTGGACTATGAAAACCATGTAGGGGAGAGAAGAGAAGGGCAATGGAGAAATAGCACACAATGATTTTTGTCAAGACAAAAAGGATGCACGGTTTAATGTGAATTTGGATACCAGTAGATGTAAAAAAAATGCTTGCCTATATTAAAATTGAATGTTTACACAAAAAGAAAATAGTTCATTACCTGTATCATCTATTAAATTGTTATATAAAGGCATTTGTTTCATTTAATGCATTTAAGTCCAAAACAAGTAAACATTTAATTTAACATGGTTATTTTAATTTGCTGATTCATTCAAACTAAACGTGCATCGGTTTTGGCTGCTTTCATTTATTAAGAATCACCGCTGAACATTAACAACGTAAGAACTGTGTTAATAGAGTTCAGTATCGCAATAAAATATTGGCAGCTCCGTGGGAAAGGTTTAAGCCCCGCTGAAAGTGTTCCTCATCACTGCACTTGCTATCAGGAAAAGTATTTGCATCCCATTTAGTGTGCTATGTGACAGCAAATCTTTACTCTGATAGGGCTGAATTATTTGACAAAAGCAAATGACAATTCATTAAATCCTATAACTATTTTATGCATTCAATACATTTCAGTATATAGTTGACTTGAGTTGGCACTGACATAGGTGCATTCTGCTTCTTTACTGACTTCAATAAAATTCTGAATGGAATGAGTACTCCATTTAGGCGCTATGTGAGCTCAAAAATAAGGACGCTCCCCTTTTCTTTCCAAACAAAACACGTTACTGACGTCACTCAACGGTCCCCGTATGGTTGGGAAACGCTACACAACGTCGAGTGATGAAGACATATGCATGCTGTTTTCACGTATTCCAAATTCCTTGGTTATATTGCATATATTGTCACTATTGGTGGACTATAAAACAGAGGAATGTGTACCAAATAAAAAATAAAAATAAAGCAGCGAAGTAGGTTAAACGTAAGTCCATACCCTGAGGTCATATTTTCCTCATTCCACGGCCTTTTCCATATTAAAATTCAGTTTTCACGTTTTCTGTAGCTTCTGAGTGTTCCAAGTACTTTTTTCCGTAAAAGTTCTAATATAGGATAACATATATTAAAGGGAATTTAATGATAATCTTATTAAATTTTTAAATTTTAAATGTTAATGTCCTTGATGTGCAACCATATTAATAGATTATATGCAACTACGAAGAGGATATTTGGATCCAAATATCAGCATATCATTTTATACTATTCCTTAAAACAAAAACAACAACAATAACAATAACAATAACAATAACAATAACAATAACAATAACAATAACAATAACAATAATAATAACAATAACAATAACAATAACAATAATAATAATAATAATAATAATAATAATAATAATAATAATAATAATAATAATAATAATAATAATAATAATAATAATAATAATAATAATAATAACAATAATAATAACAATAATAATAACAATAATAATAATAATAATAATAATAATAATAATAATAATAATAATAATAATAATAATAATAATAATAATAATAATAATAATAATAATAATAATAATAATAATAATAATAATAATAATAATAATAATAATAATAATAATAATAATAATAATAATAATAATAATAATAATAATAATAATAATAATAATAATAATAATAATAATAATAATAATAATAATAATAACAATAACAATAACAATAACAATAGCAATAACATTAACATTAACATTAACATTAACAATAAAAATAACAATAACAATAACAATAACAATAATAATAATAATAACAACAACAACAAAACATCATACTGGGTATCTCTCCAATTCTTCAGAAAATAAAACTGTGTTTCAACATGTGATTTAAACGGGAAGTGAGGGTTGTATATTTGGGTATCAATGCCCTCATAAAGGGGAGAGAAAGGAAAGGGCTCCTGAAAGAGATAGAACGTTCTCGATGTACGGCAAACGCCCAAATACGTTGACTTTCACTGGTACAATAAGAGCAGTACATTACAAGGCCAAGTCCATTACACTAACCCCCCTCCAAAAAAACTCATACCTCCGCGATAGAAGTAGGTGATACTTAAGGAAAAGGATGTACTGATTTTGAAAATCACCACTGAAATCTAGTATCACGTCAGTTTAAAAAGATTTGAAGACATTTAGTTTCCTACCTATACGGTTTCGCATAAAATATTATGTTTCATTTATTATTATTCTTTTTAATTTTACGTCCTCCAACGATAAGATCTCGGACTATGAATGAAATGAGTTAAATGATCATCACATGAACCCAGGTTCCATAGAGCTTACAGTTACTTGACATTTGGCTTTCAGGATAACGGATACCCCGGAAAAGACCTTATCCATGTAGCTCACCCTACCCGAGATTAAAACTCGGGACTTCATGAATGTGAGAATGACATGCTATCATCTACACTACTGAGGTAGGCACATTTATTATTGTGATATAATGAGGTATATTACTATATATCACGGTGAAATAAGATTTATTCAAAATATAATGCAATAATATTTTGACTATTTAAGGGACATGCATGCAACTCTACTTAAAAGTGTAGTAGCATATGGCTGTCTCTTGTACTCCTGTCTCCCTTGCCCTCACAAGAAACAAACAATTTCTTCTCCATGTCGGAAATGTCCTGATGAAAGCTTTTCCCTTGTTCATCACTAAGATTTTCCGGAAAAAGTGTAAATTTGAATAGAGTAAATGGATTTTTAAATACATTCTACAACCAATGTCTTTGGAGCATTTCAACATTTCCCTTGTGTTTCCAAGAAAACCACGTACAACCCTTGTAAATGACAGCCAAGATGCTAATTTCACCGTTGGAAACGTTCTTTAAAATAATTTGTACTAAGAAGTTAATTCTGAGGCTATTTTTCAATCCCCTTACAGAAGAAGAGAAATCTTATAGTTGGTTCCAGCAAGATTCTGCAACAGCACATACGGCTGTTCTTTAATAGATTAAGCGTATCGTTTCAATCCTCATACATTACAGGAACTTAGGGAAAACATTGTGCAAGAAATCACAAGAGCACCCGCTGTTGAGCTTCGGGGAGAGAGCGAGAATATTTACACGAAATATGCTGCCTGTTTGGGAACAGAAGGTCAACATTTCCAGTATCTATTATAAGGTAAGGATGCTAGTCTGCCTCTGCCGGCTTGAGTTCCCCGGCGACTACCGGCCGTCTCGCGAAGTAGAGAGAGGCCGCGGGTAGGATCGGTTATAATTTAACTACCCGTTATACAGGAACACCACTTCTGCAAATGCGTATAACGATTAACGTAATGTAGATAAAATAATAAGATTTTGCAATAATAATCTACTAATAATGGGCACAGAAAGTCGTGTAAATGTAACTTGTGTATGTGTCTATGAATCTATGAACAGCATAACTCAAGAGCAAAATGTAGGCAAATACGAAACTTCGTATTTAAGTTTCCCACCTTCCAAGGGTGCGATACGATGTTAAAAAAATTACCGCATTTCAAATTAACCTTTTCATGGAATATGTTTGGAACATTTTGGTTTACCCAAAAATGACTAACGAATTTCATAAAAATACAATAGTCTGAAATATTTAAATGAAAAAAGTGCATCTTGGATTACCTGGGAATACGTTCTGTACCTGTTTCATTCTGGGACAAAATCATACTACACAAAAAGTGCATCCCGTTAAAATGCGGGGATTTCTGTGAAATACACTTTTTGTGCAGTTAACCATTTCCGAGGCATTCCTTATTAGCTCGAATTTTCTAATATTTTTACTTTTCTTAAATAGGAAGTCGTTAAGCTCTTAACAGATCTTTTTTGTTCAATTTATACCCCGCCTTTAACTGCAATGTCATATCGGCGGTCGTTCTCCTTTGGAACATATCGTCTATTGGCGATGGTTTTAACTAGTAAACGTTGGGCTGCAGGTACTTTGGGTTTCTTAATCATTAGATCACGCATATATTCGCAATGTCATTCATATTTCCAGACTTTGGGGAAGACGCGGAATCATCTTAGTTGGAGAAATATCCCCACCCCCAGTCGGGAATGGAAGCCGGGACCCCTCGCAGGGCAGGCAGGTGCTCTACCGACTGAGCCATGGGGCCAGATTTGACTATCGCTAAAACCTACATATTCTACCCCCATTTTTCCTACAGGGAAATGTGCAATAAAACCCTTTCTAATTTTATCTAAATTTTTCTAATCTAATTTTATCGAAAAATGCCATAAGACGATAAACTTCATAGATACTTTTATTGCTGAAGCAAAGCTGCAAAACGTCTGTTGCCCACCTCGGTAGCGTGGTGGTAGCGAGTCTGCCTCACATTCAAGAGGTCCCAAGTTCGAATCTCGGTCAGGGTGAGTTACCTGGATAAGGTTTTCCCGGAGGTTTCCCTTATCCTGAAAGACGAATGTCGGGTAACTCTAAGCTCTATGGACCCTGGATTCATTTGAGCATAATTTCACCCATTCCATTCATCGTCCGATATGACTTAACGTTGGAGGACGTAAAATTACAAAAAAAAAAAATGTCTGTTCAATTGATTCAGGTGCACAAATTATGTGCCAAGAATTTTTAACTATGCTGCATACCTTTAATGGCGTATCAGGTAACTTCAAGGTCTGTAGATAGAAGTACCGGAAAATATCATTACTGAGGGAAAAACCAAACACTTGCAATGGAAATGTTCTGCAAATATGTTTACGTGTCACTGCATATTCCACAGCAGCGTATTTATCTCCTGGTGGACTAATGATATGAAGCAAAAAAGATTCACAGTAGCTTCATGCGTCACGCCAACCCTCCACCGGGGGAAAAAAGAAAAAAAACCGTAGTGACGAATGATAAGAGCATTATCTGCCAAAGACTATGCCTCAAATATGACTGAGAGCCTGGATGGAAAACGAGCAGGAAAACACTCATTTTATTAGCTAGATTAAACCTCGGGGGGAAAATAACAAATCCGGTTGCCTTGGATACCGTTACCTTCAATAAAGTTACTGCCGGGTCAGCAAGCAAATAGCAAGCCTCTCGCTGGAGACTTAAAATCTTGTGAAGCGTTCCCTATCCCAGCTTATCTGTTCTAAAAGGAATCGGAGCAGTCACCTTGAGAATAATGCTGCTATGAATTAATGCTCATAGTTCTACATCATTTACAATGAATTTATTCTCAATAAACTGTATGCTAGTTTTGGTAACTTTTCATGTTGCTCGATTTAATGAAACCTTCTATGATAATTTAATCTGAAAAAATGTGATTGTTTCAATTTACCTAGGTTTAGAAATTAATTTTTCTTCCACAATAGCCGCCTGTACGGCAAGATTTAGGTAAGTAGAGGCAGACTGAAAAATTCAATGCCACAGCCGGGATTTGAATTACAGATCTCCCATGGAAACATGCCAACATGACACTAAAATGAAATCCATAAAATAACCTAGTAGTTTTTTGAAGTATGAAACCTCGGACATGTACAGCATAATAATGGCTACATAAGGTACGTGTCTCATTGTATACGAGATCTTCTAGTGGTTCTCCGGGAAAATATGGGTCAGTTAGAGAATTTAGTGTCTTGCTGGCATGTTGCCATTGTAGCTCAGTGGATAAGATCAAACGGAAGGAGACTAGGAGGTCCGTGGTCTAAATTCCAGCTGTGGCATTGAATTTTTCAATCTGACTCTACCTTGCCTAGGTCTGTTTGTGGGTTTGTCATCTATTTACCCGAGAATTAATCAACACGCTACCACGAAAACTTGTATGTAAGATTACAACTTATCAGCTTAGATTAATGTTGTTTAAGCCTTTCAGGCCTAGAATACCCCCCCCCCCCTAAGAAATGTTAATGCAAATCCTAAAGGTACCGATATAAAACACTTTAAAAAACGTGACACGTTTCGTTTAATTATTATATGCTAAAATGTTTATTTAGAAATTTAGATGAAAAACTTGAATTCGATAACAGCTCCTTTAACCTTTTGATTTTGCTCTGACTATGCAACATATATAGCGGTGGAAAAGTTGAAGACGGTAGAGTCGAACTACTCTCTAGCATTAAAACAGCGTCTAACTCACGGTCGCAATGTAGTGACTAGACCCGTTGGGAGCTCAATTTCGTTTATGGATTAGGAGGGGGTGTGCCCAGAATAAATAAGCGGTGGCACAGCATGTACGTCCGATGGGCCAGGTAGAAGCACTCCAGCGTGATATTTGTTTACGCTAGCGCAGCACTTCAAAAGGACCCAACACAGGTACACAAATTACATCTTCAAAAGCAGAACCCGAACGATTAAAATATAATACATTGTACAAATGGCAGCACGTTAAGAGATATTCCAAACGGATTGGCTTGGAAACGCTATTCAGGCAGCAAATAAAACAAAAATAACAGCGTGTGGTTTGCAAGCGAAACCACTGGGTCTGTAAACACTTTCTTCAAATAAGATACCGAATTAAACCATGGAAGTACTCAAAGGCTAATTATTCTAACAATCTGACGCCATGTTCTTTAATGGAAAATATATAGGGGACAGTAATCTGTTTTCATATTAATTTTTCATTACTTTCTCAACTGCATACAGTAAATAAAGGAAGTGTTCTATTCCACCAAAAAAGACTTAAGGTAAACGAGGAGTGTGTGAACAAAAACGAAAATACAGTTAAATAACAAAACCTCTATATCTTCCAAAGCTGCGACACGAAGAATTTCAAGTAAAGCTCCTTACCCAATAATATTCCCATCGTGGAAGATCTTTCGAACGTTTCGATTTCCTCAAAGATGGCTCCAACTATTTGAATTAAAGCCACGTGTTTAAGATATTTACATGACAATTAAAATTTACATATTGAATTATCTGCGACTGGCATGTGAAGACCATTCGGAAGTTATTTTGAATAATGCTGTGTAAGTGGTCAATCATAAGCAATGGATAAAAGTGGCAGCACAACAAATGTATAAATGTATAACTTTCTTTCTGTCTCAAGAGTAATTTCTGGTACATGCACTGCTGTTAGTTTTTTTTTAACTGCTGTGATTATTAAGCTGTTTCTCGCAATATCATGGGCAGGTTGTGCATTTTCAAAGACAACTTGTAGCAATCCGGTTTTAAACATCTGGCTCTACATTAGGTTTCCTCTGTTTCTCTTGTGCTTTTTGTAACGTAACTATTTCTGCAATATGGCCACAGAAATACTGACAAGAAAGATTTCTAGCTTTATAGAGAAATGAAAGGGAGAGAGGTAAATTATTACAATAAACAATTTTACGCATGCTGGAATCAATACATAGAGTAATAAGCTGAATTTAGTCTTAAGCTAGACGATTGTCAGAGGATAAGGCACTAAGGTAGCTTAAAAATAGGAATGAACATATGCCGGGCCTAGGCGTGGCTGTTCTATGGCTACTAACCAATGCTGTGCGTGCAACGTTGTACAGTTAAGTACGCATACTGGCTCGCTTTGCCAAACCATACGGCTAATTTCTTCACGCGCTCTAAAGATAACAATTAAAGAGTTATTCTGTTTTTCCCATGTTACAGAGCTATTTTTTTTTCTAAGGATTACTGTCCAAACTCCATGTTTGTAGCACATCTTTTTTCGGAGATATGGAAAGATAAGGCACCTGGCTAGAAAGAAAAGAATTAGTGTCAGTGAAGAAAAGCACACACATACTATGCTGCAGTTGCATTTTGTACAGTAAAGTACAACCAGAGAAGAACAATGATTATTACGGTGGGAAAGGACGATCCTGAAAAATATATTTGGAGTGACAAAGGACTTGACGGATGGAGAATGCGGACTAACTTGGAGTTACAGTGCCTATTTGGACAAACAAATATAGTAGTGAAAATTAAACAAGGAAGAATAAGGTGGATTGGCAATGTGCAGAGAATGCCGGAAACCAGTGTAGTTAAGAAGAAATTCATAGGAAAGCTGGATGGCAGAAGGAGAAGAGGAAGACCCAGGAAAAGATGGGTAGATGATGTAGGAGATGACTTGAGAAAGTTGGGGGTTAAAGGCTGGAGAAGAAAAGCAGAGGACCGAGTAGAATGGAAGAGGGTAGTTAGGGAGGCCAAGGCTCTGCATGGCCTGTAGCGCCAACTATCATCATCATCATCATTCAGTAAAGTGGTGATCTTTTACGAGCGCACACGTGCTTTTTTAAGTTAGTAAATATACTGCTTAGCAAGCCTAGTACTGTTGCGTCTAGTAGTAATAACGAAACAACTCATAAAATTTTACATAAATAGGCTACAATTATTCTTGTTAATGTGAATTCCTTTTTTCAAACAGTTCTCATTTAAAGACATTTTGGAAAGTAAAAATTTCGCTCAGAGTCGAGAATTAATCTTACAAACTTGTCGAGTTCTCATTCTGTGACGAACATTGTTAAAGAAGGCAAATAGTTTACCAAATTAGGAGAAGTTTCCATATTTAGATCTCCAAGGAAACATCGGACAGCTAAAAACGTGCTACCAACTTAGACAATTTTCAAAAGTGTGTGTGTGTTGTTCTAATATATGATTTATATGACAAGGGTGAATATCCAACTGCCAAAAGGCTGACCAATTTAATAACGGGGAAAACTAGAATATACGGATTCTGAATCTTCTATGCACAATATTCTGAAATCCCTTGGGTTCAATTACAGGAGAACTAATGATGGTCGCAAATTGCTGCTTGAATGAAGGAATATTGTTGTTGCTGGACTAACATTTCTGGGCACAATGCATAACATTAGTACATGAGATTCATGGTGCAAATGCTTCATAAGTACACATTCATATCTTCAGTATTTATTAAGTATTTTAATTAAACAAATATTGGTTTAAAGTCCATTACAGACAGTATACAAATATGACATCATTAAAATAGAAACTAATTGTATATTTACATATCGTTGAAATGTCAATATTTTGTTTTACTGTAGTAAACACCTTATCTCGTTGAACGCTTCCAATTTGAATCATTTTGTTTTGTGTGCATATGAACGATAGCTATGTAAGAGAACTGTTCTCTAGTTCAAGGTTTTAAGGTTTAGATTGTGCAATAATCATTGTGTATGTTCTTACACACATGCTGAAATATTAAGCGAACGCCTCTGTCAGCATTGTATCACTGTACATCTCAGCATCTATATGATACTTGCTAGGTGGATTCGGTGAGACAAAGACAGATATATCTTCCATCTCTGTCGCCTGCTTGCTGTGGAACTGGCAACACCAAGACAGTAAGATAACCGTATTGGATCAACCCATGTTCATTCTTATTTTGTAGCTACTCTAAGGAGTTTCTAGTTTAGGAAAAGCAAATAATTAGCTAGTATAGAGAAGGCAATTAGCTCCAGGCGTATCTGGAAGTTTATTATATTAAAGATTCGGGATCCTGCCACCACACACAGACATAATTACGAAAATCCGAATGCGAATGAAATTCTAATTTAGCAAGAGCATAAGCAGTGCTTCATATACCAATTACCAGCTTAAAAGTATGCAATATGCAGAACGTTTTATGGGGAGTGGAGTAACCAGTAAACCAGGGCGCGACAACCCATATAGGGCCAAAACCTGCCAACCCGACTGCCGGCCTCACGCCCACACACCCAAGGTAGAGGTGGGCGATCATCCAACCGATAGGGGAGCAGGTGTGGTCAGCATCTCGGCATCCCCCAGCGGGAACGCTGGCTTTCGTGACCAGGGCCGCTTACCTATCGTAAGCTCCTCAATTTGCTCACGATGCTGAGTGGTCACCGGTCATATAGCCGGGACTTAAAATCCACAACCAGGGGTGGGAACGATCCCGGACCACTTTCCGTAACAG
Source organism: Mantis religiosa (assembly GCA_030765055.1). NCBI lineage: Eukaryota > Metazoa > Arthropoda > Insecta > Mantodea > Mantidae > Mantis > Mantis religiosa. Next base: position 104,944,984 of record CM060948.1, on the reverse strand, counting down.
GGAGCCAAGGCATGATGCCTTAGCCCGCTACACCACGGCGTAGGACTTACTGTTAGTAGGTGGGTTTAAATTAATAAAAGAGGGTTATTGCTAAAATGTGCATCTTTTCCGTCGTGTGTTTTGTGCGGTACAGAAATGTGACTGTAATCAGCAAACGCAGCGTTTAATGGCCGCACTGCTACACAGATACACTTTGCGTTATTCTTAATGAAACACTTGCTTTCAAACCATATAGTCTGCATACGCCAGAAGTTAGCACAAATAATTAGTTATCTACAACTTCGATAATAAGATTCAGCAAAGGTTTGATTGTTGAACTTCAAACAGTTGGTAATTCACGTCAAATAAATTATTAACCCCCATTAAATTTATCAGATAACTTGAATGATTTGTCTGTTCTTGCCCCAGCCACGCATACTTCGAGATTAAAGATCCTACAGTTGATCACTGAGCAGCTGGTAGCACATACGCCAGAGAACGGCGTCATAGAGGATACACATATCTACATCAAAAGGTTTATCTCGATCAACATGAAGCAGATAAAAAATAACCTTCTGGAAGAATAGTTTGTTCAAGCCACACAAAAATTAATGATAATTGGTAAAAAAGTAATATAAAGGTAACATCAAATTTGCATATGTTAATATGTAACTAAGTATGAGGTGCAACCTTTCTAAAACCGTTATTTTCATTTTTGAAACCTACAGTCAGTGCTATCTACTTAACATCTGAAATATTCGTAGAAACAGAATTACGGGGGTATACTTGTTGAAATAACGAGCAATGAAGACAAACTATGCCTTGTTCAGAATGATAAGTTCCGTTAAACTCGATAGTGTTCGATATATTCAAGAATTTAAAACAAAATTACGTCTACAAAAATCTTAAAGCACAGAGGACGTATTGCTATAACATTATTTAATATTTATTGCAAACAATCCAATTAAATTTAAAGACAGTATAGGAATATACTGTGAAAGTATAGGAATCAGAAGAAATACTCGAAATACTGGATTCAAATTGGTTCTATACAGTATTTTATGGAATATTGTTCCGTTGTTTTAGTTATCGTTTGCCCAGAAGGAATCCATACTCCTTTGACTACAGTAAAGACTGTTAGGCCAGCAGTAATTACTTTGCCCCTTTACAACACACGGTAACATCGTCTATCTTTCTGTCTTTATCGAACACTTACAGTCGTATTAAGGTGGTTGTGGCGTGAATCTCATTTAACTTCCCTAGTTGTTTCAAAGTTTATAGGTAGAATCTCAACTGCAAGCGATCAAGACAGAACTTTCGGTATGTCACTGGCATACACAAGGATTGTCTATTCTAAAGCTCTCGTAAAGATAATGGCACCAAAGTAAATAAAACCGACGAACTTGCTCCTGTTTATAGTGTGGAAGTGATACTTATGCAACGCAAAGCAATTTATTTTGTAAACTACACTGTTCTGTCATTGTTTCTTAAGTATCTGACGTGGTGATTTACTCTAAGTAGGGAAGATATGTATCTGTTCGGCTAAAAGTAGACATGAATAGGTAACAGTAATTGTTTCAAGAATCATTATTAATGAATTATTAAAACGGCTAATTTTTATAATCTACAGATCATAAAGCAGTCCATTATGAATTCACATATTAGTTTAAAACCTGTTACGAACGTTAGGTATTATAAAATGGGTGTAGCTGATATTTCTTTCCTTCAGCATGCTCTGACTGAATATCTGTTACACAGGGCATGTTCGTTGACAGCTTGCATATAGAGATGCGTACATGGGCGCCCGCGTTGTGAGAATATGAATCAACGTAGATAGGTCACCCTTGTAGCGGTTGTCCGTGGACTCCCTCTGACGAACGCAACAGGGAAATAATGAACGATGCCATTAAGCGAGACCGAAATGTAGCTGTGAATGAAATTGCAGCAAATCTCGGAATAGGCTGTCCAGAACATTTTTCCACAGTTAGCCTATGTGAAAGTGAATGTCCGCCTGGTTCCCGTATATTTATCGAGGATAACAAAATCAATAAAGATAGCACTCCCAAGAACATGTTTAGGGATACGGAAATTGATGAAAGCTAGTTCTACCAATAACTAACTGCAACGGCAGAGTATTATTGTATGCCACCTGAGACATTCACAAAACTGTTCAACACTTCCTTAGCCGCACGTAATACATGCCCAGGAATGAAGGACCTACAGCAACACAACGTGCACCCATACTGCTCGTCCTACGAAGGACGTGATACGGAAAATGAAATGGGAAATTTCTCCTCATCCCACCTATATTTACCAATTAAAACTTTAAATTATCAACATTTCATTATTGTTCGGGAGCCATGACTGCTGAGAAACGATAGATAGCACCAGGAAAACGCTGCATCATTAATTTTGGCACTGTTGGAATGGATTTCTACAAATAAGGAAACTTTAAAATAACCATAACCGTGCAAAAGTTACCAAAAATTGGGTGTTTGTGGAAAAAAATAAACGAGAACCTAAGCATTAAGCTGACTTTTCTTTTCTTTTTAGAAATAAACTTATACGCTTCATAATATCAGTTTCTCATGATTTTCAGCATGTAATAACAATTTTAGTGAGTAGTTAAGGATATTTGTAAACCACAAGTCGTTCGTGTGAAATGTATTTAATTTACTTAATACTTTGTCAAGCTTGGCGAAATCCAAACCAATGATGGGGTTGGCTTGTTTGCTTTTGGGTATCGAGTTTGTGAATTCAGGGTTGTTCACATCCGTCGCCAGGAGTGTGTGCGTTCGGTAGGTATTCTTACACATTGTGAACTACGGCTTTTGATGCTATGAACTCTTCCTGTGTTTCAACAAATAAGCATCAACAGCATTCTTAATGAAGCAAATTTTCCTCATATATGTGAGAATACGACAACTACGCACTGAGGAAAATTTGCAGATTGTTTTCCATCTGGAACTAAATATAGTTTACACTACCTTACTTTAACCCTAGGTTTTGGTCTTGAAACTTAAAGAATTTGGCAGTATTATAGTCTATTTATAGAAATGGAAGGCAATGGAATTGCGCTAACGCGCCGTGAGAATGGCAGTCCTTTTGCATACGAAATAATTCTGTTATGAAACAAAACGTTCAAAATAGGCCTGGGAGATATACTTTAGTCCTCTATTCACTTTGTACAGTAATTTGGGCTTGTAAAATGGCAGTGCAACATGTGGCAGTTAACTAAGCATTTATAATATAGAGGTAACTAAAACCTCCAGTAGTCTGACATTCTCATGGGGCTCGAAACATAAAAGTACTTTTTACTAAGCGCCACATCCCCGCAGACTGCCCCAACTTCAGCTTCCGAGGCCGAAGGATAGAGTAGACCAACTCTGTCCGGTACCTAGGAGTTACGTTGGATAAAAGTCTAACCTTTCGCCAGCACATCAGGGACCTAGCAGCTAGGGTACAGGGAGCAATAGCTTCCCTGTACCCAATGCTGGGGTCGAGCTCGATGCCGCTTCACCTGAGGTTATACCTTTTCCGAGCGCTGGTAATTCCCGTCATGCTTTATGCCTGTGAAATCTGCGGCATGGCCGCAGATGGCTGGTTGGCATGGCTTCAACGTGCACAGAATAGAGGACTACGGTCTATCTACTCTGTGAGCCGCTACTTTCCCACCAGGTTGCTTCATGAAGCCTCAGGTCTTCCATACGTGGAGGACGAGATTACGCGCCGGGCATCAAAATTATACGCCAACTTACCCAACCATAGAAGCGCCCTTGTTAGATCATTGGGAGATTATGACCCCACTAGACGTCGCTCTAGGCTACATCGGGTACCCCGCATGGCTTGCGGGCACCCAAGATAACCCAGGAGCTAATCCCAACAGCAGCTAAACCTGAGCTCCACATATTCTCCTAAGCTGTTTGGCATCAAAATTACCAACCCAAATTTCAGAAACAAAACACCAGGTTGCTAGGCATTGCATCCTATCCCTTCATTCCCAAGGTACAATTACTGTATCCTTATGAGTTAATTCCAATCTAAAAATCCACCAGACATCCTACAACATCCCGAACAAACTTTACCTGCGGTTAAACCCAAAACGGGTGGGCACGCAGCAAAAACCTTCTGGGTAAATACAGCCAGCCAGCACGACGAGCGAGAGCCATTCGGCGCAAGAAAACGTGTGTTTATAGCACATATAGCTTATCGTCGACAACCAGAAAATTAAACATAGAATGCAAACCTCTCAAAACTTACTCCTATTACCCTCAACCTGAATGAACTCCAGGCCTAAGGGAGCGGTCCAATGGCAACACAAAAGTCAGATCATCAAAACTCATAGTAAGCGGAAATACTACACAAGAACCTTATAGGGAACACTTCCATTTAGACTTGCACTAGGGCTACTTTTAATAACCAATTTATAGCTAGATGTTACCATAAATCTGCAAACAGAACATGTAGTGAGGAATAAACAATGAAATTAATTTTATTCACCACTGATATGTTTGCCTGGCCATGCCATTTTCTAAATTCCGCCCTCAGATTTTTCGAGAAGGCAACTGAGTAACAATACTCACTATGAATGTCCTTCAGGGTAACCCAGTCAGCACACCCTAGCGACATGTTTCTTTCCTATGTCTACCGTGTTCTTCTCGCGAGAATATGGCTCGAAGGAATGGTGGCACCCCTAACTAGCGTAATCTGAGTAATAAAATTAATACTAATTGACAGAGCGTTGTGCCGTATTGACATTCAGTGTCACAGCATTGTATTTGTTCGTTATCTTGTTTATGAAAGAGCGAAATATTTGTAACTTGACGTACAGTGACTGATGAAACACAAACAGAGCACTTGGGAGCTGTGTCTCTGTTATGAAAAGTTACCAGTTCATTGCTATATACGCAAGCGCAAATTATAAATTTGTCGCTTCACACTAAAGGATTCTGAGTGAGTGAGGAGTGAGTGAGTGAGTGAGTGAGTGAGATAGTGGAGTTTTAGGGCTCGCCGATAGCTAGATCATTTGGGCCCGAATTTAAAACTATAAGCTAAAAAGCAAAGAGAAACTAAGCGTTAAAAAGTAAAGCAAAGCTAAAACGTTAATAAGAATTACAAAAAGTCAAATATTAAGCGCAGAAGAATAACACAAAGTGTCAAAAGATAAAAATGGTAAAAGTAAAATATCAAATGTACATAAAATCTGAAAACTGTAAAACGTACCCAAAGCTACAACACCAGAATTCGGTACCAAAACCAGTTTTGGAGACGAAGCGTAGTGCATTAGTGACATCTACTGGGTCGTCACCTAAAACTGAGTGTAGTGTATCCCCCAATCCGAATGACTGACGCAAAGGAGCGTACTTAGGGCAATCAAGCAGCACATTCTGCACAGTGAGACGTACTGCAAACGGAGCACACAGAGGGGCCGGTTCCCCACGTAAAAGATGGCCAAGAGTCGTGCGTGTGTGACCAATTCTTAACCGGGTATCACCTCGGACAGCCTGTTTTCCCTACAAGAAGTTAGCCAGGGCTGTGTACTCTCCTTGATTTCCCGGAGTGTGTGCCCACCTACACTGCCAAGAGTGCTGCCAAGGAGAGAAGAGTTGGCCACGGAAGTGTCGTTGCACATCCTGATGTTGTTGCACAGTAGTTGTAAGACATCGCGGCAAGCGGCAGCGGACTTAGCGGTCGCGTCCGCCTCCTCATCCCCGGGAATACCCACATGGCTCGGGGTCCAGGTAACAAACCAAACGGTATCCGCAACCGGTTGCGATTTGAGTGTCTGTATTTTTAAAACCAATGTATAAGACACAATGTGCTGTTGCAAGGCCGGAAGAGCGCTCAGAGAGTCTGAGCAGACAATAAAATAGCCAGGGGGTAACGTGGACATAGAAATTAGCAAATAACCATAGTTGCGGAAATGGTCCAGAAATTCGCCGAAAAGATCTTGAAACAGCGAATGTGGAATAGTGAGTCTAGAGTTGGTCGTAAGAGCGAGGTCGAACCCCGCACGCTGAAGCTGCCATGCGGGATGGCCAGAGACGAGCGCTCCACGCGAGGTATTCGGTCACAGTAAGAGTTTGCAGAATCGAATTCCGCAGGGGTCTGAGTATGAGATCGTATAAAAGGGTGGAATTTAGAGAGGTCGCTGCACCATAAATGAAACTGCCGTAGTCCAGCTTGGACTGAACCAAGGGGCGGTACAACCTCAACATGATTGTGCGATCGCCACCTCAAGATGCTCCAGATGAAACCTTCAGCGCTCGAAGGAAACGGTCGCAAGAGGCTCGAAGGTTATGAATGTAGTGCTCCCAAGTCAGTTTACTGTCCAAGTAAAGGCCCAAGAACTTTAAGTGCAGGGATGTGCTTTCAAATGAAGATCAGAAGGAGGGTTTATATCACGTAAACGATGAAAGTGGACACGCTGTGTCTTCGCAGGTGAGAAGCGGAAGCCGGTTTGAAGCGCCCAGGCTGTTAACGAGGTGATGGTCAGCTGCAGTTGGCGCTCGACATAATCAATGGTAAAAGAGCAATAGTACATTACGAAGTCGTCAATATACAGGGACGTTGTGATTCCGCCTAAAACGACACTAGTGATGCCGTTAATGACTACGGCAAAAAGGGAGACGCTGGAGATTGATCCTTGAGGTACATCGTTCAAAAGATTTCGATTCTCTCCTTTTTCTCCTTCTTATAATATTCAGTCGTGTTACTTATGATTTCTCGTGCCTGCCGATGTATGATACGTTCGTGTGACGGCATCTGGAAGAGACTGTACATACATTGACTCGCCGGGTATGTGCGATAGGCTTGCATAAATATCTCTGTTGGTTCACATTCCTTCCGATAAATCTTCATGTTTTATCATGTAGTAGACTTTGAACATATCAACAAGGCTTAGGGAACTTAGAAAACACACGTGTTTGTGCTAGGAATATCGGATACTAAAAATACGCGATGTACTTAATGTATATAATAAATGTTTTATGACAGCATTGACGGCTGCCATGTGGTCCTGACCTACTCTCACTTCTACAGAGAGCAGGACACCCCATTTTCTCATCAGAGGACACACCTGTGGTACTGAATAAACAAAAAGGTGACTACAATGTTTGTGCACTGTACTCCGAGTAGCCGGTGGCACATTAGCTATAAACCTTTCGTAAGTACGGTGCCTCCAGTTTACTTAGTGCAATTAATTATAGTAATACCTAATACAATGTCGCGCATTAAGCAAAAATTGATAGGCAGGGCCTTGCAAAATCCGTGACATGAATAAATAACGCGAAAGGTATCTATTTATGAAACAAGAAGCTAACAATAAAGTAGTCTATAAAATAAAAAATAGAATAAAATAAACTAAAATAAAATAAAATCTACATATCTAATAGCCTGGTTTCTGGAATCTATACCAGGCCTTATTATGCAACCTTCATTTTTAACTTTATTACCTTCTGAATCAGATTTCACAAAACAATTTACAAATTTTGCAGATGTAATCTACTTTTAACCTTAACGAACTAACTAAATCTAAAGATTACTGGATTCCAGTAACCTTACAAATATATTCATCTAATCTATCTAAAACAGTCTTTCTACTTTACTTCTACTCCAACAATAGAAATCAAATCTACATTTCTACTGCAGCTTTAGTTCTTATAACAAGCTACGAAATTTCCTCTTCTGCAACTGGTATCCAAAACTTCCTCTTACTGGTATCCATCTCCTAAAGGAACTGGCATCAGTAGATGGAGCTGGTTCGTCCGTTCCAGACATGCGGGTAGTCATCTCTCCGCTTCTGCATCATCAGTTGTATCTGTCCGCTCTGATACTCGCCATATATATCTTCTCTCTCTTGGTATTCTCTTTCTGTCTATGGTCTTTCTGTCTTCTTTCTCAGTCCATAATTGGCTTCATCTATTTATCGGCTGTGCGTCTTAAAGTAGTCTATGGGTGGACATCCAAAGGTTATACAATGTAATGTTCAAACCTTTATAAATGTCGCTATCATTTTTATGCAGCAGTTACTTCTTGTTGCCAACTTACTCTGAGCTACTTCACACTCTAGGTATTACCTGGCGAAGCGTAGTGTCATAATGATTGACCTTCACTGACCTTACCTTGTTATCTGTTTACTAGCACAGTGAAATATTAGTTACTTGGCGCGTACAGTAAACAAGGCAACACAAATGAAGCACTTGGGAGCTGTGTCTGTGTCTGATATGTGGGCAATTAATTGTTATTATTATCATTATCATCATCATTATTATACTCAACACGGGTATTAATACCATAAAATAGCCTCAATTGTGGGAAATGCATTAAGTATGCACCTAGGTAATTATTTATTGCAATATTTTTCAGAGAATGAAAATCAAGCTAAATCGCCTTATCTTCTGCAATTTCCATAACGGAAAATAGGAATGAGGGAAAACTAACTAAATTAGTCTCTGCACTTTTGTTATAAGCAACTTCTGCAGCACTAGGGGGTGCATGGTAATATAATTAATTTTATAGTGTATCTTTTCCAAATAATCATGATCAGTTCTTCTAGTCTTCTCAGTTACGAAAGCTCAAGTGTTAATGGATGCAACTGTACAAATGGACACTGGCGTGATATAAACGACATGATTTAAATATATCAGAACGTTCAACTATACAAAATAGTGTATATAAATATTAGATACCATAAACAAGATTGTTAATGAAACAATATATCATGTTAGTTTAATAACGATAAAAACAGAAACTAAAATTTTTATTTCCTGTTCATTCTCCTTGTCACAATATACAATCAGGTTGTATCTGATTTCTCGCGCGTGCCGACGTTGTTGTCCAGAAGACATGATTGCATCTGAACAGTGTATACAGACACTGACTCGCTGTGTATGTGCGATAGGATCACGTAAAGAACTTGCCAGTTTTACATTCTTTCCGATACGTCTCATGGATTTGTAAGACCTCGCAAAATGTTTCTCACCTTCAATTTTAACATTTTGGAGTAGTGTGATGGAACTCTGCACCTGCAATGTCGAAGTAATAATGTAAAGATACACTGAGAGAGTAAGGAAATCATATGAAAAATATGACCAGGGTGCTGAAGGGAAAAAGAAAATTTCTTAAAGCGCCCTTTGCGTCCATTTATTTCAAGAGCTGCCATTTATAAAGACGTTTCTGAAGCTAATTAAGAGTTCACATATAGAAGCAAGATTCAAGTGGTAAAAACTGTGTTTTGCTGTCCCAGGGAAACACCGAAAAATAATGACAAGCGCACTGAATAGTGAATGTCCACGATTTAGTAGGTGTGAGGTAAGAACCATTATGTATAACTTAATTGTTAGGAAGTATGTTCCTACCATGAATAAGTTGTTGTTATGCGAGAAATGATTCATTTTCCGTGAGCACGAAGTTCGCTTTGGAAAGTAATTTGAGAGTTGGGTTTAATTGGAGGAAATGTCAGAACAAATGAAAGGTTCTGATAGGATGTTCTCAGTCCGCGTTTCGGCGGCATGGTTATTTGATCAGAATAAAGCGTTTGTGAGAAGCTGGGTAAATTATTGACGAAGGCTAGATGGACAGCAACGTCATATTTGACAAGTGCTGCCAAAGTGAAGAGTGATTTGGCATCAAACGGATTTCCGGAAAACTCTCCTCTGTGAGACAACTGCAGACAGTTACCATAGACAAATAAAGTGTGTGAAATTTGAAAAGTGAGTTAAAAAAAACTGAGTTCCAGTTCGCCTGCTTCTTCTGCTGTTGTCTTAGATAATGTCCGACTTCACTTGGTAGAGGTGGATACACCATCATCTAGGAATTCAATGAAATCTGACAGGATATGGATGCAAAACAAAGAGATTCAGCACGACCGTTCTAAGCATAAAGTAGAACTTCACCAAATGATTAAAATGAATGAGTTTAAAGCATATATACTTTCTTTGGGCCACATCGTCATTCGCTTGCCAAAATATGTATATGTATGAGAACTAAATCCCAAAGAACTACTTGGGGCACACTGAAACTTATGGTCAGGAGAATTATCACTGCTGATGTACCACGATATAAAAGCTTCTGGCCGAAAAAGACTGGTGGGTTTACTTTTGGGGGGGGGGGAGGGAGAGTATTTAGATCAGGTTGAGTGTGATTATTGAAAAAAGCTTGGTATAATGGAAGCTGTCACCGAGAACATTGTCATTTTAGCTGAGAAATTATAGCACTGATTCTTCTTCCTTGAGCGTAAATCAGCTATAAGTGGCAGTCCTGCGCCTATTAACTGGAACTGCTTATTAAACTGCTTACTCATTGAATTTCTGTCAGGGATCACGAGCTAACAGGTACACAGTGATTCGCAAAGTAGCTCTTCGTAAAATAAGTTTTGACATACCAACATCTTTGGCAGTACCTATAGCATCTCATATTTTAAAAATAAGGAATGATGATGATTATAGTAGAGGCGGGTAATATTTAGTCACACGAAACACCTATTCTGCAATTTTCTGAGATTTCGAGGCATCGCTTCTCAATACTTCTCTCCACGCAGAAACACTGCTTATTGAACGAACAGTGTTGCAAATATAAGATGACCAGAAAGTACAAATATTTTAATTGATCTATAATTTCACTTATAGTACTTAAATTTGGGCAGATGGTAACTAATGTAAGCACATAAGAAATAGGTAACGATTACTCGAGTGTGTAGTCACTTGAAAAGGCTGCCACTGCTAACGCGATGAAACATGATGCTACAGCAGCGTCACTGAAGCCTTCCAACTTTAAAATTAAATAAAAGTCTCGGAGGAAAGCAGCCTCAGGGGTCCCTTATTGCAGCAATCAGCTTTTGAACGAAATGATAACTCTATTACAGGCCTTCCATATAATATTTAATTTTGTTAAGGCTTTGCATAATCTTGTTAACGGATTAGCCAAGTCACCCTTGTAAATGAGATGCCTGTGTAGAAAGTTCCTTCTCCTTAACCATTGGTCAGTCACATCTAATGCATTTACCTCTAACTGCCATGGAATTTCAGTTTTTTAATTTCGTTAAGTTTGACTGGCTTATATTCATTTGGAATTCTACGTTTTCTCATATTCCAAACAACCTATATTCTTGGTTAATGAACTCTCTGCAGTTTAAATATATTTAAATCCCTTCGATGATTTTACATTTAATATCGCTGTCGGGCAGTGAAGCTCTGGTTCCCAGCCACGGAATGACCCGGCATCGATACCACCGGGGTGGGGATTTTAAGTGTCAGGAATAGAACCGATGCCCTTCATCATCGTGAGGAAAGTGAACAGCTACAACAGATCGCGATCCTAACCTAGAAAGTCAACATTTCGGCTGAGGGATGTGTGACGTTCATCCCATCACCTCCCCGAATCGGAGGAGGATGATGATGTATATGATTTCCCTCCTCTGTCGCTCTCCTCTCTGGATCAGAGAAATCCAGGTATGGGTCATCAGCCCGGTGCCTGGAATGAGAGTGACAGAAGTAGATCAATGGCGATGAGGCAAAGTGCATGAAAGGAAAGATGATAATCGAGCAACTGTTGGAATGATGGAGGGGGAAACAGGAGATCCCGGAGAAAACCCGCCACAGTGCAGTGTTGTCCACTACAAATCTCACTTGCGGTCGCCTAGGATCGAACCCGGGCCGTCTTGATGAGAGTCAACCGGTCTAGCCCCTCGGACTCTTATATATTCAATAAATCAATATCTTACATTGTGAACTGCCCTTTACTAATACACTGAAGAATAATTTCAACCGAATTTCTCGTATACTGAGTTCAGGTTGCATGTATATTGAGTGGCTTCTTATAAACCAATTTGCACTAGCTCGCTTTATGTTTGTGGAACACTACTTTTTAAGAGTTTCCTCTTGGAATAAAGAATTCGCCATTGTAAAATTAGAGTTCAGTGGTTTCCTGTGTTACTGCTACATCTGAAAGTACTCAACGTTTCAAACCACGGTTTGATGCCCCTCTGAAAAAGACGGATATCGCAAAATTAGGTACATTCTTGTCTTTCATTTTTGATATTTCGTTGGATACTGGAAAAGAACGATTGAATTTGATCTGCATGTATATAATCTTGAATTCAGTTTCCAATTATTATTAGTATGCTTTTTGGAATTTTGCTGTAAGAAATTATTGTATCCTACCTTACTTCTTCTCTTTCGTGGCTCAGACAGATCTTCTTCAACGGAGTTTTACTCATGTGATCTCCACTTTCCAGCTGAGTGTTTTAAATGTTAATTTTCCATCTGTTTTCAAAGACAAGGCTGTGATTAGTGTTGATACTGATGGAAATGTCCGTGATCTGGTCGCCTGTTTAGAATATTACTATGGCATAGCACTCAACAGAATCCTATTCCTGGAATTTCCTCTAAAATTTTAAGGCTTTTCTACCTGGTTTGTCAACAGTTAATTCTGAACTTCATATATTTGAGAGAGCTTTTCATTGAAGAAACGATGTTTAATTCTAACCCAAGTCCTTCTTTCTGTCCCCTCTATCTTTCTCCCTTTCTCCGTCCCTGACCCTCTCTGTGTGTCTGCGTGCGCGTGCTGCATGCGTGCGTGTGTGTGTGTGTGTGTGTGTGTGTGTGTGTGTGCGTGCGTGTTTAGACGGAGATACGAGAGCTTTCGGCAAATTCCACTTGACTTATCAAGTATCACAGTTAATTATCTTTGCTTAAACAATAGCAAAACTCAAGAGACAGCTTCACAACTCAGTCGGCCAAAAAGGGTCCGCATGGAAGTTCAATTATTACCTCATTGCATTCCAATTATAAAACACGCATCCTCGCGTATTTTACAGTGAACACCTGCTTGTATATACACATGAAAGTGCATTCTGCGTTAAAATACACTTGTTGACCATATATACACCCAACAGTAATTTTTGAACATTTTGATTTTAAGTTTGTTTGTACATACGCTCATCCATCACTAAAATCGAAATTAGTGAACTTAGATGCATTTGTTATATAAACGTAAAGAAACGGTGGAGCAAAAATGACTTTTTGGGCCGAACAACATAAAAGGTACATCGTACACACTACCCAGTCATTTATGCATGTACACACATAGGACTTTATTTCTTCTCTTGAACTACAAATATTTCTAGGAAAGCTGTAACACAAGGACTAATGCACCAATACGCAATTCTTTATTCTCTAGGTTGACTTGCTTATTCAAAGGACTAGGGAATCCCAGAATTGCCCCAGATATATTTCAAGTATGTCAAAGCTTATGAGTACCAAAGCCTAACAGCGACAGATGATCACAACATAGTTTGGGTTTTCTTCTAATAAGTAAAACTGCAATCCTTTCAGACATTTCAAAACTTAACGTTCAGTGAGTTGCTGTAGGATAACACGCCCCAACAGATTAGGCTACACGAATCTTTACCTAGAGATGGAGAAATGATAACGCTCTTTAAGTCACGGTCTTCAAGGATCACAGGAGGAAGATAGGGGAGGGGACAATAAATCCAGCGAAGCAGGAAGAGCATAATCGAATATGGCATTTCTGCATAAGAAAAACATATCTAAAGAAATATGTGTACTAATGGGTGTGCAGTATAAACGCACATGCAAATGTTTATAGCTTTAGGCAGGACAGCAAAGAAGCTACACTTGAATGTTCGAGATGTGTAAGGGGGAGCAAGTGGATAGCTATATGTAGATGTTTGTGACAGAAGAGCATGAGCGGTTTCCAGAAGTCACAGGAAACCAACACAGCGCAAACCGATTATAACAAGCACTGTTCTGGATCCTTTAAGAGAGGATCGAGGTAATAAGCTAAGTGCTTTGTAATAAATGTGGGTTTGGGGGGGGGGGCGAGGAGAAACATCTTGAAACCGTGAACACTACGAATAACAGCGCCTGTGCACACACACACACACACACACACACACACACACACACACACACACACACACACACACAGAGAGAGAGAGAGAGAGACAGAGAGAGAGAAAGAGAAAGAGAGAGAGCGGGGGTGGAGAAAGAGGGAGGGAGAAAGAGAGAGATCTGAAACCTAGTAGAAATAATTCATAAATTCTTCCGGCGGAGGAAAATGATTTGGACATTGTTTGGGAAGAACCTGCTTGCTAAGGGATGCAACGGCCAACAGAAATAACATACGGACAGAAGATATGAAATAGGGTTACAAACAGGAAAGAATGCGTGGGCATGCCTTGAAATGAATAATCTGGCCCTGACAATGTGATACTTTTCATCACATCAATTTAATTTAATAATGAAAATACTTGCACTTAATACGCCTCTTCTCCAGCATTTACTCCCATCTTTACTGACGCCTATGATAATAATTTATAGCCCTAAAAAGGCAAAAACTCTTATTCACTAGGTGCATGTGGCCAAGGGAGTGCACTTCTGACCGTATCATACTACTCAATCACACTGTGTAACTAAGATACGGCGAACGGGCTACGATCTCCAATCCACCTTACCCATATATAGGATCGTTAAAATTAATGGTAGGAAATGATGCCAGCAAAGGTATAATAAAATCCTTACCTCGCCAAAAAGGCAGCACATCTTTCATTGTTTCATTAAACAAAATGGGTCCTATTATTTTTCTGCACTTATCACACACCACAGTTCAATTTTCAAATCACCGTGAGGCGTTTCAGGTAATGGCGCAGGTTGTTCCGACTATTTTTCTGCTGTGCTTACGTTAACCTGTTACGGTAGTATCTTTGCGATTTCGAGGCGATCAATTTAAACGGGCACCGATTTAAGCTAGTTTAGTTTCTGCTAAAACTGTTCTAATTTTTTTCTTGCCAAACGATTGAATCCAAAGCTTTAAATTTATTAATGATCGCGTGAAACGTCCCATTATGACCTGAAAATTGGAGTGAGGTGTACGATAAGCGCTAACAATAAATTGGACTTTTAATTTTAAGGAAACAACGAGAAAGATGCTGCCTACTTTGAAGATAAGAATACTACTACGCCTCTGCTCGTACCATTTGACTGTCACTATTGATTACTTGTAGGTGAATGGGTTACCGTAAGTTTCAATGACCCTATCCTGTGATTGACAAGATTGCGTTAGTAATACATATACTCCTATCCCTCGTTTTAGAATCATTCATACTTCTTGCACATCTCCTGTTTTCTCAATTATCACACATGCTACGCAGATACGAGATAATGCTGACGATTCTCACATTTGCCTGTTACAGATTCTTCACAACTGATTCTAGTGGGCCTTAGCAATTATTTTTGGTTCGTTACAACTACGCAGTTCACTAATTTGCTCTCGCACCTGCAAGAAATTCTGGGGATTCCGACATACAAAAACGACGACCAAACGCACCACCTGATGTGGAGGCACCACGGGATTTATAAGGCAATACTTTTGCCTAACATTATTCCAGGAATCAAGTGCTCATTGTAAACAAGCTAAAGGCACAAAAATTTCATAGTTAATAGTTTATCGATAACTTTAAAGCATTATTACCACTGATCGGTTAAAGACTATATCTTGTTTACAAGGCATTGGCCTCAAGCTAAGATAGAGGAAGAGGTATATAGTATCTACAATCAATAGCCAAATACGAACACTTGCATATATAGTCACCGCGAGTAGACATTTGAAAGTCCGGAAGCCAGACTTTCAGTCTCTGTACACATCAGGGCTAAACTCTACTAGCAGTAGAATATTTATAAGGTAGGGGAAATGACGGTATGAATTTAGTTTTGGAGTGTTTACATATATGTATATATATATATATATATATATATATTAAATTGTTTACTGAACTGCAGTGATATTCATTTACATAGCCGCTTGTCATGTCATAAATGAGGATCATTTTGTGCTTCCGAACCTAATAGAAGTTGCAGCAAGGCGCCCACAAGCGAGGTTAAAACAGTACATTATGTAATATGAATGAGAAAACAACTGACGTACATCAATTTTATATAAAATATAGTTTCTATATGAAAACCATGGAAGTGTACTTTATTTATGGAAACCAACTATGTAATGAAGAGATGAATTATCATGTATTAAACATAAGTGCTTTCTAGTATGAAAAGCATAACGAAAAGAACATTCCGAACATTTTAAGGCGTTTTTGATAGACCATGCAATAGACCATACTAAATTTTTATATGTTCAATTATGTCAACATTTGCATGACCAGCAGCTTAGTCCAAAGCTCGTTTTTAAATATACCGCACACCTTATATACCTTATGACTTTTTATATATGACCATTTGATTGCAGATAATGCATAGTGCTGCAGTAAAAGTTCTTCTTTGCAGTCATAAATATTTACAGTTCAGTCACGGCTGGGTTTGAATGGAAAATTAATACCAACAAAACATAACGAATAAGTACAATTATTACCCAGGCCAATATCCATCATGCTCGGAAACCTTTCTCGACAGTGTGTCCACCACGCGGTGAACAGATTTGGCTCCTCGCGACGGAATCTCATCCATGTACAATCCTGTGCCATAAACCATCAAATGACCAGAAGACGGGATGTTCGGCATGGGATATCTTATGCTCCTGCCACTGTTTCTGTTTTCTGTATTCTGATGACGCGACTCTCAAACATAGCGTAATGTCCGCACTTATAACTGAAAGAGGCAATCTCATTTCTTGCTTGGATACTAATGCACAGCCAAAATCAAAGTAGGTTACTGTTCTTGGGTATTGAACCACAGGAATCACAATAAGTTCTACACCATGAATGTCTGTAGACTATCATGTACAGTTTTTGTTATATTTCTACACAAAAAAAATATACAGAAGGACAAAACAAGTGTAAAGTTGTAACTTGTAATAACCTCTTTGTATCTTGAGGCTGAAACTTAGAACGTTCATTTTTTATAAGCGGGCTCCAGTCTGTGTGAAAGTGGCGCCAACGAGGCAATCTGTCTCTCACCCTCTCTCAACGCTGGACCAGGTGCACAACCTCCATCTTAAAAGCCCCGTCGGCGTCACCAGGCATGAAACATTAACAAGGATCCGGCGCCCACATAAAAGTGCGCTTGTGTTTTGTTACCAGCCATGTACACACTCGTCCGAGCAAACTGTTTTCTTCCCTTTGCCGTGGTTCATTTCCAATGTCTGAGCTTTTTTACATTGCCGCAGTCATCTTTCAAGTCCTTTATAGTTTCACGTCGTTTCACACGCTGAAAGGACCTGCTTAGCTACCGGCGCGGCCCTGGAGGCTTCCGCCACAATACCTGCTCAGTTTGTCCTATTCCTCGTTTTCCGTCACCAATTCCGTTTCTACACTGCGTAAGGCGTGCTAGTTTTGGAAAACGTTGCTTGCGTAACCAGTTCATTATAATTTTCTATAGTTACGTTTTTGCTAAGTGCTAAGTACTCTGTAGCACAGATCCTGCCACTTATGACGCCAACAGTCCGCTACAGGAGGTTCGTCCATAGCCTGCAATATATCAAGTTACATCTGACGGTATTTTAGCAAGTTTGAAGATCAGATCAATGCCAGCACTTGTACAGAACCTACAGTACAAAACAACCAAAAATTGGGAAAAATTACAATTATAGTACACATTATACATCTTAACACTAATTTCGTCAATTTCCAAGGCATTCTGTCCTCTCATCCAAGTCGGTTACAATTTCTGAATGGATAAATTCCAGGTTTTTTTCCTGACATGATAAAGTTACCGAAAGAAGCCGAGTATTTTAACCAGTCTTCGGAAAAACACCTCTAAGTTACAAGGAATGAAATATTTTCATTCACATCCCCAATGATTATATTCACTGGTGTCCCAACAAGGGCACCTTTTAAAAGCTTGCTAATATTCAGCAGTAGACAATTAAACCTGCCGCTTATAGGGATAACACAAAGAAAATTTCTAAACCAAAACTTAAATTCCACAGCTTACATGTTTAGCTTTTGTAAATGATATGCGTTTCAACGTGTGATAAATGATACACTTTGAGAAAATATTTTTAACCTATAAGTGCTGAGTCATTCACGGCCTGCGTCGTCAACTACATTATATGCATCTTCCGGGCTTGTAGGCCGTGGTCCAGTTGTTATAACATCCGACTTGGACTCTCAAGTTCGTGTCCCTGATGATGCCGGAAGCAGTTTTCGGCGAAACGTCGGATGTTATAAGAATTGGACCACGGTCTACAAGCCCGGAAGATGCATATACTGTATTTTTAGCCTAGTTTTGGAATCTCTTGCTAAAGCTGTCTATGAGGTTATGGAAAGTATCAAAGTAGTATTTTGCCACGATGTAATCACGCCTGTGTTGTGGCTGCTGTGTCCAGATCTGGCTACCTTTTATAATTTTTCACCTCATTACCCCCTATCATGGTCACAAGGCGTAACTAGTGAACGCAATGCCGACCTTCCTTTTCTCTCTCTGACGCAACTCAGAGTTACATCAGTCTAAAATAGTTTTAATCATTGTATCTAATCAGGAGCATCATAATTAATACGGAAAAAATAGTCAGACGCTCTCCAAATGTTCAAACAAATTATAAAATTCAAGTATCTAATGTCGTGCATATCTCATATGAAAGACTCAAACATAAAAACCGGTCAGAGTTGTACATGATTAAAATGCCCGCAACGAGTCCTTTACACCACTCTAGTTAAGAGGCACTACGCATTTTTGCCACACTTGGTAGAGCACGTCAGATAATGACTTAAGCTGAGAAAGCCCTTCTGTAGAACAAGTGGATACTATACCAGACTTTACGAGCTTCCTGGTCCACGCGTGAGTGACAGGAGCATGTAACACTCAGGTTTTCCTTCGTTTTACTTCGGGTTACGACCGCGGTAAAAGCCCAGCTCTTACTCAAACAACCATCAACATCATCAGGTGACATGAAACATTCACTTCGGGGTTAAAAACAAGCGGAAAACGGAATGCAAATATCACACGGTGTTCTCACTTGAATACCTCGTTATCTTTACCGCCTTCTCGTTTTATCTATGCTACTCCTATAAATATTTAGGAAATTACATGTGTAGTATGCATCTACATCAAAGACCAGTGCAGACGGAAATACATACCGTGGTTAGAACATAACAAATTGAACCAGCCCTTGTACTGAGTTTTATATGCACCAAAAGAAAATCCATCGTGGGTGGGTGTGCATGTAGAATTTTTGCTAAACTGCTTGCAAACAAAGAGAATCACTGTACCAAGTTTATGTGATAGACATACTGTTATTTTCGTTAGGCTAGACTGATCATTAAATTAATATCTAAACCGAAGAGAAGGTTCACAAACTGTAACTTAGGCCAAAGACGTCAAGAGACAAAACTAAATACCAAAACCTCTGAAGAAAACCTTAGTGCCTTAATAATTGAATAGTTGCAGTAAATAAAAGAAGCATTCCTATCAAAAATACTGCAATCCCATAAATGACGAGGATAAAAGTATATATGCAGTGCTTATTGGATATGTATTAGGCCCAAAAGCAAACTAAGTTTTTGGTTGGAACAAATGGTCTGTAAATAGAGAACGTTAAGTAAAATTAATATAATATTTATTCTATAGATCCACAAATTACATAAATGTTAGTCTATTAGGTAACGTTTGCAAGAACTCGTGAGAGAGAAAGAACGAGTGGATGATATCTACTCAAGCTGTACAGATTAAAGTCCTAAATTCAAATTATAAAGTGCTATTAATTCGGAAAAGTTTTAGCGTCACAAAACTTTATTGAGTTTAAACCTATTATCGGGATTTACAGTTTTTCCTGAATAGGTTCTGCATGTGTTTCAAGATTTCGTAGTTGTTTAAAACTCAACTGAAAAGAAGACTTTAGAGACATGCTCAGAAAGCTCAAACCCTCGGTATCTGAATTAGACTTTCAATTAAAATCACCGGAAGCTATTTCAACAAGAATAAAACGAAATACTTTCTATTTAAGGATCACTGACGGGAAATGCTTTCTTAAAATATTCATTGTTAAACATTGATGGTTCATTTAAGAATGTAGTTAGATACATAACATACTCTTCGTTTATTAGTATGCTAATAATATAAAGCCCTCCTTGGTAGCGTAGATGGTAGCGTTATCTGCCTCGCGTTCAATAGGTCTCGAGTTCGATTCTCGGTCAGTGTGACTCACCTGGATAAGTGTTTTACGGGGTTTTCCCTTATCCTGAAAGACGAATGTCGGGTATCTCTAAGCTCTATGGACCCTGGTCTCATTTGATCATTATTTCACTCATGCCATTCATCTTCAGATATAACACCGTTGGAGGACGTAAATTACAAAAAATACTAATATAAACATTCCTTTTGTAAGAATAACATTTGCGGTATACGAAAATCTTACAGATGTATTCGTAATGAAGTCTTAGTGTCAATTATCGGTATGCAATGAACTGTTTCTCATATGTTATATACATTAAGGGTTCTTACTGTCCTGCGCCGTGGCGTAGCGGCGTAGGCAGCATGCCTTCGTCCCTAGCTACGCAAAGCGGCCCGGGTTCGATCCCAACCATGTGGTGGGGATTTTAGGACCGGTGCCCACTCAGCATCGTGAGGAAAGTGAGGAGCTTACAATAGGTAAGCGGCCCTGGTCACGGAAACCAACATTCTGGCTGGGGGATGCCGAGATGCTGATCACATCTCCTCCCCGTATCGGTTGGATGATCGCCCACCTCTGCCGTGCATAAGTGGGCGTGAGGCCAGCAGTCGGGTTGGTAGGCTGTTACGCCATGGGTTACTTAAGGGTTCTTACTAACATCTACTGATGATTGCAGCTCCTGGACAGGAAACTTGTTGCTGATAGAACTGATACGTCTATCCTGATTTAATTTCGGTTCAAATCCACTCTTCTCATTTTCATGTTGTGGCTCTCTTAAGATTTGTGATATACGAAAGAAAAAGTGGTATACGCAAAGCACCTCGAATATGCCATATGCTTTTTTAAGGGGCGGGAGGGGGAGCTTGAATGATTTGACAGCGACCAAGGAATAGAAACGATAACAGACGAGTCAATATTAACTTAAAAATATTCATATGCGGAGACGAAAAGCAAAAGAGAAAATACGGGAGAACGATACAGGCAGAAATTCAGAGAGAGGACCCGCTATTTTACCGCAATTGCTGCTTTGTTGCTTTTATTTCATTTTAAGTTATTAATCACTAGCAGCTATTCACAATGCAATGTTTTCACGAGCAGAGCTCAGAATATTTATAGGGACCGCATGGTGTCGATTTGCACCTGCGTAAAACAGGTTTATGGTGTACAAAATTAACAAATAAAGTTATGTTGAATGGATATGATAAATTATTTTCAACAAATTAGGATATGCCGTGCCAAACTGTCACAGGACATAAATAATGGATGTTGAACTTTATAGTAAGCTCGTAACTGTTAAGTACGTTATGCGTGTTTACATGTTTATTGCCACGTGGGATGAGCAGAATAGTTTATGAGCAAAAGGGCAGGGCAACCACGTGGAGATAAACGCAGTGGAATCTCTACGGTGCACTTCCAATAGTCAATAACTTTCTCCTCTAATTACAGCATTTCAGTATCCATTATTTAAAAATATTTTATGTATGCGTAGATGATTCCCTTAAACATTTACATTAAAAGAACAAGTGCTATCGGCACTAAGAATATTTAGTTGTTTTTCAGTGCTATTTATCTGAAATAATCCAAAGAGAACTTAAACCACGTAATACGTTATTGTTCTATGCCTCATTACAGGTTTGTCTAGACTCATGTAAAAAATACCACTGTTTTTGTAGAATATACCTATAATCTCTACTGCAGCGGTGGGTAGTTTTCCAAATATAATTTCGTTTACAAAATGCTATTTTTCTGTAAGAGTGTTACTGAGCAAATTTTACGCATTAGGTGTCCTATAAAATACAAACATATATAATCAATGTAAGTAACAGATTTTGCAGCATATATAAAACCTAGTTATTTTAAGGCAATCATTTGGCTAATTGCAATAGAAATGAGAAAACTTAAAACCTTTAACTACTGTATTAACTTACACAAATTTATATACGTTTGTTGCTTCAAAGACGAATGCCCATATAAATTGTCCCTTACATCTCGCAGAGCTCAGACGTTAGTTTCACGGACATATTCTTTTGCGTTTCTCATCATTTAGAATTTTCTGGGTGCCACACTTTCTAATTTACATTCTTTAAAATTTCAAAAAGCCTCATATATTGAGTTACAATTGATGTGTTATCATCATCATCATCATCATCATCATCATCATCATCATCATCATCATTATTGACGAGTGCATTTCCTTAAAGTTCCCCAGATTCTGCTTACATATTACTCCTTGTGTATTTATAAATACGAGGACGCAAGGATAAATACGAGTATAAATCATGCACAAAAATCACAACTCTGATTGGATCCAGCTTGTTACTAAGTGTTCAGGAGAGCCAAGAGCGATCATTACAGACTTTCACGTCAAGCTTGCCGGTCGGAAATACAATACCTGGGGCACCTACGGAATGATCTCGATGATTAATTCTATGCTCAAAGCCCAGTATATATTTAAGTGTATGTACATTTGTAACCCGTTTTCCCTATTTTACGAATATAAAGTATTTTGGAAGCCCTGTATTTATCCAATCATTTCAGACATTCGGAATTTTAAAACATTAAAGTATATGTGGACATAACACACAGATCCCTTCACTTATCCCTCCCTCTTTGCATATTCGCCCTCTGTCATTTTCGAATATTCAATTTAATCTCTAATTCTCTGTCGTAAGTTGTGGTTGAACGTATTTTATTTTACAGAAACGTATAGTTTAAATTATGAGCAGAAAGAGGGCGAGAGAAATTAATTCTATTCACTTATTTAACCTTTATAATACTTCGAGTCGGAAAGGGAAACAAGGATTACTTCGAGATAATACATTTGTAATCAATTTCCCATTTAAAGTTCCTGTTCCTAAACCTCTTTGGAAGTTTAATTGAAACTGCGGTCTGTTGCTGGCAGTGATTCATCACAGTAAAGTTCTCTTTACAAACCCTACCTCTCAGCAACCCCTCTTCCGATGTCCAGCTCACCCTAGCTCACTCATCCCCTGAGTTGTCACCTTCGACACTTTCAGAGCTTGGTGAGCGTTTTATCATGTATGATTTTGGTATTATGTGGGCAGCCTAAAATTCCTTTTTATCTGTAGTTACAGTAGTTTAAACTGCGAAATGTCCCAATGGATATATCATGGAATAAGCTAAGCATAGGAGATTCCTTAAATTTGATGATATACGAAAGTTTGTTTACTTGTTTATTTTTTAGTATTTCCAGGAAACTTCAACGAAATATTAAGATGTTTTGAATCTCATGTTTACTTAAACGTTTAAACTACGGTATAAAACACAAAATAATAGTGCTTCAAATATACTATAAACATTATTAGCTGTGGTTTCCCTTTTGCTGTCTATCACATATACGCACCGGAAATATGTTTTATATGTTATATGTTTTCAGATCCCCTGAAGAAAATCTGGAAAAATAAAAATACATCTGCATGTGTTTGTGTGTGCATATGTGTGTTTAGTATTTATGTTCAGCTTCTACCAATGATGAGAAACGAAGATTTAGGAAATCCCCTTACGTCAGATATACTTTGCAAGGAATATTTTTTGACAATTTTGATTTTCTTACAAATGCCTTTTAATGATGTTCATTAAAATACCTCTATTTAAGATATTTTCATAAAAATGAGATGTATATATTCACTTTCCCAGGAACGTCTTGATCCATCCTCTTCATTTTGGATGGCGTTTGCATAACTGATAAACCGCAAGAGAAGTCAAAATCTTAGTAGACAGAAAGTGTATATCTTGTTATAACACACTACTTATATCAAACGCATATTTTTGCATATTGAACCATTCCTAAGATATTCGTTATTTTGCCAACTCTGAACTGGGAAGTCGATAGTCGTGTTTTGATATCCTGAACATGCAAAGAGATAGGAATTTCAAAGCCATCGCATAGCTACCACCTTCTAAATATTTTACTAACGCTTAAACCTACTCTATTCTCCTGATATCATTGTAACCATAAAGAAATATGTAAAACGACTAAAGAAATATGTAAAACGACTAAATCCACAAATGTCTATGTTGATTAACTTGAAGCAAAGAGAAGAGTAAGTATTTTTAAGAATATTTTATACAAGATGAGAAGAGAAAGTCGTGCGAGTGTAGACATCAGACTTTTTAAAATACTGCTTACTTCATTGTGAATGAAACCCATTATATTTCACAAATGTGAAATATGATGTGTGTTACACTAAACAATAGTGTAGCTTTTTTTTTTAAAGAAGACATTGTCAAGTTTTAAAAAGTGAGATATATTTTATATAGAATATGAGTAGTTGTCAAGCAGTTTTTGAGATTACTCACTCAGATATTTTTTTTTTAATATATAAGTCAGCTAAGAATGGAGATAATGGATTACCCATAGCTAAACCATGTGTTTGAGTGTATAATCTTCCATTGAATGTGAAGGTATTCTGGTCAATACAACTGGTTGTACAAGTTAGTAGATCATGAATCTCAGCTTCATTAATATTGATTGAAGTAAGCCACTCTTGTAGTAGTGAAGTATCTGAGTAGTATCTGAGTGAGTAATCTCAAAAACTGCTTGACAAATACTCATATTCTATATAATAGCGTAGCTACTGTAATTACCTTTTCCAGTTATTTTCTGTAAAACTGAAATGGAGTTTTTCATTTTGCTTTGTTGTGGTATCTCTCAACAGAAAAAAGCCTTCATCTCCTCCGCCGGCTTTGAAATGGCGATCTCGGAAACCTGTGTTAGTATGTTTAGCTTAGACCATGAAGTAATAGTGTACAAGGACAAATGTTTAATGAAAAACAAATTTTGTAAAGAAAGAAAGGAAGAGAGGAAGTCAGTAAGGGAAGAACGGAGGATGGAAGAAGGAAGGGACAAAGGAAGCGAGGAAAGGATTTCATTACGGAGGGGATTCGGTACACAGGCCACCATGCTGGGCTCATTGTTCCTATGCGCCAAGTGGGGCATCCCCGGGAGGATGGCTGAGGTGAAGGAGGCAGAGGGCGGCCGACCCAAGGAGCCACAACAGTACACAAGGCAGGGTCCCTACAGTTTACTTGGATAGAGACTTCCCCCGACAGGCCAGGGCAACGGACACGCTCCCCTACTGCGGGACGGCAACGAGTCCAGCAGCCGAGCCCCAAAGGTACCAGGCAGGCGATCCGAGCCTTAAAGGTCCTTGACTGGTGGTCCCGAAATGGTTCCAGCAGAGGAGCGGAGACCAGCAACCGATCTACCGGAGGAGGAAGTAGTTCTCCTCTGAGCATATCATCCTGCCATGCACCGCCGAGACACACGCCGACACTTCTACCCTGAAAGAGACTACCAGATGAGAGATGATGTGAAATGATAATGGAGATGAAATGGAGGGACAGGAAATTCCGGGGATGTGATTAATCTACCCAGTATTCGCCTAGCGACCCGGGAAAACCTCCGAAAAACCCATGGGTTAGGTAGATCGGCCACGGGAATCAAACCCGGGCCTCACGAATGTGGGCCACAGACGAAACCGCCTGAGCCATCCCGCTCGGTGAGGAAGGGAGGCAGATAGGGAGGAAGGGAGGAAGGAAACGAGGAAGGGAGGAAGTAAGGGAGAAAGGAAGCAAGGAAGGAAGGGAGGAAGCAAGGGATGAAGGAAGGAAGGAAGGAAGGAAGGAAGTAAGGAAGGAGGGAAGGAAGGAAGGGAGGAAGCAAGGGATGAAGGAAGGAAGGAAGGAAGGAAGGAAGTAAGGAAGGAAGGAAGGGAGGAAGCAAGGGATGAAGGAAGGAAGTAAGGAAGGAAGGAAGGGAGGGAGGAAGGGAGGAAGGAAGAAAGGGAGGAGATAGTAAGAAGGGAAGAAAGAAAGAAAGAAAGAAAGAGAGAGGGAGAAAGAAAGAAAGAGAGAGAAAGAAAGAAAGAGAGAGAAAGAGAGAAAGAGAGAAAGAGAGAAAGAAAGAAAGAAGGAAGGAAGGAAGGAAGGAAGGAAGAAAGAAAGAAAGAAAGAAAGAAAGAAAGAAAGGACAGACACACTTCGCTACAAAGCAACCCCTTCTTCAGCTACTTGAACACCTGTTGAAATGTGTCAGAAACAGTAATGATGAATGAATATGACCTAAAGGATTGTACACACTATTCAAGTAACACCACGACGTTAAGTATGTTGCATGGTGCGGCAAACTTGTTCTACGAATTGGGAAGTACTTGCGGAAATGCTCTCTGAGGTATCAATGTTCGCAAATGTTTATTGAGGGTATGAGATTGAAACATTTTCTCTAGAAACCGTACACTAGCTCATCAAGAGCTATACAGTTAACATTAAATTACAAACAGGGATTCGAACTGTCGACCACCTCTTGATCATAGTCTTAATGCCGTCAGCAACGCTATTACAGAGATTTTGCTACTTCCTAGCTACACCATCAGAATAAAAATCGCGCATTGGAGTAGGGAACTTTGTTAGGAAGCTAATACACTTCATGTCGAGAATGTTGGTTTTCATATCAATTAAAATATATAAACAACCTAAAAAAAGATTAGAAGCTTCACAGTGTTATAAAAAGGTGTACTCTTTACAAAATGATTATTAGTTTGCTGACTCCCTGAATATACCAAGGGTTGCCCAAGGTGTTATGAAACACCCGTTATATCCAACGAGTGAAATTCTAGTTGAACTAGTGAACACCTTTTATTCCAAATGGTTCTAAAAGAAAGGGAGAAAATGAGGTAAAGAACATTTCACTCTGATGACTTCAATAACTGGCCAAGTGTATGTTGAATTTACACTCATGGGTCTGTGAAGGACATTCACCTTAACCCTAACACTAGCTTCCTTTACGGCGATTACAATGTAATATTTCATTCTGTGGTTTAGGCCAAAGCCAAAACTTTCCTTTAATTTCTGGTAAATTCTATTAGCGTTTGGTGAAACATTATTTAGTATCACGTAATGTTTCTTGCAAAAGGCGGAAGTTTTCTTTAATTACTTTAGTGACATGCGGCAGAGCAATCTACGTTCTTAATGCACCGCTATTAACGAAAATAACACAATTTCCTGCTTAGAATGGAAGGGAAGGGTCAAAGAGGGAATGAACTTTTCTCGTTCATAGTTCGCACCCCTGTTGCATCAACGAACAGTCATTCGCATCAAGTTCCTACAGTTAAGTTCCTTTTTTAGCGATAAATCCAATTATTGAGGTAATGGATGCAATACCATTGCAATAAAACACAGCACTATTCTTCAAATTCATATTATTTTAATATGTGGTATTTCAGAAAATTAACGCTGAAACTGCTTGTCATATGTTTCAAACAACTGCTCGTTAACTGCTCGTCTCCAGAATTGGCTTTTCCGCGAACAAAAAGGGAACTGGGTGTTATTTACAGTCCTTTATTCCGTGGTCTGGAGATTGGAGTTCCCAAAGTTTCGAAGTTTCGCCAACATTTTTTTTTTCTCTTTTTAGCAGGCCATTCACAGCCCAAAGGGTTTTGCTGCGTTTTACCACAGGTTGAAAATATTTGTTGTTATGCAGGATCGGTAGACACTTTCAGATTTAATAGGAGAAAATAAAGCGAGCTAATCAGAAAGGCACAGAGGCCCCTCCCACTATCCGTCCAGCCTTCGGATCAATCAGCTCGGAGCACTCTCGGTATAAATATTGCAGCATTGAAAAATCATCGTTTTTTTCCGCAAACTTCCCCACATTTACCTCTCAGGAGAATGGTATGGTGGACGGACATGTTTGGGGGACCCATCAAGGGACCTGCCATTTCAGGTCACCGGGGCGCGTCGTTGTATCACATGTTAAGGTTCAGAATGCCAGTCACCTTATGTTAGGTTCTTTGCGGAATCTGATAACCGTCATCCTGCTCAAGATCTGGGATATGGCTGCAGGATTGCTGCCACTGCAACGGGTGCAGAATAACAGTATCCGGCCATTTATTCCCGCTTCTTCTCCGTGAGGTTACTGCAAGAAGGCTCAGCTCTTCCTTATGTGGAGACTAAAATGAAGCGTCGGACCCAAAAAGTTCACGTCTTTTGTCACTCCACTGGACCATCCTGATTCCGTTTCATAGGGATTATAACTCAAGAGCACGCCACTTGAAGCGTCACCTGTTGTTAATTTACGTCCTCCAACGTTATGTCATGTCGGACGATGAATGAAATGGGTGAAATGGTGCTCAAATGAGCACAGGGTACATAGAGCTTAGAGTTATCCGACATTCGTCTCTTAGGATAAGGGAAAACTACGGAAAATACCTTATCCAGATAACTCATCCTGACCGAGATTCGAAACGGGACCTCTTGAACGTGAGGCAGACACGCTACCCTCTACGCTAGCGAGGCGGACAAGCGTCACCTGCTTCCCTACATAACATGCGGGCACATCCGCTAACATCGGTGCAGTCCCAACAACAGTGAAAGCCGTGTTGTGTGCTATTGTAACATCAGATGCACGGAAAAAAAATATAAGCTCAACCCTCAAAGATTTTGGTTAATAATATCCATCAGCGGTGCACAAGAGCAGTTGCACTCTGATCAAAAGCTGTTGAGAAGCAATCTTGCTGCCTCTCTTCATTCCCCAACCTCAAAGCCATCATCCTACAAATCTCATATCCTGTGGTTAAGTCCTGACAAGAGAAAATACGTGTATCAATGTCCTCGGGCTGTCCTCAGCCTATCAACAAGCCGTCATCGATTGATACGCAGCAAAGGCTTCTTCAAAGAGACTTCAACTGCACCACTGAAGATGTCAACGGCAGTTTTGGACGAAACGTCTGGAACTCCAATCTCCATCAGACCACAGCATAACAGCCCAGAAATACTTTGCAGTTATACTGATCCCGCATAAACTCCTACACTCTGTCATGACTATTGTGTGGGAATCTGGGTTTGTTAATTACTTTACAAAGCGTCTTAAAGAAGAAGCAAGTTGGAACATTGGGCGCGCATTGCCTCTAAAGAAGGAAGAAGTATAACGACTTGCTGGAGTCATATCAAAGAGAGGAAGTTATGCATCTCGTTACGAGCGAGAGACGTTTACGACCAAACGTCAGGGGAGGTTGGAATTTTGATACCAGCAAGAAAATTAAGGGTACTGGGAAGCATTATGGATGAATTTTACGCATAAACCTGCTGTATCCTCAAAACAGAGTCATCTCTGCTTGGTTTTAAGCTAGAGCCATAAAACATTTATCACAGGTTTGGCAAACTTCGCAAATTAAATCATTACGAAATCCGGATACCTAGGAAAGCTTTGTACCCGTCACGAATGACAGCTAATTAAACAATGCAAAGCGCAAACTGGCGTTTGTTGTTTGATCCATTTATACCCCGCATTGAACTGCAATGGTCATATTGGCGGTTGTTCACCTTTGAAACATATCGCCTATTGGCGATGGTGTTAACTCGTATACGTTGGGTTGCTGGTACTTTGAATTTTTAGTCATTATATAACGCACACATTCGCACTCTCATTCATACTTCCACACTCTAGGGCAGATGGGAAATCAACTTGGTTGGTGAAAAATCCCGCCCCCAGCCGGGAATCGAACATGGCGTGCTCTACCGACTGAGCTACGGGACCATCCTAAACTGACATTCATTCTTTTAGATAGGAACCTTTTCTCAAAACATTACATATAATGTGTCAATTATTTTAAATTATATTTCTTAACACCGTATAAATTTAGGAGGCGATTCTCTTTACATATATATATATATATATATATATATATATATATATATATATATATATTGCTTAACATTGTATTTAAAAAAACTGCAACAGGATCGCAACTTTTGGTAGGCATAAGTTTAACTTTAGCGTTATCTCTAATGTTAAGGCAAGCAGACCAAAGAGCTGCTCTGGATTTCCGAAGGATAAATATCAACAAAAGAGAAAATCTTATAATTAAAACTGCATTAAAAAAGAAACTCGAGGTACTACCTACTTAGATTCAAGAGGATTACCTGGAGTTTAAAATTGCAAATTAATTCTTTTGTTGATCTATGTGGTTCCATTACTCGTCTTGCTCCCAGTTCATCCTTCTATTTCACATGCTGCACGAAATACAGTTTATTAAAGCAAGGTGTATTCTTTAATGAATTGCAATATACCCTGAAAACGAGCTTAGTCACCGCTTCAAATGCCCTCATTGTACCAGGATATTTGGAATGTCGAATCGGAAGTGCAAAAGTAGGAGCTAAAGCAGGGATATGCACCGTTTCTGAACCTTTAAGGACAAATAACCACCGCAAGGGAATGTCCTCATAGCTGCGGGACAGAATTCATTACTGACGCATGTAAGTGGTACAGGCAATGAACTTATATCACTTCCAACCGCAGGTTAGGAATTGCTGTGCACCATGTTGGGCGGTAGAAGACCGTACTACAAAAGGTCCGTCCCAAGCGACCGCAAAGTGAGATTTGTGGTGGACAACACGGCGCTGGGGCGGGTTTTCTCCGGGACCTCCGGTTTCCCCCGCCATCTCATTCCACCGGTGCTCCATCTTCATCTCATGTATCATCAGTGTCACCGCCTGCGGTGCCGTATGTGGTAAAAGCGGGCGTTAAAAACACTACACTACACTACACACACACACACACACACACACACACACACACACACACACACACACACACACACACACACAAAAGGTCCGAGTATCGAGAGAACATACAGCTCTCCTTTAGAGTTGACATAATGAAGGTTTAGTATAATTAATTATGTAACATAGCAAACCGGCACTGTCTTCAAGAAACAGGAATTATTATATTAGAAGTTAAATAATAGTTTTCGTTTAGGGTTACCATTGACGGACTTTAGTAGGAGTTAAAAAATGCTGGGTCCACCGACTATGAGGGGTTTTCACTACAAAAACGGTAAGGAGAGACCCTACCCCCAACATATATTTGTGGGGCCTTACTCAGAGTTTCCGAATACGCTTGCCTGTAGAATTTAGCCCGGAAATGATAGTAAAAGCTTGATTTGGGTTACGAATTTATAAAATATTTATCATCTAATGTTCTCAAGATTTGCATATAAAGGCTTAAAGATGTGTGGTGATATCGTAGTAATAAATAAATGTGATAAATTTAACGAGAGTCAGTCTTATTATTCAGTATACCCATGAGATTTGCCGAAATCCAAGAACCTAGGCTGTGAATCCCGTGATATTTAATATCCCTTTGATTTCTTGCAACAACTAACAACAGAAGTGTAAATTAAACATATCTATATTTTTTTAAAAATTTAGATGTAATGGAAATTAAATTGTTCTTTCACACCAGCCGTGTGTAGGCCAAATTCTGGACCGGTTGAGTGAGACTGAAAAATTCAATGCCATAGCCGGGATTTGAACACGGATCTCCCGGTCTCCGTCCGGTTTACTCTAACCATTGAGCTACCATGGCCAACGTGCCAGTAAGACATTAATTCTCCAACTGACTCACATTATCCTGGTAAAGCACTAGCAAGTTCTCATACATACATGAGACAGATCCTTAATGGCGACTTACAACACTTAAGTTCTTTAAGGCCCGGGCTTTATAGTCCAACAACTATTAGGTATATTAATGGAAATTGAATTGCTTTTTCACACCCACCGTGTGTAGACCAAATTCTGGACAGGTCGACTCAGACTGATATTCAATATCACAATCGGGATTTTAACATGCTGGCCATGGTAGCTCAATAGTTAGAGCAACCAGACGGAGACCGGGATATCCGTGTTCAAATCCTGGCTATGGTATTGAATTTTTCAGTCTGACTCAACCTGTCCAAACTGGATGTAATTGATTTTGTAACAGATGCGCTCCATCTCGAAATTAGCTGCCGAGGTTATTTTGTGCCGTGTTTCTTGCAGCCCTCAATGTTGTCGCATACCAAATTTTTAAATTCAGCTCGTGAAAGAAAAATGCCCATGCATTACTAATTACGTCTTTCCGGCAGGTAAAAGACCTAAATTCCTACCACCAAATGATTAGAGATAAAAAATTGATAATATAGATATTAGAGCTACGTCCATTAAATTAACACGTGTAAAGCCCGTTAACCCTTACAGCTTAAGTCATAAGCTCTACACGAAGCCAGAGCACAGAGGTATTTTTAGAGGTGGCGCGTAACCTTGATCGGATTTGCGCGAATGACGTCATGCAAATCTATGGTGGGGGTAAGATCTCTGCTTTCACCAGCAGACTGTTGATAAAGCTAGTGGGTTAGATAACATATAACTAACCTGACACCCCTTTTTCATACAAATAAACAAGTGGACTCGACCATAAACTACTGCGCAACATTACGTCATAGACCGCATCTAAAAGATGCCTCTGTACACCGTTGCAACTATTTCAGTGCCACCTACTTTGCGCACACGTTGACCGTGTGATGACGATTCTGTATAGCCCACATATCCCTTCCATATTAATATATAATAATAGCAATTTAATATTACGTGATATTATTGATATTTACCATAGAATGTATGTCAAGTTCTACTTTTAAACAAAAATTGCACGTGTGTTGGTACAGAATTTGTCGCGTTATGTCGAAGGTCCCTCACTCGGTCGGGCTTCGAAGCGACTATTTGCCTTCGTTGTACTCGTCGCTGTTATGGCTGAGAAGGCACAATTATCTCAGGGTCCACCTCGATGAGTATCTATATCACTACTGAACTATGGAGTAGGTGATGTGGTTGGACTGGGAATTTGGGTTTTTTCAGGGCTCAGGAACATAAAGTCTTGTAATACATTTGTATCGGCGTCAAGTTACACGGATGTCTGCAGGTTTTAGTGTTTTAGGAGGCACACGCGGACTGTACTCACAACTATATGCTCGATGCTTTTAAAATATCTTAATCTGAGAATACTCTATATAACATCGGATGAACTTCGCGCTTCACTAGATGTAAATTTCTCAATGCCGCTTGATGCTGCTGCTATGGGTAGCATTTCGCCCTACTGTAAACCCCGCCAGAGTGCCTCGATTCGGCTCCAACACTGCGCTTTTCTAAACTCACCAGAAACAGTAATTTCCTTTTTTGGCTATACAAACCCAATATTGGCCAGTAACCCTTATGGGCAACGCTAAGAGGGTAGCAAAAACGGAAGCTTTACCGTTAGTTGCGCCGAAAACTAGCAGACAATCCGGAGAAACTGCACCTGTGTATTTTCCTGGTTATAATTTTCGAGGTTTACAACATTTTATACATAATCTATATGTGATACATTCATACAAATATAATTATAACATCATAGATATTGCCATTGATATAGTTGTTTACATAATTGTTAATAATTCCTGAATTAGTAAAATATAATTATTTATTTTATACTAGAATAACAGGCAGGCAGAAATATCGCTACAAATCGCACTTAGTGGAAGTAATTCTGAAAAGTACTCTCTGTGTTTCTTGTCAGACTGCATACGCGCAGCGGGGTTTAGTGAAATATTGGGGAGTAAATAGTGTTGTACTTGTGTGAAACTTTTAGTCGAGATTTCTCCCAATTTATCTATGCAAAGAAGAAATAAATAAACGAAAAGATTTGGAAACGCTAATATTAGAAATTTTGAAAACAAAAATCAAAACTTGTCTACCGCTCTTTTAATAAAGACACTTATGGCTTAGAAATGACCCACAGGTTACAAAAGTACATACAAAATAATTTGTTGGCCATATATACTCTTCTCAACATTATTTGTTTCATGTCATATAATGTCACCAAACGCCACTGTAAAACCATGAAATACAGAGCCCTGTAAAAATCCGAAATAAGCCACACAGTATAGGCTAAATTGTAGATTTCCCAGAGAACATAGCGCGCATCTCAATATATAAGTACAATGCAATCACGGGACAGAAAAGAACCGAACTTAATTACAGATGACTATGAAATAAAATATTGCTAGATTAATATATACGCAATTAGCAATCAAAAGGTTAAAACAGCATTCTCTATCACTTGCAAAGAGCAAAGATGTCACTCTCTGTCCCCGGGCAGAATACAATGACGTTTAGCATGGTGATAATGCGTGACATAGATACTACTTCTCTAAGTTTTAGAGCGACTCACCGAAATTTAATTAACATAAGCAAAAGGGGTGAAATAAACCTATCATTTCTTTCAAAGACATTCAATTTATTGGAAACTTCAAAGGCAAGGAGCAGCCTGGGGCATTACAACTATCAAGTATGACGATTAAGCATTTGTTTATATCTACTTTTTTATTTGTTCATTAATTGATATACCCGTAAACTAGTTTTCACCGTATTTTTGTGATTATCAATTGAAAAAGTTCCAATAGTATTGTTTTGTGTGTCAAAATAGTTATGTCTGAACAACCATATTTGTTATCGTTTATCATTAGTTCTGTACCACAGGCTTGACGTTTAAGATGCTGAATATTGCAAACCACACATGGCAAAACTAATGGATAAATCATAGCTAGTACCGCATGTTTTCGTTGATGTGTTGATCTCATCATTTTCTTCCCCTGGTAAGTTTCAGAAGGAATTTCAGGTTTGCAAGAAATGCAAATTCACCCGATGTTCCACTTTACCCTCTTCATGGTTTCCAGACTTACAAAAGCTACTTGGACTGCTGCTTGCTTAGGTCATTCACGCATTATCATTTATGATTGCCTAGTCACGCGTCTCATTATTTTTCGAGGTCATTTCCTCTCAAACGTGGAACAAAAGTTTGGAAAAGCTGCTTGTTAAATGTGTTTCAAGATGAAGATCGACCATGGAAACAAGAGCTCACGTTCCATATCGTACTGCACTTTTGACAATTCGTTTCAGTAGTGATATTGCGGAATGAAAGAATTTCTTTCTTCGTTGCATCTCCAGGGATGCAGAACACGTTAGGTTGCTTTACGGAGTCTGAACACTTTACGAGTTTTTTTTTTTTTTTTGTCTGATGGAAGGTGAGATTACATTCAACTGCACGGATACAGTACAGCCGCTGGATCTCCATCTCTGGTGTTTTGCGTCTGAAGGTGGCGGAGGGGAAAGGTTAATAGTACCAACATACAGTAATGAGCAATTGAAAACATATCCACAAAATTATTCTTAGAATGAAAACATAGGACTATATATTAACTTTAAAACATTGAAATCCAACTTGCAATTTCACTATCTTGTAAAATATTGTCGCGAGCCGTTATTTATGATCACGCGGCTTGTTTACACAAAGGAACTGATAGGCGGCTAGCGTTCACAAAGAGCCGACAATTAACGATAGCGCCGATAAACAAGAGACGGATAGTGTATCACAGAGGTGAAAGATTTGCAGGCATCGATATAGTTACATTTTAGAACATTCGTGTTTTATCTGGTGACATGCTAGAGAAAATTCGACAACAGTCTGGAATTCATGAATGGGTGAATAAAAAGAAGCCATGGCTAGTGATGAGTCAGTTATTAAACGAGAGTGTTGTTGTAACGAGAGCTGATGTAAACTGAGCGCTGTTTGTTATTGTCATCGACCTTGGCAGATTGTGTTGTATATGTGATGTAATGTTGTTACGTGAGAATCGAACAGTGTATCTCACCGGAAATAAAGAACATTTAGAATTTCGGCAAATTGGACTCTTAATTCTACGAACCCACAAAGTCAATATTCATTGCAGCGCCACTCTATTCGAATATTTCTTTCACACCTTTTACGCACGCTAACTGTTTCTGTTGGCAATTCTGCGAGTCTGTACATCCGGTGTCGTGGTCAGGAAGTTAAAACTGTCTGCTAGTGCCAATCAACATTGACGCTGCTAGACGTGGCTTCCGAATCCAACACCGTATTGCCACTTTAATTTTGTGTGGAGCACGTGGCTACCCTTGCTTTTGGAGATTGTGCTGGTGAAGTTTGTTTGCTATTTTGTACGTGCGTACATTCGGACTTTTAGTGTTTGTAAATCCTATTATTATCGCTCTATAATAATAAGTCTACTGATTCGTGAAATATGCACATGCGTGAAATATTTAAAATACGCATTGTTCCTCTGCTTGAAATTCCCGCTTCCCCCTCTCGAGAAATGTCAAGAGCCGGAGAACGGCCGGCCGAACGTAGTGCTTCTGTTTTCCTATAATGTTTTTCTTTATCTGATGCTGGCATAATGTTCATATCATCTCTGCTGCACACTATCTCAGTTTGAGCCAATCTTTTATTAGTTTTAATCCAAGTACGAACCACACTATTTCTCCATGAACAAACGTCAAGCATAGGTGAGCGGCGAAAGGGGAAGTGTACGGAAAATTAACCTACGTAACTGGAAGGCATACTTCGCCATAACATTCCACCCTACAGAACTGGTTTGATGTCAGAAGTCTTGAACTTAAATATTAACCAATGAACACAGGTCGGCTTCAGTCTCCGGAGCGAAGCAAAAAGGCGGGAGTATGATGCACATTAGGCATGGGGTGCTAGAACCAGGAGGGGAGGGGCGGAGGTGGCAGAAGTGATTTAATATTTCCTTATGGATATAAACCACTGGGCATTGTGTCGATATATGATTCCTGCACTCAACTGCATTACGTGGCCAAAAGCACGCGCAGTAGCCGCCAGTATTATTTGTGGACGAATCCGAAACAAAAAATATAGCTGTCGTAGTGCGCAAATTCTTGCACATTCTATATGTCTAAATATTTACAATAATAAACAAGATGGGTGCACCGTGCCTTCTACATTACAATGCAGTTTTATGGTAACCGCAGTTTATCCACAAGCTACAAACATTATTTAGCATTAACATGGTCTAACAATTTGAACACAAAAGTAATGATAAGTATCGTTTAAGTTATGATAAGTAGTAATTGTGT
Source organism: Mantis religiosa (assembly GCA_030765055.1). Classification (NCBI taxonomy): domain Eukaryota; kingdom Metazoa; phylum Arthropoda; class Insecta; order Mantodea; family Mantidae; genus Mantis; species Mantis religiosa. Next base: position 104,908,135 of record CM060948.1, on the reverse strand, counting down.
TCACAATCAAATTCTGAGTCTAACTGCAGTACCTGCATACATCTTTGTGCTGGAATTCATTCAAAGTATCTTTATATAATAATAATCATAGTAATCAAAATATCAAACGTATATGGCATTTTTCGAGCTTTAAACCGTTCAGTTAAACAATCTAGCACACTGGTTCACGTTGAAAAATTTGTTATCTACAGCATATTCCAGCTGTGTGTATTACAAGAGGAGGTAAGAGTTCATTCGTTGCTAAGATAGAAAAAAAAAAATAAGAGGCTGGACTTGCGTGGTCAATCCATGTCCAGTTAGCACGGCAATGCTGACCTAATTCAACTTAAGAGACACATTTTTACTCATCGAATATTTAGGATCATGTGACGAACAAAAGAACATTTGTGACATCTCATACTCTTCTAAAAATCGAATCCCCGTATACACAGCTAAACTGTATTAAACAATCACCAATAAATAATATTTTGTGAAAGCAAACTGAAGAGAGGAGTGTGAGTATGTGTACTACCGAGCGGAATGTCTCAGGCGGTTTCGTCTATGGCCCGCATTCGGGTGGCCGGGTTCGATTCCCGTGACTGACCTACCTGAAACATGGGTTCTTTTCGGGGGGTTTCTGGGTCGCTAGGTGAATGCTGAGTAGGTTAATTACATCCCCTGAATTTCCTGTCCCTCAATTTCATCTCCATTATCATTTCATGTCATCTCTCATCTGGTGGTCTCTTTCAGGGCAGAAATACCAACGGGAGTCTCGGTGGTGCATGGCGGGATGATGTGCTTTGAGGAAAACGCTTTCCTCTCTGGCGGGACGGACTTCGGTCTCCAAGCCGGCCTAGTAGGCCGATTCAACGACGGGATGCCGCTTGTGCAAGCCTGCTTGGAATACTCTGCTCTGGAGAGGCGGCCTCCGGTCCCCGAACCGGCTTCTTGACTGTTTCGGGGCCACGGCAGGTGGGATGACTATTGTCCTAAGCCCACCGCCGGAGAGTTTCTATCTGGTCAAGTGTAGGGGCTTCGCGCTCCGCATTGTAGTGACTCCTAGGGGTCGGCCGATCTCTGTCTCCTCTCACCTCATCCTTTCTTCCGGGGACGCCCCACTTGGGGCATAGGTACAATAGACCTAGTCTGGTCCACAAGCCGAATCCCCTCCAAGATAATCCACTACCACCCCTACTACTATGTACATCTGTTAAGAATTACCAAAAAAATGTTCAAAAGGAAGTTGTTCCACATTTCCAAACTTCCTCGTGCACTTCTGTAATGCTCACACAACTTAGATGGCAAAGGTAGTTGTGAAAGTATGAATTGTAGAAACTCTACCGTGCTTGCAAAGTTTCTAACGTCATGAACCATCGGAAATATCAAATGTGACCTCCACAAAGGGCAGCTGCCTTATCTCGCAAGAAGTTTGGTATAATGGCGTGTTTATAAATTCAGTGAGAGAAGATGACACAAAAAGTTTGAGATAGCTGTGCCACTATAGTAACAAAATGAGAGAAGCGCTTGTTATCTGATATTTTTTATTCTGGGATGACGGGCAGTCTAGCGAAAGGTGTTCGAAGTTTCCCCCTGTAACTGAATACAGTGATATTTCATTTTCCAACTCTGTCGTTCTGTTTCCTGCTAAAGCGCCCTCGCCCGTTGTTAGTTGCTGAAGACCTCAAAGCTAGAGCACATGCATTAATTAGCTGAAATCATGAACAGACATCAAACTTTTGCTTCGTTTGAAAGGTATCTATGGCGTACACCAAGCAGCATAAATTACTGAATTTCTCAGAAACTTGATCTTTGGACTTCAACAGAACCATTTCAAATGTGCCTATTGAATTACCCAGTTGAATCAGCTGACCGTGGACATTCTTTAATTTATGCTATCTGCTCAGAGACAGTTTTACCTCAGGCACGTCTTCGTCGGTCAGCTCATACTTAGACACACGAAGGTTTCACAAAAGACAGCATGGTCCAAATGCCATCCCTTGAATTAACCTCTCTCCCATCACGAGTTGCACTAGGTACATTGTTAATCTCTGCAAAGCTCCCACCGAAAGTACAACTGGCTACGCATGAAATGTGTACATCGGTAAAGAAAGAACTTTCGAATAATTGCAGACCGGTCTGTACATTAAGTTGTACTGTCACCTCACATAAGGTAAGTCATATACTTCAACACCAGCTTGGCTATTACACTACAAGACCGCAGGGGAAACTAGCATCTCAACCTATGAAAGGGGTGACGCGAGAGAATACTAAGAGCGGCCGTCCTGATGAGAGACAACAGCAGAGGGCAGGGTCCCTAAAGCCAAAATTTTAAATTCCCAGGTGGCATCTCGCATAATCGCCTCCACTTCCCCTTGCAGATTTACACATCTTCTAGGGGACCCGGAACTCGTAGACTGCTATTCGGAGGTGAAGGATTTACGGAGAGCAAATTCCCTGCCACGCACGCCAACACTGAGAACTCTGAAATAAAAAGTGAACTGAAATGGAGGAAATTCGAGGAATGTAATTATACTTCCTAGCATTCACCTATGATCCGGGAAACTTCCGAAAAAGCCTATGGATCAGGAAGGTCAACCATGGGAATCGAACCCACAACGTCCCGAATGCCCGATACAGACAGACACTGCCGCTTAAGGTCGGCAAGATAAGCTAGTAACAGCACATGTCATTGAACTAATAGTGTTAAACATAAGCCTAACATTGTATAAATCTAACGGAAAAGCAAATTTTCACGGTGATAACGAGAATATAGCTCCAAGTTTACAAATTTAATATAGCTGAGTGGTATTATGATAATTTGTCCAGTTCCGAAACGAGAGAATTGGTTCAAATATTACACCGTAGCTTAAGGGGCACCAGCTATTTGGGAGGAGGGTTTTGAGCAGAGAATTTGACCATTCGGTATAAAATATCACTTTAATGTCAGTCGAAAAAACGTAAACCATGACTTTCTCCTGTCGCCTTCAAAACGAATTAATAAGGAACACCAACGCTACATAATGCAATACCATACATTAATGGCAGCTGCTAGTGCCCTTAGTCGAGTAATACTGATAAATAATTAAACCCAAAAGTAGTGCATTAATCAGTCGTACATCAAATTATCGGAAAAACACAAAGAACCACATTATACACATTCATAATGCGTAAAAGCAGGTACCTTTTGTAAGGGAAACATATTGTAACTGATAATTAAATAATTTCCTCCTGTGAACTAACAGTACTGTTAATCACATGCAACTCAACATCTGTACGAGGAGGGATCCAAAAGAAACCGGATTGTTGTCATAAAAGCTTTATTGATGAACCTTTCTACAAAATTATTTCAGTCACCTTCAAAATGCTCTCCATTACATGCGATGCACTTGTCAAGTCTCTTTTCCCACTGTTGGAAGCATGTTTGGAACTCTTCAAGTTTGATATTGTCCAGTGCCCTTTGCGAACCGCATCCACATCGTCATAACGCTCCCCCTTTTAGCGTTTTTTTCATTCGTGGAAATAGGAAAAAGTCGCACGGAGCTAGGTGCGGCGAATACCGAGCCTGAGGAACGACAGACCAACTCTGAGATGCCAAATAGTGGCTCACTCATAAGGCCGTGTGTGCTGGAGCGTTGTCGTGATGCAGAAACCTGATCGCCAAAGTTCCGGGCGTTTCCTCCTCACATCCTCTCGCGGGCGCCTTAAAACATCCAAGTAAAAGTGCTGGTTTACAGTCTGGCCAGGGGGTACGAATTCCCGATGCACAATTCCACGAACATCAAAAAAGACAATGATCACCGTCTTCACATTTGACCTCATTTGCCTTACTTTTTTTTTTTTTTTTTTTTTTTTTTTTTTTTTTTTTTTTGTCTGGCAGAGTTGGGAGTCCTCCACTGGCTTGACGCTTGCTTGGTTTCTGGGTCATACCCGTAACACCAACTCTCATCTCCTGTAATGACTTTGTTCAAGAAGTTTGGATCACGTGCAATCTCTGTTTTCAAGTCCTGGCACACATTCATGGGGATTGTTTTGTGCTCCTGTGTGAGAAGGAGCGGAACAAAATTAGCAGCAACACGTCTCATGTGCAAATCCTCCCTCAAAATCCGCGGGCACGAGTTCCAACTGATTCCTATCGCTGCTGAAATTTGGTTGATCGTTTGGCGACGACCTCGTTGATCTTTTGGCGCACCTTGTCAATGTTTTCCTCATTTCGCGATGCAGAAGGGCGTCCAGAACGAGCTTGGTGTTCAACACACATCTCACCACATTTAAAGCACCCAAACCACTGGAAAACCTGTGTGCGGCTCATAGCGTCCTCCTGGAAAGCTTCCTGAAGCATTTGGTGTGTCTCCGTTGCAGTTTTTTAAGCAGGAAACAAAACTTCACACACACTCTTTGTTCTTTTAAAGTTGCCATAACGACTTTGCAGAGGTACCCCGTCAACAGTCAGAGAAACACAATACCACACTTGCACGTTCAGCTCTACACTGACGCCGTCTGCACAGTTGTTTCATGAAGATCTCTACTAACATCATCTAGCGTGAGAGCCCTGCACTACGGCTACGAGGGGCAGCGCCCTCGGAGTCCGGTTTCTTTTGGGTTCCCCCTCGTAGTAAACCATATGTTTCATATTACATAAATCCAAACAATGAATAAATAAATAAAAGTCAAATGGACAATTTAATGCCATGACGGCAAGTTGGTCATGGTAGCTCAATGGGTTAGTGAGACTGGACGGAAACCAAGTTTAAATCTCGGGCGTGGCATTGAAATTTTCATGCTGTCTCTATCAAAAATCTTAGCTATATACGGATAGTCTGAAGAAATGATTAATTTTCATCAACTAACAAAAATAAAAATTGCTCAAGTCGTTACGGTTCGAACCATATTACCCTGTTGTATGTTTATCTGATACTATAAATACTTGAGTCTCAAATGGCAGCGTGCACCACGTTGAAGTAAATTATTTCGGAAGTAACGTTTACTACAGAAGTCTGTACTAAGAAGTAGATTATTATGGGGGTAATTTAATACGGGATTATCTGAAAAGAGTAAACTACTTCTCAAGTAGTTTGCTCTTCCAATAGAAGCTGACTACGAAATAGAGCTTATTGTAGCTTGGTGCACACTACCCAAAAGCACTTCACTTTATGCAACAAATGGCTGTAGGTTACCACAGCAGAGAATGTTTTGATATTAGCGTACCGGCTCTCGACTGGTTTTGATATACTGCTGGCATAATTACTCAAGAGATCACAAGAGTGTTAGATGAAACTGCTCGCGTAGCATCCTCCTACATATAATCCTTGCCGAAGGCTCATTAGCGGCTGACAACCAAAGTTATATACCAGCTTAACGTCTATGTAGACGAGAATGTAAATAATCGTTCTGGCCTTAGGAGTGTGTTGCCACATTTTGTCATCAACTGACCTAACTGCGCGTCTAATGCAACAAGGAGCAACACAATAAATATGGCAATAAGTCAGTAATGTTTTGGCGTAGAGTAAATGCCTTTTTCCCGTATGTTAACTTATACAATCCTTGATAAGCTGTCTATGGAAAACTGTTATACGCGGCTCTTACTAAAACATCGCGGCAGGAAAGCACATTATACAATAAGGACCCTAAAATGCTGTCACTAAAATTACGGAGTTTTAGGCAATACAAAGGAGAAAATATCAAAAAAGTGAAGAATAGTTACTCATATGGTTTGGTGCGCATCTTACACCCTTATTAATTTATATTTCATTTTCCACGTTGACTCGTTTGCAAACATTTAAACGTCATAAGGTTCTACAAACGTAGTCTTTTGTTTGTAATGAGTGTCTCCACAACAGAATTTGGAACAGCTTCAATTTGATCAATTTTTAGAATATACTTAGAAATGCATATTAAAGTATACGTAATACGGTTTGTTTTAATGCAAAATCAATAACTTACAGCTGATTTTCACCCAAATTAAAAGTTATTGAGGCTGATCAGAAAGCCGGACTGGTTGTCTCCTGTAGCTTCTTTGATAGTTTCCCGTCTGTACCATAATAAATATCTGAAAGAGCAAGGTTTCATGTATAATATCTATAATCGATAGCTTATAGTAATTCCCTGTTTGAATTTCACATAGCACTAAATAACGTGATGCGAGAGGAACAGTACAACGGAATGAAATTCTATTTTAGGTTAAACCACAGAAACTTAAAAAAATCTGCAGCAATCATAGGACAAAGATGTTCTGTATGGTACCAAGCTCTGTGTGGTTGGGAGGAATGCGATCAAGTTTACGTTAGGAATGGCTTAAGAGACGGGAGGGGAGTGCTAACGGCTGATATACAATGTCATTTCGGTGTTATCACTGAATGTAAAAAACTAAACAGGGCAAAATAATGTCAAAACCACATAAACTGGTGCTACCTGTCTAATCATATAGTGTGACACAATTTAAGGATGATATTTTAGCTATAGTGAATATTTAATTTAATATATCTCAAAACGATTAATATATATATATATATTTTTAAAAAATATATCCATGTATATAGATATATATTTTTCTTTTCCTTATTTAACCGTTTTTTATTGTTTCTGTTTTTATTTTACTATCTGTTTTCTTTAGTTTCACACATACACTATACACATAAACACCCATGCCCAAGGCGGGACTCGAACCCGCGACCCTCTACGCGGCGGAACGCTAGAGACATACGCTCTAACAACCGTGGCTACGAGGGCCGGCAAGTATTCGCAAAAAATAAGAAGCTACGATCTTGATAGCTATTGTTATTCACTTTCACATCACAGCGGTTGTGGTAGTCCTTTCTCATCATTGTCACTGAAAACACGTTTATTGTTGTCACTATCACAATCATTGGTGGATCTGTCATCACTTCTTGTCATATTCACAATGATGTAATCTAGACCTCTACGACAACTGTGCCAAAAACCCAAACCCATTAATCCAGGAGTTAGGTCAATATCAAACGTCTACTAATTAACACAACGACCCCTATCACTATTCAATAGAGACCTCACAAACGAAACAACCTCCGAAGAAGTCCAAACGTACCTCAATAGCCTTGTAACAATGAACCCTTGACTAAACTACAAGCTACATAGTTTCAGATGACCAGGCCAGTAGGACCAGCAATTCAACAGTACTCATCGCCACACAGAGCGGCTTCTCCAGGTAATCCCACGCCACATCATTTCGACTATTCCATAACACCACCTTCATCTCACTTAATTATAAGCCGTAGCTCTTAATGCATCCCATTAGACTAAACCCCCTATGCATGCTGCACGAACTAACCACGGGCGTTAGTCAGGGCTCTGTCATGGCTGGCACGCCAACAGACACGCTAGTATGGTCTCCATGCTAGCAAGTTTAGAACTAACCGATACTAACCGGGGTGCTTCAGCGGAACCCGCATATTAACAAACAAATCCCCATTTTTAACGCAACTGCACGTATATTAACATTACAGCACCCTTCCCCATTAGCTGCATGTTAGGTACTAACCGCATGTGCATGGGGAGACGATGTAGCCTCTTCAAGGCGGACGATCGTCACCGGGGCCGGCGGGTGTGGGGCCGCCCCTAAAAAAAAATGAAACCCGACACGATTCCGGCCATTTCTTTTCCTCAATATTCAGCTTTATTTTTTCTAGGCTGATAAGACTTCCATAAGTGGAATAAATCTCCTTTCATTTCTTCGTTGCAATTATCACCAAGTCTCTTTCTTGGTAGAATATTTGCTTGGGCACTTTTCAGATAAGACTAATGTCCAAAATTATAAATAAAGAAGATGGTATGTGTGAAATAAGCATTTCTTTCAACCATTTGGCTGGTTCATTTGGCCATAGTAAATATCCAATGGCGCTTTCTGCCTTACAGAACAGTTTCGCTGCATTCACAACCCCCTTCTTGCCTCCAGTATATATCGTAAAAGGATGAACTGATTGCCTGCGTTGTAGCTTTCGGCAACTTTAAAAAGCTCATTTACTGCCAGAACCTCTGCTCGATTATGTGACTACCTGACGAAGAAAACAAAAATTTTGTGATGTTACTCAAATAATTGTGTTTGTGAAAGAGGATCCGAGTTCGAAGCTTGTAGGTGTGAGTTATCTGAATACGGGTTTTCCGGAGTTTTTCCTTATCCTCAAAGCTGAATGTCGGGTAACTCTATGCTCGATGGACACTGGGTTCATTTCAGTATTATTTCATCCATTTCAATCTATGTCCGATATGGCGTAATCCAGATGCCCTCTTTGTTGCCTGTTCACTGGGAAATTTATGAAATTGTTCCTTGACACCTTGTGATATTTTTCTGTTAAATTTCAAATCAATTGACGAGCTTCACTATGGACCACGAGATTTCGTTTACGAATGGCCTCTGATGTACCCTCAGCCATAATAAGTTACAGTTGCTTGGCACTTGCAACAAACAAATGTTTAGAAGCGAGAGCACCACCATTTATCATCTTGCAAGGAACAGTAACAATCTAACGTGATAATTTCTGTTTATGCAAGCGTTGCCACACGTCAACAACATAACCCCTTAACAGATTTCCCCGCATCCTGCAAACGCACATTTTGGTCCCGTACTGTACTACCTCATGCAGCAGTACCTAGTTGGCTCAAGGACTTCAAAGAAGGCATTCTCTGCATTAAGTAAGGTGGGCCTTGTGTTTCGGCTTCTGCTGTGACTCAAGTCAGCATCAACTCACCCGATGTGATTGTCCGTATTAGCTAAACTGAGAAAGCATAATGCAAGGAAACGACTAGAATTTGGTCGGATTGAGTGAAGACTTCATCACAACTATGCAAATCAAGTCATGTACGAGGGCTGTTCAATAAGGAATGATCATAATTTGTTTACGGTCGTAATTTTTCGCACTAAAATTTAATCTTATTTTATTCTGTTAGCTTAATGCGAAACAAACACACCGTAGTAGTTTCATTGTTGGTACTCCTGGTTCCCATCTGTGAGAACCAGGTAAGTTCAGACATGTTCAGTATCGCCTACCGCTGTGATGGAGGTAACATGCAGTTAAAGTTGATGTTAGAGGAAGATCCGGAGTTTCTTTCAAACGTAAACACGGCTGATGAAACTTGGCTACTCATTTTGATCCTGAGAGCAAACAGCAAATCTCAGTGTGGAAATCTCCATCACCAACCTCCAAAAAGCAAAGGTGGTTGCTTCTGCTGGGAAAGTTATGGTCATCTCATTCTTTGATATTCATGGAATGGTTTATCAGCATGTTGTATCTGCACACACTTCAGTAACTCGACAATACTACAGGGATGTCCTGAAAACATTGAAAGTTCATATCAGGCGCAAAAGGCCGCATTTCCGTGAAGAAGACTGGATGCTGCACCACGATAATGCGCGGCCGCATACTGCCAAATTTGTTGCTGAATAACTTGCAAAAATCAAGGTGAAGTGCATCCCTCACTCTCCCTATCGTCCGGATTTAGCCCCATGTAACCTTTTTTATATTCCCTAACTTAAAGAAACGCCTTCGTGGGAGACATTATCCATCTTCAGAAGCAGTGGTGAAGACTGCGGAGGCGATTTTGAAGGATCTCTCAAAAATGGCTTCCAGTATGTCTTTGAAGACTGGCAGAAACGCTGGGACAAGTGCATCGCATTCAGGGGAGAATATTTTGAGAAGGGCCATCAAAATTATGAGGATGAGTAAAGGTACGTTGTCAAAAAAAATGTGATCATTCTTTATTGAACAGCCGTAGTAGTTTTGGCTAAATTCAGTATCACTTGTGTACTGCATTATAAACTCTATCTTTCACGCTGTAATTTTTTATTATTCTTATCATTAAATGTGTAGCACTGCCCAAGAAAAGTGATGTGATTAGCTAGGATCTCATGAAGAATGATACGACAAAAGTTCCAGGACTAGCAGGGACGTTTTAAAAAGTGGGACCAAGTAGGAAGGGATCACACTGAAGATCACGTCGGGCCGGCGTTAAACACTACACACTTCATTCCATTGAAGATCACGTAAACATTAAAATATAGTAATAAACATCGGCTAAATATATATCTGCCTCATGCTGTGTTATTGAGCCCTCGTTTAAAAATTTTAGAAGCAAAATTTAATATAGCATGTAAGTCACTCATTAATTGTTAATCTATAACGTTATACATAGACACTTTAAAAATCCAACTCACGCACCTGATTGTTTGAGAGCTAATGGTTCTGAAGTATATGTCTATTGAGGTATGATTATTATATTCCATGTATTTTAAACCAACTACACAAAGAATGTCGAATTTATTTCCAGCTGCGCGTTGCCTTTATACGTAAAGGAAGCCGTGTTAAGAATAAAATAACGTACATTTGATTTCTACGAAGCCTTTGTAGTGACAGCACGCTATACATATATTTGATGCTCTTTATTCTGTATGAAGGTTATGCCCCTGACATATTGAGTTAGTGGCAAGATAGGTGACGACGAGTCTGGGAACAAACACAGGTCATGGCCTTGTAGGTCGTTGGTCTTTGATGGGGTTCCTAGAAACTGCATTTCACCTCTCTCTGCTGTTTTTAGGTTTCAGGTACGTGATTTTCTGAGGGAAAGAGAGCGAAAATGTAAGTGTAAGGTTGAATCCCAACTAGAACACGTATGTCTCCGGGGTCAGCAAACCCTTAATAATGGTTTATTCCGTTACTTTGTTGTGCAAGACTGCTGTATGTAACTCACGTATTTCAATCCATTCAGTCACTACCTAATAAATGTCTATATCTCAGTTGCTTCATAAGCAACTATGCAGATACATATCTACTATCAAATTATTAAACACCCCAGTTCTATACATACATATTATATAGAGCAAGATGATTAATTGGCAGCTGTTATAGCATCGATTTTAATGCATTTACTAAGAAAACATTTTGACACTTAAACATGTGTAATGTAACAAGCAAATTCTTATATTATGCTAACCTTTTTATCCAACTCCAATGCTTCTAAATACCTCAGTTAAAAGCGTTATATAGTCATGAAACATATATTTGGGGATAAAGGTTGTCCGAATCACTTGTATGAACTGATTTTTATTATGTTCTAATATTCATAAATAATCCTGATTTAAAATAATGCAATTGACACTGTTAATGTCGTTATAATTTGCAATTATATTTTATTTAATATTTTATTACTTGTTGGTGTTCTTTTTGAGAAATTACAGTTAAACAACTGTTTAAACGCTACATAATTATTCGTACTTGATATTGCTGGAATAACTTATTCATATCTGATCTGAGACGGTAATTATTATTATTATTATTATTATTATTATTATTATTATTATTATTATTATTATTATTATTATTATTATTATTATTATTATTATTATTATTATTATTATTATTATTATTATTATTATTATTATTATTATTATTATTATTATTATTATTATTATTATTATTATTATTATTATTATTATTATTATTATTATTATTATTATTATTATTATTATTATTATTATTATTATTATTATTATTATTATTATTATTATTATTGTTGTTGTTGTTGTTGTTGTTGTTGTAATTTACGTCCTCCAACTTTAAGTCATATCGGACGATGAATGAAATGGGTGAAATGATGCTCAAATGAGTCCAGGATTCAGTTACATGACATTCGTCTATTAGGATAAGGGAAAACCCCGGAAGAAACGTATCCAGGTAACCCATGCTAACTGAGATTCGAACTCAGGACCTCTTGAGCGTGAGGCAGACACGCTACCATCCACGCTACCGAGGCGGGCCAGAGAGACAGTAATTATATATTACACACTTTTTGTATGGAAGTTGTGATAGAGTTCATTGCTGCAGTACAAAAACAAAGTACTTTGTAATAAACGTCACCTCATGTTGGTCTGTTACGTTGAACCTAAAATGATTCTTTTGTAACAAAATTCTACTTGTTTGGAATTGATGGTGCTTAGCATTGCTCCTACATAAATATCTTATCAAATTAAATGCTCGAACCGAAGCCCTTGTTGGTTAATGCACATACTGAGTACGCTCTTGCATGGCAATTCTGACTCAGTGTAACATGGCGGGTTGATAGATCTACATAACACCACATTGGCGAAGATTCTCTGAATTTTCTGGTTCCTTTGCATAAATTTGTTACTTTAAATAACTCCTGAGGATGAAGTCAAGCGTGGCATCCGACGATCTGACTAGCTAGGAGACTGGTCCATGTCTTCCTAATCAATGACCAAGATTTGCTGTATTAAGATGCCCATAGACGATCATAAACCTATGAGGTTGAGCACCATCCTATTGGAACCACACCGTTAATCACCCTTGCAGTGGCATCTACATCTAATAGCAATGGGAGCCCATTTCGCAGAAGTTCCAGGTAGCGTAATCCTGATAGATGTCCCTCAAAGATAACTGGTGCAACAAGATGGTCACCCAGGATTCACTCGACACTGCTCGTGGAAAACTGCCTTCCTTAATGAGTGAGCATTTTTAACATTCCGATAATAAGTGTTGTAGGGAATTAGGGTCATATTGTTTTGGACTCCAAATTCATCCAAAAATAGGATGCTAGATGCGTACTCCGTATAATTTGCCCCTCGGCCCAGCATCCAGTCACAGTTTACTCCAGCTTCGAAATAACTCCCGTAGAATACTTGGTGTAGGTGCAAATGATACGTATGAAACTTACGGGTTCGCAGTATTCCCACCACATAATACTGGCTAATTTTCACCCCAAGAAACGCCCTGTGTGTTAAAATGTGAATGATTTGTACTGGCATTCAAAACAGCTTCCGCAGTAAACCAAACGTCACTTGTTCCCCTCTCAATGACGACATCCTTGCAAGTGACGATGTTGTACGCAGACGTCATTCAACATTCTGAAAGGATTTTGGTGCTGGTTGCCGTTTATTAGGATATCTCACTTAGTACAAATGCTAAGGTTACTGTCTATCCATAAATTAGGAGCATATCAGTGTCGAATTAATAACGAGGGACTGGAATGAATTTTATGTGACAGCATACACGTGAGGACTGAAAGCAGTCGAGTTAAAAAAAGTCACTTTGCGGTTTAATACCACTCAAACGCGATCAACAACTACTTGTATAAACATTTCGTTAAAAGCTCGGAGATAGAAAAAAATTACATTGCGTAATCATATCTTCCCCACGTGGAGTAAATCACGCGATAGGAGCTAGTTCCACGTTACTCTTGCGGACAACTTAGTTGCAACATCAGCCTAATTATAAAATGGACTATAATTATAGGGTTTGGATTCCAATGACATCATACAGGGTTATACAGTAAGTTTTAGAATAGTTATTGCATTTTTTTTACCCATGCGAAATGAGAGATAACTGAACAAGATTGATGATTGGGGTGCCACGTATGTTAACAATTTTCGCCAATATTCAGAATGCAGCCAACTTTTGACCTATTTCGTGCCATTGAATTTTGCGTTAAACTGAACAAATCTGCTATGGAAACTTTTGACATGATTCTTAAAGCATACAAAAAAACCGATGTTTTTAAAGGACATAAAAATTCAAAATTAGTCCACATAATGTCTATGACGTTTCAGGACCTTTGACTTCAGCGCGAACCGACGACAACGTGACCTAGACTAAATTTTGAACTCTGATTGCATATTAAATGTTCATTATATACACAAACGTCGATCATTGGATCCTCCAACATGATTATGCACCCAATCACACATCACTAATTGTAAGGGAGGTACTGACCAAACATAGCACTGGCTAAACGTGTCAACGTTGCTCTAACCACCCGACAGTCTACATTTCCCTCCACCGATTTCGTTTCGCTCCCTCGGATCAAACGGAACCAGAAAGTTATTTTTCAAGACAGCTCAAGACTGAAGTGTTTAAATGCCTGTATATCCTTGCAGTTGGCTTCCAGGGGATGTAAAAACACTGGAAAATCGCTGACAGGGATGCACTGATGCAGGAATGTCGTTTTCGAACAGCTTTCAATAAATTTATTTAAAGTAATTTTATAGCACAAATAAATCTATATTTCTGACTTAAGTACCGATAATATGGGATCATAGGTATTGCTAAAGTGAACATATTTGCTTATTATCGGTCCCACTCTATGAAATTGCTTTTAAAGCCATTTTATGCAAGGTTTATTCATGAATTTCTTTCCACTTTAGATTATTATACAGAATTTCCTACTATTAAAATTGTACATGAGGATAAGTCTTGCAATACAAGAAATTTCACTATTCGACTGAGAAATAAGAGCAACTTTGTACACTCTTTAAACGTGTTCTTGGAAAGTACTGACTTCGTTTTTAATGGTTGATCTGCAAAGAGATGACAGTCAGTTTTACAACTTTCACGTCAATATGTGGGTACGGTTTCTATTGTATTTGTATATACCAGGTGAGTCAGATGCCTCTATTTATTCTTATCTATGCAACCAGCAGTTTATAGTCTAATGTGAAAACATTGACCCTTTTAGCATAAAAGCCGTTATTGCAGCGCTGCCTTTCTAATCGGTAATATATGACCCAGCATTAATATTTACAGCCCTGAATGAGGACCAAAAAGCTGCGAAAATCTTAAATAAATGACTATTTTCATGCATATAATGCTAGCAAGCTGGTAAACCAATTTTTTCCCAAAGAATGACACAGAATACATGACATATGCCCGAATGAATTAGTTAGCTGGTGGACAATGAAAATATAACGACTACATAAGTCCGAAGCGACCTCACATTGTTTTTTTTTTTTTTTCCTTTCTCCGATTCTTTATTGACTGTATTTTAGTTATTAATTTATTTGTTGTTGCTATTGGTTCTCTTGTGAGCCAAAGACACAAGAATTACAATCCGATAGTTCGGAATCTACACGGAATAAGATCATCATATAATTTGCACGAGCTCACCCTATCGGCAGCTAGGAGAGGCACTTGCCCTTTAATGGGTAACTACGGGCTATCTTTATCTTTTATTAGGAATCATGTTTAACTTTGTGAGCCATACAATCTATACCGTATCTGGTGTTGTAGACCATGTTACGTAGTTGGCTTTCATTTTTAGGAGCATGTCGACGACCTTAAATCCTGTAGTTTAACTCTTGAGTTACACTTGCATTTGTGAAATATTTCAAACTTAGTTGAATGGATCAAGCACAATATCGACCATAGTAGAATATCTACTACGAACTATACATTTATAACTATCTTCCAGTGGAAAACATGGCTATTATTGTATTTTGAAAACACTTATAATGTTATAAAAATGTTGTTTATATTATAATATCAAAATATAGGCCACAAGAGGTAAACCAATGGGTAATAACATTTTTGAACCCAACTTCAACTGGCAGAGTGGTTAAGTAAGCAACCTATGTAATGCCATTTAGCCGACGCTACCTTGCGAGGAAAGGTTCCTGTACGAATAAGTAATCGCAGACCTCCACTTCGAAACTTTAGACAATTTTTACAGCCCCATACAGTGTTTTGAGCTCATTTTGGTAGTGTTAACAAAAATGGAAAAACTGCATCCGCCATTACATTTACTCTATGTGCTAAAAGCTGTCGTATTTTATGACAGAAGCGAAAACAATCTACCTAAAACTTAGCATTTTTTGACATTGCTGTACAACGAAAACGCGTGTTGAAGATTTAAATCCAATTGGTCCCACTATATAGATCTACCATTTTGTATTTCAATGTCATTATCAACTGATGCATTTGATAAGTTGTTCCTTCAGATGTGTGTGAATGTACGCTAATGAATAAAAGTTTGTAAACTCGTATAAAATTGCTACTGCATCCTCTCTGTCTGGGTAGGATGTTTTTGGAATCGACATACATTGCCATTGCTTTCTGTTCCTTACAACGCTTATGCACTGATTTATGTACCCCTCCTATATAAACTGTTCTGCAAATCATCCATTAGAAGGCGTTTAAGAAGGCCGTAAGTCACATGTCGCTTAGCACGTTGCGTAAGTACAAAAATAAATAGGGGTAGGTGACTCACCTGGTTGTATATATCGATTGAAGTAGATCATACAAGGTATAGCATTTTAATTATTTTGAGACTTCATATATATACTCACAAAAGACTTAAAATGCTATAGTTTTGTATCATCTACTTCAAAAGCAATCTTCCTAATTTTTAGATGCTCCATACAAGAACATGGAGCAAATATGTACAAATATAATTTCATTAATTTTCTTATTCTTATACGTACTATATACACTTGCATGGAAGTTAAATCTACGAATAAATAAATAAATCTCTGTATGCTAATTTGAGTAAATAAACCTCAGTATTAGGTGACATTTTTGTATTATTAGTCATGCTACAGGCATTTCTCAAACATTTATAAGCCATCAAATCCCGGGCACTGCCATCTGTCCATATTATTTTGTATCCGCTGCTGAGTAATTAGTTTTGTCCCTGTTACTGATTATAATCAGTATAAGTATTATTTTCCTGATTTCTGACGCTCTTACATTTTTATCAGTTACTTTTCCTATTGGGACTTTCCAATACTCAAACCTTTGCTTAACATATTAAAACTGTAAGGTCAAATATTCCTGTAATAATTAATTATTAGGAAATTATTCTCAGAACATATGTGATAAGATTATGTTTGTATGGAAAGGCTTTTAAAGGCAAAGCACTGACAACGAATAATTGTTTTTTTTTTTTTTTTTGCATTAAATCAAAATTTGCATCGTAAACAGGTGGAAACGACCCAAAGTATGTGTTTTCAACATCTTAAATTAATGTTTTGTTCTGGTTCCAACCCAAGATTAACGCTGTGGTAAAGCACGTGCGAAGAGTAAAATGTAACACGTGCAACGAGTTAGCTTCCCCTTGTGTTAAATAATTAAGGATGGCTAAACAACCGCTCATTTTCTGTTCCGAGACCCGGACTGACGCACATGGCCACAGTTCAAGGAAGTCCAAATCGTTCTAACATAGCCTTTTCCGGAAATACATCGTCAGATGTCGAAATCCACTTTCAAATAATGTGTTCATACCTTCTGCAGTTAGAGGAGCGAAATTAGACCTTCACACCTTAAAATCTCTATCATAATCTACAGGTGCAGTATCGTCTTCATTGCCTGCCTTGGTAGCGTGGTAGTAGAGTGTCTGCCTCACGTTCAAGAGATCCCGAGTTCGAATCTAGGTCAGGGTGAGTTACCTGGATAAGGATTTTCCGGGGGTTTTCCTTACCCTGAAAGACGAATGTCGGGTAACTCTAAGCTCTATGGACCCAGGGCTCATTTGAGCACCATTTCACCCATTCCACTCATCGTCCGAGATGACTTAACGTTGGAGGACGTAAATTACAACAAGAAAAAATCGTCTTCACTTTAAAACATTCTCGAACTAAATTTAACTATTTCATCTTAAGAGACATAAGAGAAGACGATATTACAATTGATGTTTTACCATTTTAAAGCTTTGGATGTGTGGGTTTAAAATAAAAACCACAACTTTTCAGGAACAAAATTTTCGATATAATATACGAGATCCTGGAGAAAATAAGATATTTCCGCAGGGTTAGTTATATGAAATTAAAGAGGAAATAAAATATTATATCATTTATATAAAATACATGATAGCTACAGTTTATATACACACAATTTAACTCATGTTGAGAAGCTTTGCTCTACAAACTGGTACCATTTTATATATTTGCTTTGTAGGTACATGCATAGTTATTTTCTCCATTTATACACTGTTCGCTCAGAATTATATTTTCTGACCTAAATGACTTGTTTTCTCAAGAAGTACTTGAACATAGCTAATGATATTTTTGATATGATAGAGTGGGGGACCATATTAATGTTATTGTGGATCTACTCTGATTTTTCACTAAGGCGTGCATCAATCCTGTAAACATTTCACTGTGATATGTTAATTATTTTAAAATAATAGGTCAAGCTGGTAATTGAACATTGGCGGGATAAGGTATTTAATCTTTAATTTAAAAACCCTCAAACTAAATATATAGAAAATAATTTGTGAAATACACACCCGAAGGCTTGAGAAATCGGGAAAATGGCCAGAACGCGTAAACTGGAATATTGTTCGTCCTGCATACTAAAAATCAAAATTTCCTTTAGGTTAATTTGGCTTACAGAACAGAAGTAGAAGCGACTAGTTTCTTTATTGGAACATTCAAGTCTAACGAGTAAACATAGTGATAGCTGAAATGCTGAAAATAGTTATGGGGGAACTAGGTGCCTAGGAAAAAAAGAAAAAAAAAACAAGACGATAAATATAAATTAGCTGCTACTGCGTTATCTGTTTATCTACTCGTACTTATGGTCGCGCAGTGGCTGAGTGGTTAGACCACGGGACTCTTACCAAGGCGCACCGGGTTCGATCCCAGATGACCACTATGTGAAACTTATGGTGAACAACATGGCGCTGGGGCGGATTTTCTCTGGAATTTCCGATTTCCTCGACATCTCATTCTACCAGTGCTCCATATTCATCTCATATATCATCAGTGTCACCGCCTGTGGTGCCGCATGTAGTAAAAGCGGGCATTCAATACTCCACGTGTTGTTGTGTACTCGTGCTCATATGACCGTTGGTTATCAGATGTGTATTTTGCTGGCTTTTGATAACTATAATTAATAATGATGATGATGATGATGATGATGATGATGATGATGATGATGATGATAATAATAATAATAATAATAATAATAATAATAATAATAATAATAATAATAATAATAATAATAATAATAATAATAATAATAATAATAATAATAATAATAATAATAATAATAATAATAATAATAATAATAATAATAATAATAATAATAATAATAATAATAATAATAATAATAATAATAATAATAATAATAATAATAATAATAATAATAATAATAATAATAATAATAATAATAATAATAATAATAATAATAATAATAATGTAGATTTAGTGGATTTATTAATTGTTCGTTTTATTACTTACATTCATTTTTTTTTTTGTATACAGATTGTTTCAAAACGACACCGAGCGATTATAGCCGTTACTTGACTAGTCCGAATTTCGGTGTAGTAGCTTGGAGGTTCTGTTATACATAATTTTATGCAGCATTCAATATTACATAATTTTGTGATTAGGCAGCGCTGGAACCACTGGTGTACGAACCTCAAACGTTGTTATTGAATCGCAACGGTCACAAAAACAAAAACATTATTGGAAATTAATTATTCTTTCACACTGGCCGTGTGTAGGCTAAATTGTGGAAACGTAGAGTCAGACTGAAAAATTCAATGCCATAGCCGGGATTTGAACCACGGATCTTCTGGTTTCCGTCCAGCCGCACTACCATTGTGCTGCTATGGCCAACGTGCCGATATGACATTAAATTCTCCAACTGACTCATATAGATCCGTGGTTCAAATCCCGGCTATGGCATTGAATTTTTCAGTCTGACTCTACGTTTCCACAATTTAGCCTACACACGGCCAGTGTGAAAGAAAAATTAATTTCCTTTAATTAACCTAATAGTGGTTAACTATAAAGCCCGGGCCTTAAAGTACTTACATGTAGTAAGTCGCCATTAAGGTAGTTGTCTCATGTGTTTATGAGAACTCCTAAGTGGTTTATCGGGAAAATATGAGTCAGTTGGAGAATTTAATGTACTATCGGCACGTTGGCCATAGTAGCACAATGGTAGTGCGGCTGGACGGAAACCAGAAGATCCGTGGTTCAAATCCTGGCTATGGCATTGAATTTTTCAGTCTGACTCTACGTTTCCACAAAAACATTATTCCTTGCTCTTTATCAGTGACCCTAGCCTCGCTTTCAGGTAATGGGGCAAAGGGTTACTTGTGCAAAAGTCGACTAAATAACTCGGAGATTTGCAAGGTTGCTCTTCAGTGCAAAACTACACATTCCATCCTAACAGGGAGGATTATGCGCGTACTTAGCAAATCCAAGCAATATGGAGCCCTATACGAACGCAGAAATGACAGATATGGTTTTGATGGATGGTAGAGCTGAAGGGAGTTCAACGAACGCACGATTAATTTAGTTTCAATAACAATATTATTGTAAAAATAGTTACATCAATGATAATATTTATTTGTTTAACTTCAGAGCATTTTGTTATGATCTTAATTGTACAATACTTCCAAACACTTTCTGTAACTATCAACAGATTCCTTTTCAGTTACAAATGCTTTATTTAGTATTACCAACACGTGAAATAAAATGCTCGTCTCATTGTATAAGCCATTTCGTTTTGGTTAATTTATCTACAATTCTTTGATGTTGCTTCCTGTTCTGTTTATGATTTAATGCTTCCATCCTCAACCTCACTAACATTAGCTTCCCTCTAAAAGGTATAAGTTGCATTTGTCCACCAGCTTATTTGCCATTATGGACTGCTATAACGGAATTTTGGAGCACGTTAAACACTCAAGCAATAATTAAGCAATAGCTTGTCTATTGCGGTTTCATAAGCAAAAGAAATTTTTAATAGTAGCAAGCTACCGTGGGGTATGCCAGTATGTTTACAAACAGCTACAGCACGCGGCACGGCGTGTGACCTATACCTGCGAACTGCGACAGCGTGAGGCATGCGTCGTTGTTCCTGTCACTGCCATGTCCACACTCATTCTAGGGCATTTTTATGCGGATCTATTGGCGGTAAACACTATCTAAATGTATCACATAGAAGCTGAGAAACTACTTCTGTATGTTCGTTCGGTGTGCTTTTGAAAAACCCTCTATACGTAAAATTATGTTGTATTTTCAAAAGAAAAGTATGTCAAATATATACATTCCGGTACAGGGAACCAGATGCTGGAACTGCATTTACGTATCTGCTTTAGTGTCACGAAAGACATACACAAAATGTTCTGCTAAAATAAGTGGTTAAGAAATAACATTTTACTGTAGCTTTTCTTTATACCTGCATATGAAATCATCTCCTAAGTGAATGACATCTATAATTCTTCCACTCAGCATACTGAACAATGTTGTGAATTTCGAGTATAACAGACTAATACGCATTTGCAGTGCAATTTAAAGTAATATACGTATTATGTTAGGAAAGTTGTATCACAGGCATTGCAGAACATAAATTAACAATATTCGTATTCTGTTAAATCAAGTCACGTGTTTCTTGTACATACCCTCCACTAAAGTGCTCACATGTCAACAGGGGCGACTGTAGTTCTAGTAAACGATCTTGTAAGATTCATATCCACAAAACAGAGCTAAGGAATCTCGGCAGGTAACTAGCTGTTTAGAATTCCGCTGATTGAGGAACAGATATGGCATCCCTTCACACTGTATGGCTTTAACGGGTAATTAATCACCATACACAAGTAGAACAGCGATCAACCGGGGCACACCCTCCACTGTCCAACGTTCTAGAGACAGCACAAACGTTAATATACTTGAGTGAACAAATGCCTGCACATTCTGCACCATTAGCATTTCAAAGAAAAGTGACCAGAAAAATGAAAATTACTGTAATGAAAACAAAGATAAATTAACCCTCGCACGTGTATGACTCGAGTAGATGATCAATCATTAGCAGCGAGCACCGACTATCCGTTCCTCATTTCATGCCTCATCACCGCTTGCACGCATGCTATTTAAATTATTGCACATCGCGTAATTTACAGGTCCCTTCCTCTGTGTTCCTCTGGATGTTCTACCGATACCAAGGCTGGGGCTATTTTATCAGTGAATGGATTCCTCTTTCCGGCTGTGGGTAAGGGCTATTTGCTTAAACAAGATAGATTGCACCGGGTTTCGCCCGTTTAATATTTCGGTACCGGTGATCAATCAAGCCATTCATTCAGTGCGTTCACACTTTTCACAAGCCACATGCAAAACTCATCTAACAGAGGAGAAAGAAAGACTCAAAGCACTGCGTCATCTTGTTATGCAACGAAACTAGGTGCTTGACCACTTGTGACTCATGCTGTGCCACATCTGAGGCAATTTGTAGAGCACGACATTTTTATTGAATTCTCAGGAATGTGATGCGTGTGACAGCTTCGATAAAGCCATCATAATTTGTGTGACAGAAGATTTACACTGATGAACTTGGTTCCTCTCACAGTCGTGCAGTGCAAGTGTTGAGCAATTTCCGTGCACTATCTCGGTAGAGGTTGCCGACACTCGTTGCAGTCATACCCGAGCTATACCAGGGAGCATAATCAACAGCTCTGAAAATGTCTTCTTTCATTTTTGTATTCCTCTTATCCTTCGAAAATGAAACATAAAAAGAAACTTACTCGAGACGTTTGGAAGCTGTAACTGGAACATTGAACGTTTACATAACCTTCAAAACCGTTAAATCCCTTTAAATAGACTTCATATATTCAAATAGCTATGACCGTTAAGCGAGACAAAATGGACTGGATATACACTCAAAGCAGCTTATCAAGAGTTCAGTCCCAGCGACTGTCGTCAAATGTGTTGTGATAAAAACTAGAAGAAAAACTGGTGTAGTGGCACACTTTGGTAATGACGGGGTTACATTTTTTATAACAAGCAAAACAAACAAAACGCGACATAAACTAATACATAGCAGCTATAAATGTTTCCATTTTTACCTTAAAGGCCAGTGGAAATATTAAAATAAAAAAATAAAAAGTATTCTAAATAGTAATTGTACGCTGGCCGTTTATGCAGGTTCATATCGGAAAAAGATTTAAGGAACGTTGCAGAAGATGTTATTTAACATTTTTAATTACAGGAAAGGTCGACTTTCGTTTACTCGCCAAGCTTGGAGTAACTCGAGTGGCAAGTACAGTCACAGCTCGCTCAGATAATATTTGTATCTCAGATAAAATCGAGCTAGCATGGTTGATTATATGACAATTTGTTAGTCTCTAGTTATTACATCGGGTTTTATAATAGCAATACGGCTAAAAATACGTATGCAATATGACCTCTTGAGCCCCTATCCAGCGGTTTGGTTGAGTCGCCAGCGAGTGCTTCCGAGAGGGGTGATCAAGCCACCGAACTCTGCGCATACGGTGTCCGTTCCTATAGCCCACAGGTGCCCTGCACTTCCTTCAACCCATCCGTTCCTCCCGGGGTGTATGCATAAAAGGCTCAAATGAGGGCCAAAGTGCTAGGTGTCTCCGCTGTTACCGAAACTATATGTTACGCTTACATCATTAATATGTAGCTTACATATTTTCTTATTTTACTTTATATTTATTAACAATTTTCTCTATCCTTATTGAAATAAAATAGCACCTGTTAAATAGTGTTACAGTACTACAATGCACAATACAAGCTTTGAAAAACCTACAAATCAACAATTTCCACTTAAGCGACTTGACTTTATTATCACAGTATGGTAATGGAATATATTGATCAGGTACATTTCAATCAGGTATATGTATGGTTTCAGCTATATTAATGCCTTTGTTCTAGATTTAATTAATTTAGTTGTATTAATTAAAACTCTCCACGTGCTACACCCTTCCCCCCTCTTCATTCAACTAACGCTTTTTGTTTTGTCTTTAACACGTCATTATAAAGAACCCCACATGAACCTTCCTCAAATACAAATGAAGCTAAGCTAAAGAAGAAAATAAAAGACTTTCGTATTTTAGTATTTTATCAATGTTAGGGTATGAAAATATTTAATAACTTTATTATAACATTCCAAAATAACTCAAGTTATTAGGTCACATATCTTGACATATGGAATACTTTAAACAAACAAAATTACTGAAAAACGTAAGTTTTGACAAAACTGTATTTAAGGAGGGAATTTGAATTGTAGTACTGTGTTGAGAGTATTTTAAAGTTCGCATAGAATAATAAATCTTGCCAGCATTAGTAAATCAAAGGTGTCAAGTGAAAGTGTAGAGTATATATAGAGAAAACATCATAAAGTAAATGAAATGAACTAAAAAGGAATTACATAAATAAATGTTTACATTTTTCCCAGACTTTCATCTCATTAAACAGGTGCATTGCCTTAAGTTATATTTGTATTCTAATTATAGATCGCTGATCTAAGATTAACCGAAGTGAAAATTTACACACAGTAAAATAATTTCTATATATGTAAGTCGCTTTTACAAGTCATAGCTTGCTGACACCTTTGTGGAATAATCCCCCGTGGAGTTATGTTCCTGGTTGAGATAAAAAATGTGTTTAGAGCCGAAAATTAACTTGTACTTTCCTTTCCTCGAGGTCGTGGTCTCGAATCGCGTTGTTTAAGAAATAACATCCCTATTCTTCCTTCAATATGTTTCATATTTATCAAGTAAATAAAAAATACTTATTCACACTTTTGCATAAAAAGCTGCCGGCCCCTCCAATCGAGAAGAACAAGATTATTACATACTTTTTAAAATCAATTAAAATGCATCTTGCTTCCTTGGTGTCAATATGTCAGAAGACAATACCATTTATTATCTTTTGAGCGTCGATTTACAGAAGAAATCCTTGTTACAGAATACGCCTAACCTTTATATTAGTACTGCGTGATTTAATCGATTAACTGAAACGATTAATAGATTAATTCTTTATTTTAGATTAATCGAGTCGATTAAAGTTAATCGATTATAATAAATATTAATCAAAACTCATTTAGCCAAATTTGGCCCTCTTTGTTTTGATGTATTGCTTCCAACCTAAACAGCTTTTCCAACGCATCAAGCTTTCAGTTGACACGTAACGTTCTTTGAACTTTGAGATAATATAATTGCTGTTAGCTAAAAGAAATCACTCCGAACCCCGAGAGTATAAATAACACTTCTGTTGTAAAAAGTTCTAAGAGGTATACATAACTAATCTCTGTTTCATATAACCTTGCCCTGCTGACATGTATAACTCCGCGTGCAACTACATGTATCACTCCGCGTTCAGAGCACAGCTGTTCGACCTCTCTCACTGACAAACACGGATTCTTCTCTGAGAGTGCATTAAACACATGCAACACAATTCTTTTATCGCCGCTTTCTTAAGGTTTTCCCTTGCGATGCTTCAGCGAAAAACTGGCGGTAGACTCTGCATACATTATACATGGGAAATTCGTCCATTGGGTGACTGTTCAGTTGGCTGGGGTCTGTATTAAGTAATATGTACTATCAGCATGAGCCCTTCACCTGCCACTACTTTGGGCAAGACTGTTCTACCCGCTGAAGGCTTCGGTCCCCCCCCCCTTTTTGTGTGTGAATGTACAAGTTTCTATACGATTATGGAATAGTAAAAAATTGTATGCCTAACTCACTATATTATTCACACACCCAGAAAAGTGAAGAGAGAGATAGAGAGAGAGATAGAGAGAGAGTGTGTGTGTGTGTGTGTGCGTGCGTGTGGCGCGCGCGCTTGTAATTTACGTCCTCCAACGCTAAGTCATATCGGACGATGAATGGAACGGGTGAAATTATGCTCAAATGAGCCCGGGGTCCATTGAGCTTAGAGTTACCCGACATTCGTCTTTCAGAATAAGGGAAAACCCCGGAGAAAACCATATCCAGGTAACTCGCCATGACTGAGATTCGAACTCGGGACCTCTTGAACGTGTGGTAGACACGCTACCATCTACGCTACCGAGGCGGGCTGTGTGTGTGTGTGCGTGTGTGTGTGTGTCTGTGTGTGTGCGCGCGCGCTCGCGTTACTATCTACTGAGATTTCAGATCAGTTAAAATGAAATGGTTTATAGGTATATTCATTTGAATCACAAGGTGATTATGTTATAATATAGCACAGGAAAGAAAGTCTCCGGGGAATGAGACGCAGGGGGGTTGGAGAAAGTTCCTACCCGCTCCCTCGGTAGTTTATGTCAACCCATGTCGGTTCAGTTACAGACCATTCAAAAACATTCTGACGGCTTCTACTTTTGTAAGTAAATCTTCTCGGTTTTAGAGTACAGAGTGAATACAGCGGATGTTTTTTTAACGGTTCTACTCCTTGTGTAGCATACGCTCTCTGTCACCCACACATTCGCTGTCCTTGTCCCACTAAGTAAGGGTAGCACATTCCTCTCGAGGACTTACGTTGCGTTGGTGGACAGTAGAGGCAAAACAAAAGATGAAAGCAGAATAATGATGTCCCGAGCTTTTTTGTTGTTGTTGTAATTTTACGTCCTCCAACGTTAAGTCATATCGGACGATGAATGGAATGTGTGAAATGATGCTCAAATGAGCCCAGGGTCCATAGAGCTTAGAGTTACCCGACATTCGTCTTTCAGGATAAGGGAAGACCCCTAAACCTTATCCAGGTAACTCACCCTGACCGAGATTCGAATTCGGGACCTCTTGAACGTGAGGCAGACACTCTACCACCACGCTACCGAGGCGAGCTGTCCCGAACTGTAGATGACATGTTTAAATCGAAACAAGTAAGCATACAAGAAGTACTGTTTCGGAAACTTGACTCTAAGAATAAGAGTATTTCAAATATAGTGTATATTTTAAATCAAAATTACATTTCTTGGCTTTACTAATTTTATGTATGAATTTTTAGTTTCCGGTTGTATCTATGCGAATGAACCAGAGAATTCAAGATATGCTGATGGTTCCTGATGACAACATACAAATGTTCCCAGTCTGTGTCTGTCGTTAATTTTGAATTCTTTTTATTCAGCATTGTAGGGGCGGGGAATCAAGAGGCGTATTTTCGCAAAACATCAGTTCCAAATATTATGAGATCTTTTCACAGTTTCTAAAAGAAATCAAAGAGACGAAGAAAAGACAACCGGAAAATCATAGGCTTTGTGATTCGAGCTTCTAAACATTTCAGGCTTTAAGTTTCTAAAATATATATTTACACATTCGCTGAGATTTTTAAGACTACCAGCCGGAAGTTCTAATAGCTTGGCTTAGGAAATCTTAAAATTTCAATATATGATATTTATAAAAAACATGCAGTAACTGACTTGACACAGGTTACTGATTCTTTTTTGAATAGGTTAGGGAAAAGTATAGAATGTTGATCTTCTGTATATTTCATAGGCATCTGTATAAAATATTAATTGCACATTTGTTTTTAAAATATGAAAATGTAATGTACTTGTTACACAGTTCTCTGAAACATAAACAGAAATTACAACGCATATGTAATGGTTACGGGACAGACACGGGTAGTCAACGTCATTAAGGCATGGACTCGTGAACGGAAAACTTGCCTTTAAAATGCCGCCAGGACAGTCCTCTCTAAACTACAATTCTTTCGGATTTTTCGCACTCCTCAAAGTACGAGGCCTGTTCAATAAATAATGATCATAATTTTTTACGCTCATAACTTTTCGCAATAAAATTCAATCTTATTATATTCTGTTAGCTTAATGTGAAACAAACACGCCGTAGTAGTTTCATTGTTGGTACTCCTGTTTCCCACCTGTGAGAACCAGGCAAGATCAGACATGTTCAGTATCGCCTACCACTGCAATGGAGGTATTATGCAGTTAAAGTTGAAGTTAGAGGAAGATCCGGAGTTTCTTTCAAACGTAATCAGTCCTGATGAAACTTGGCTACATCATTTTAATCCTGAGAGCAAACAGCAAAGCTCAGTGTGGAAATCTCCATCATCACCAACCCCTAAAAAACCCAAAGTGGTTGTTTCTGCTGGAAAAGTTATGGTCATCCCATTCTTTGATGTTAATGGAATGGTTTATTAGCATGTTGTACCTGCAGACACATCAGTAACTGAACAATACTACAGGGATGTCCTGAAAACATTGCAAGTTCATATCAGGTGCAAAAGTCCACATTTCCATGAAGCAGGCTGGATGCTGCACCACGATAATGCGCTACCGCATATTGCCAATGTTGTTGCTGAATATCTTGTAAAAATCAACGCGAAGTACGTCTCTCACCCTCCCTATAGACCAGATTTAGCCCCATGTGACTTTTTTCTATTCCATAACTTGAAGAAACGCCTTCATGGGAGGTATTATCCATCATCAGAGGCAGTGGTGAAGGTTGCGGAGGCGAGTTTGAAGGATCTCTCAAAAATGATTTCCAGCATGTCTTTGAAGCAGAAACGCTGGGACAAGTGCATCGCATTCAGGGGATACTATTTTGAGAAGGACCATCAAAATTATGAGGAAGAGTAAAGATACGTTGTCAAAAAAAATTGTGATCATTCTTTACTGAACAGCCCTCGTAGATATGCCTTTACAAATATCAATTCATGTATTATTTATGTCTATACCAGTGATGCCACATGCAGCACTGCCACTGCTAAGAATACATTTATTTTAACTTTCTGAAACCATGTTTAATATACTGGTCATCATGGCAGTGTCTATGAAACGCAACATTAATAAAATATTTATTGTATATTCATTGCATTTCCTAGTTTTATAATGTAGTAAATAATGTTCAAAGTTTAGGATTAAAGCTGTGAAAGTCGTAATGTTTACTATTATCGTAGCTTAGCAAAACAACAGACAAAATTAATTAACCAGTTAGAATCTTCTGGTTTAACAAGCTTTACAGCTGCCCTTTACTGACCTCAATCCCTTGATATTAGACCTAGAGTTTCAGAGTAATTACTGTTGTTTTATTTGCAAATACAGGTCACACACTGCCTGTACAAAACCATATTATAAAATTAGCTTTTTTTTACACCTACGGCGGCACAAGTTTATTATAACAATGCCTTTATGTTTTGCCATTTAACATTTCATAGTCAGCTTCTGATACATATTATGCTTGGAGTTAATTCTGACATTAACAGCTACTCTAGTATCTTGGGGGGACTTCAGGGTTTTTTAAAACACATTTTACATAACTTGCGTTAAAATACTAAATCCTTTTGACAGTGTAATAATTCTGCGACTTTAATGTCTACATGCTGGAAGAAACACATCAGGCATTTTTCTGCCATAACAATGTGTAGAGATCTGTCCACAGATATGTTTTATCGTTATTATACAGAAGGGAAGGCGAAAGAAACATGGAGTAACACGAATCCCTTATTTGTACGAGGTTGCGGAAAGGGCATTTCACTATTAAATGACGGCTCGTAGCTCTACGATTGCAATGTAACAACCAAGCTACAGAATACACGACAGGAATAACCAACAATCATATTTAGGGAGACCGGACCCTGAAAACTCCAATAAAACTCGACGTGTACACGGATCAGCTCTTCCATTCTGAACGGCACGGCGCACACATATTAGCCTGCAGTCAGAGACCATTCATTACCCAATGTCACTACCATCCCTTCTGCTAGTATTTAATAACATAGAAGGGCGAGCCCTTTTTTTTCTACCGCACAAAGATTTACAACTAGCAATAAATTTTATTTTACGAGTAAGGAAAAAGGAACAAGAGCTCCGTTTTTTAAGAGGTGAACCGTATCAGGCAGAGGCAAGAGGTATAATTACGCTTCTATGTCATGGAATTCGAACTTTTAATTTTTACCCACTCCCAGCGTCATCTTCTCTCATACAAAAGGACGTTGTTGGACGCCCAATTAAGAGTTTACTACCACATGTTTCTCTGTGACCGCAGCCTCGACAAGCCATCCGAAATAAAGGTTTGTGAAAACGAGGGTGAACAAGTTAAGCTGGCTTTCATCAGAAAAGCGGAGGTAGCGGTGAGAAGAGGAGGAAACGAGGGAAGGAAACAGCAGAAAACCGTTAAAACGCAGGATTCCGAAACAATCCTTGCACGTTATGAAAAAGGAACATATTAGTTTTTCAACATTCTTCTACTACGGTGAGAGATATTCTCTTTTCAAATATACTACAACGAAAACTAGGAACTAGATACACAAATACCACGAATATAATGCGACACAGCGTCTAAAGCCCAATATTATCGGAGATGGAACCGTAAACAGGCAAAGCGCGCGCTCACCATGCGCTAATGTTAGATAGCTATAACCTTCTGGATGTTTCGACATCTTGAATGTTCTGGAAAGTCCAACGACTGTATCAGCGAGCACTCTCGCAAATTTCGAGAGTCTGGCGAAACAAGTTGATGGATCTGGCGAATGAGGAAGTCTCAAGGATCAAGCGATTGAGTTAGTACATTCGTTTTTGCTGCACAATAAGGGTTGTTCTCCGAGTGATTTGTTGAGGACTGTGCAATGAGGCGCTTACTGCATGGGATTGTAGCCTTCATGTCCTCGACTGCCCAGCAAATCAATCATCTGGGAGAAGAGCCTATACCGGGCGAATTTCGTTACACTGCGGCGTTATGAAAAACAGGTAAAATGTCAGTAAACATTGAGCTGGTTCACGTTAGAGAAATGATAAAAGCCAAGCAAAATCTCGGCGAAGGTTGAACTCTATTAAGTACGATGAAAATTGAGTAAAACGGCAGCTTGAAAAACTATACGAGGTGGCAATATTACCGAATTTCAGCTACCATGACATTAAGGAGAAAATGCTAACAGAAACAAACGCTAGAACAAACGCAACTTAGTCGCGCACGAAGTATTGTTGATTCTCAACTATGGTAGTGGAGCCAAATTTACGAATTTATGGCCCAAACGTCAAAACTTACTTCAAATTAAATAAACATTACTTGAAGAGTCTAGCCTCTTAAGTGTTTAGCGTCTGTACTACTCAAGTCATTTCAAACGTTGGGCACTGTTATTACATGAAATGCAATGGCACTTGGGAAAATATAGGTATATTTGAAAGGAAATGTTCCAGACCTAAGTACCTCTCCGGCATTTGACAGTTATGACAGAGGAAAACTCGGAATAAGCATCAAGGAGGCCTGAATAAGTCCGTGGCGTAATGATCTCAGCAAATGCAAAAACTGCGCAATTTCTCGTAAGATGTTGCACAATGTATCAGTTCCAAATGCCACATATGACTTTCAGTACAGTGTTGAATCTTGCTGACCAATTTGTTGATTTCAATGTACGATAAGATGTAATCATGAGTAACATGGTTTCCCTACATTGTTTTCTTGTAACGTAAGGTTGATCATATTTGTCATCTTAAAACGGCAGTCAGTTCGTGTCAGATTGTGTCGGTTCAGGAGAAACTTCTGAAAAGTCACCCATTTTCCTTTTTTTATACCCACCTGTAGAGAGTGCTCGTAATTCGAGGAGCATCTTATGCAAAAGTAAAGGAATATGGATAACTGGAATAGACTAATAAACCTTGCAGCGGATTTGATGCAAACAAAGCCTAGGTATCTCAGGAACAAATTAATGCCTCACAAGAAAGTGTGAATAGACAGAATTGCTCGTGTCAGGTGCAACCTCAGAGAGTTATTGGATTGGTTTTTCATTAAGTAGCACACGGAGAAGTAAACATTATTGGTGTAGATTAACAGTTTCCCAAATGAAAGCAGCCACTCATATCCAGAAATGTATTTTAATGCGTAAGGCATTGCAACAATAAACTTTAAGAGCACAGTACTGTAGTGAAAAGTCTGATGCATTGAAAGTGCATGAATTCTACAAAAGACCTTTGTTGGTGTTAGGTGCTACAAACAAAATATGATGTGAGCTTTCAGATAATTGAAGATTTTAAATTCAGCTGAAGATATGAAAATTTCCTAAGTTACAAGAAAAATACTTATATCGAAGAAAATGCACATTACTGCCGTTCTTCGGACGAAATGAGTCGTGCTGATATAACTGAAAGCGCAAAGAGATTTAGAGAGGTGTACCAGAGCGAAATGTTACAGACACTTACATTTTAGAAGAATTCTCACAGATGTTCCTGTGGGAATTGATTCGAACATGTTCCTAACTGCAACAATTCCATGATTAGGATACTGCCGGTGGTTGTGCTTGATTACGTGTCAGGCACACTAGCCCTCTGATGCTCCATATCAACGGCATGATGCACCTCGCGGCTCAACAAGCCGATCAACATTACGTTCCTGCTGGCATTACCACATGTTTTTTCTTGTTAGTATTACTAACAGAATCGTTACCTTGTCTAGCGCCTCACGAGTTCATACAATCAATTCCGAAAATGAAACTATTCATAAGTTTCCGAAACCAGCGAGTTTACTTAGATGGTTAATTCTGTAAAGCTCTATGTCCAAATTTCTTGAGGCTATAATCTGTATCAAACTACAAATATCCTGTTGTAAACATATAAGAGGGGAGATAGAGCCACTCTAACGGAACGCTCTTAGGACCACATTAGTGAGGCGGAATTCGTAGAGATGGGTATTTTTCGATAAAATATTTCCTTTGTAAATAAGCTACCCAAGAGCGTTCCCTTATAGTGCCTCTAACTCTCTTTCTCCCTTCCCATATTGTTTTAATTTGAGACATTATTGTAGCAACCTGATTTAAACCCTGGAGCAAATAATAACACAGCCCTGAAGTACACACTTCATTTATGTTTCACAAACGAAACGTCAATTGCGTATTTGGTATCGCTAACGCATACGGGCAATGCATAATTAATGACAATAAAGTATGCACTGCAATAGGATAATAATGGACTATTTACAACTTGTAGCTACTAATCTAAAACGTATACTTGGATATCGATTTTCAACAAAATAAATTTCATTATCCACAACCAGTGTGCTTTGCTCTGTCTCCCACATCGACATCGGGAAGTCAAGTACCATTTCCAAGAATCCGGTTCAACTTGATCGAACTGCTATTAAATGTGACTTTTTTCAAATGTCCTTAGATAGTTCCATTCCAAATTTGCAGACATAAAACGCTCTACACGAGGCGCTATTTTTGGAATTCCGTGGGCATAGGGTTTCACTGCAATGACTTCCGCTTTAACTAGAAAGCAAGCAAGCCAACCAGTTTTATAGATCTTGAGATGTAGTGTTGCCAAAAGCTATAAAGATTTAAAATTATGAACGATGTAGAGGACCTCCGTTTGAGTTCCTGCATGCCCAACCGTTCATATTTCTATCTGTGAATAGGGATTACTGGCCACTGAATTGCAGAATACAGAATGTAACAGTGACTTGGTTAGACTACCTCGTTATTATGGACTTGAAAACTTGACAAATAAAAGCTTTCAGGTTGCAGCGTTTCGCTGGTCGCTTGTTAATTTGCGGCAGCCTTAAGGAATCTGCAAATTTCATTGATTGTATTTGTGGTTGATTCATTAGTGCTGGGATTCTTCTTAGGTCGTGTCCACGGCTGCTCATCTACTATGGTTTAAGTAGAGCATGTTGGGTATGGAGATCTAAGGGCAGTGTGACGAGAAACAATAACAATAAATGGTAGACTAATCACTGTTTATTCGAATTTACACCAGTTACTATAGCGTCCCCGATAAAATGTTTTCACTACTGATGCACCAAGAATTTCCTTATACGTTCGCACACCTTGCATTTCGCACTGAGACTGACTACCGCGTTGTTTCCCAGTTCGTTTTACCTGCTTGCATCTTCTTGTAAGGGGTTGAGTGCACTGAACTACCCTGAGCCTTCGGTCCCGTTATGCACCGTTAGGATTGTCTTTTGAAAAGCCTAAAGAGCATTCTTTTCACATAATGAAAACATTTGTACGGTGGAACTTTTATCAATTCATATGCTACAACTCACGTTTTACAATTATATATATATAGATATCCATCTCGTCTTCCTAAATTATTATTTATATTACACTTATCTTAATGAGGTACTTATAAATAATGCCTCAAGGTAAAAAGAAATGACAACAGTTGTGGCTAGAACAACGGCCTGAGTTCATTTAATAACTTCTGTATGTCACAATATATTTCCAACTATTGTTATACCTTTAATCATACGATCTTAATTGTGTTCTGGCAGGAATGGAGTGCCTATCATCTTAGGGTACCAACCGCGTAATTTTATTAGTCTGCCAATGAGAAGTTTGACTCCGTTGAGACGAATGAGCACAGAGTCACCTATTATTAGAAGCTTTTCTAGATTCTCTCTCCAACAATGTTCTATTCAGCGATGATAAACAACCAGGTCCTTATGTTCAAAGCTATGTCTACGAAAGGACAAATAACCAAGTATGCTGTATCCTTCAAACAATTTGTTATACAGCAGAACCACTTTGTAGTCCATGTATTTTCATTTTAAATCACAGCTTACCTTGTTTATGTTATCAATATTCTTAATGATCAGTGACCCTTTAATTAAAGGAATATGAAATAAATGTTGGGGCTGCCATAGCCGTGTATCATTTTATATGTTGGACAAATGATTCAAGAAAATGTGAAATTGCTTCGCAGGTTGAACATGTAAAATACAAATTTGGTTCAATTATTAAAACTGGTTCTAACTTAAGTTTAATACACGGATTATTTTATTCTCCTCAAACAAGCAGCGTTTGTCACGTCGTAAACAGGTCAAGGGGGCGAAATAAATTTAGCAATGCACCTGTGTACACCTAAGCAACATTTCAAGTCTGTTCAGTTTCCAAAAGAACAGTGTGTCCACGGAAGCGAAACACTGCCAGAACTTTAAACATGGGAAAAGCAATTATTTACTGTCGTTCGGTGCGCAAACAAGAGTGTCCACAAAAGCCTGTCCCATTTATCTTAACACCTGCACCAATTAAACGTTATGCACAAACAGCTTGAAAGGCTTGGGAAAGCTAGGCGCAATTTCATTTGATCACAGTTCCACGGAGACATTAACGCTGTTCCTCTGTTTAATTGTCCTGCACTTCAAAGAATGCATGAGGCATGCATTTCGGTTGCAACTAGGCAGGATGAGTGGTGCATTCATCTCTATGTATATATTCTAACACTTTTCGAACAATGTAAAATGACTTCAGAATACATCCTCGAATGAGTATGTATCTCTTTCATTCACGCTAATATACATATTAGAATATTTTAAATTTAATCGTAACTAAAATAACGTCTACACTGAGGATTCATCTGTAATACAAATGAAATAGAACAAAAGGAACAGTTGGCTAAATTTTATATATTAGCCATCTGGACTTTAAGGAAAATTTGTGAAGTTATCTTTCAGTACTTTTTTCCATAAAAACCTTACGAGTTTTCTATCTATCCAACCAAATCTACCTAATATATTAAATCAAATCTATTCATATATTCTATCAAATCTATTCATCTAGTCCTAATCGAATCTAATCCAATGCATTCCTAGTACAATAGAATCCTAGTTAAGCCAACCTTAATTTAGTCGTAATCTAAACCCAATCCAAACCAATAACTCTATATAATCTATTTATCTAATCTATACCAATATTAGAAATAAAAAATTAACGAGTGTGTCTAGGTTAATATCAGAAACTTCTTAACCGAATTTAATAATTCTTTCGCCATTGAAAATCACTTTCTCTAGATGGATATGGGCTAAAAGAGTTCCTAACATATACTTCTAAATGACCAAACTCGAATTATAAAGCTTGTATGATACCATGCGTTCCCTGAGCAACCGGACCGCTTCGCTTCGCGCCTGCCCCCAGAGAATAACACCGTTATGATGGTGACGTGGACCCACTTTTAACGTTCTACACTGACGAGGCCTGGTTTTATCTTCAAAATCACGTTTCTTTGCAAAATAATAGATACTGGGCTACGGGAAAATCCTCGTATTATTCATGAAATTCCTCACCACGCTGCAAAAGTTGGGGTTTGGTGTGGAGTAAGTGCACGTAGAATTATCGGTCACATATTTTTCGACACGATAGTTGATTCACACACGTTTATATAAGTTACATGTTAAATAACTTTTTGCGCAACTAACAAGAGATGAACTGTTGTGTGTGTAGTTTCAGCAGGACTCCGCTACAGCGTACACTGCTGCGAATTCTATGCATGAATTGCAAAGTGTGCATGGTGTAAGAATAATTAGTCGAGGATTGTGGCCATCTCGTTCCCCTGATCTATCTGCATGTGATTTTTATTTATGGGGAACGTTAAAGAATAAAGTGTACGCATCCAATCCGCACACGTTACAGGAATTGAAGGACAACATCACACACGAGAGAAATAGAGGCAATCAGGCAAGGTGAACTGCTTCGAGTGAACCAAAACGGTTTTCGGATATATAAGGAATGCATTCGCGTTGAAGGTCATCATTTTCAACAACTATTGTGATTTCAGGTAAGCCTAATGTAAATTAGTACAGTAGTTACAGTTCCGTACACGTTACCTGCCGGTCCTTTAGGCTTAATTCTGGCGGACAGCGTGCCAGCCCTCACCCATTACAGTGCCGCTGCGGGGCGGTCCGGTCACTCGGGGAACGCATGGTAGAATGCGAACACATTAGAGTAACATACGCACATATTTATGATGAAGGTCTGGAACTTCTGCGGCTCGCATTCAGGGGTCAATTCCAGTGGCCAGCTTACTGAGAGTAATATATTATTGTGTTAAATTAGTACAAAATATATGAATATAAATATGAATGGATAACGTGTTACGTCTTCTATATACATATATTTTAATTTCTGTTAAGGAACATAATCAGACAGTAGACGGTACTATTTCTTACGGGTGTTACAATATACTTGAGGTATGGCAGACTAACACAGTTTCCCCGATATAAACCAATTAGATATGTAAGTTCGTGTCTTTTATTGTTGCTTTCCCTTAACAATGGGAAACATCCTAGATGCTAACATGTAACAAGCATAAAATAGATTAAAAAAAACATGTTGGTAGGTAATATTAAATCATTTACTTGAGCTCCAGTTTATATTATCACATAAAATGTAGTTTACATGTGGTTAAGAAAACCATCACAAAATAAATACCGTGCACAAAGAGATAGGATGGGATGAAATGTGTCGTATTTAACGCCCGGTTTAACTACATGCGGCACCACAGGCGGTGATACTGATGATATATGAGATGAAGAGGGAGCACCGGTGGAATGAGATGGCGGGACAATAGAAGATACCGCAGAAAACCCGCCCCTGCGCCGTGTGGTCCACCACAAATCTCACTTTGCGGTCGCCTGGGATCGAACCCGGGCCGCCTTGGTGAGAGGTGAGCGGTCAAACCACACAGCCATGGACGGTACGGCCGTAATGGCATTGAATGGATGAGTGAGTGAGCTTATAGAAAGAGGGAGCGGGAAAGAGAGAGAAAGGTGAAGTCTTTGAATTTAACGAAATAATGCGAACGGTTGCGATTATTTTCTTTATATTTATCACACAATATCTATAAACACACATGAATTCCCGTCCATTACTCAGCGACCTGAGAGCGCTCACTTATAGTATCTCTCTTTCACCCCTGCCATATGTTTTTAACAAGATCGTTCCCGTTTGAGACGGATAAGAAAGAATTTTCAGGGTTGTCAACTACCCGGTTGCTAAGGGAGCAACGTGGCTCAAATGAATATTAGCGAAAACAGAACACGTCGCATCGCTCAGTCTTTGGTTGCTGAGGGAAGCACTACATGTCCACTCGTGGAAGGAAGGTATTTTCACTAAACCCTGATGAAACCATTAACAGTCTGCATTCGCGAGGGTTAAACATTTCAGATACTGTACAATCTTACCACTCGACCGAGCAGTGCCCGGCGTGACATCACCAAATTGGAGGAATACGAGAAGAGGGGTACCACACGCTTAATAATTAACATTGGATAAATAAACAGCTGTATAAGAAATAAAAATAAATAAATAATATTAAATATAGGTATAATATAAATGGTTCTGATACACCACTGAAGTTCAACCATCACTGTAGAGTTGACACTTCATATAGGCCAGGGGAAGTACATCTTTTTAATTCTTTTTGAGATGATAACGTCTGTGTGATGCCATGCTTGTTGAGTTCATCCGCTCATTCAGCAATATCATGAATTAAACAGAATTACTAACCCCATGTACCCTTCTGGAACATCATAACACTGGTTTAAAAAGATGAAGGAGGCTGCGACACACAGCATGGGAGTCGGAGTATTCCAAGGCGTGACCACAGGTTAACATAGAAGGTAATGTTTCCCTTTCTTCTAATCCGATATGAAGAATCAATAAATGCCTTTATAAAGAGGCGCTTTCCCTTCACAAAATACTTCTACCAAATCCCAGACCACTAATTTCGGCATACGTAAATCAGGTGTCCCATATTGCTTCTTCCACGTTATTTGAGTTGTAATATGCAGATATGAAAGCATTTAATCTCTACCTAAGATATTTGACATTCTTCTTCACATAGGCCTTATTTGATGTATGAAATATAGTGAAGGACCGACATTGATTTTGGTTTGCAGTATTTGAAATAATTTGATACTGATTTTTTTAAAAAAAAAAACCTACCTTCTCATTCGGTTTTTATGGTGCTTAACAACATAACCGTTTTTACTGAATCTGGAATATAGGCCCTGGGAAACTGATAATACTCGCAATGAAATTATATGTGTGGAAAGTTGCCAGCTTTGAGGATTTGGAAAATCTGGATAAAACCTCAGTCCAAGAGAATGCTCCTGGCGGAATTCGAACTTCAGACTTGCCATTCCTTAACGGCTTGGACAAACCATTCTGTTTGCACACCTCCGTGGTCAAATAACATGGAGATCCCGAACTGCACACTGATGGAACGAGTTCAGTAAAACCACTAAGATGTTTAGAATTCAATCCCGTAAGCTCTACCATTGAAAACAGTCCGCCAAATGGAGAGAGAAAGTTAACTGTCTTCCTTCATTTTAATATGTCATTTAGGCTACTCTGCGAACATGATATGTACCTATTTTTGGGATAAATGACTAACATATTAATACATATTTTAAAACACACTGAAAAAGATGACTTTTTTCTCCAATGGGCTAAGTTTGATGTCAACATATACAAGCACGAATAGTAAAACATAGCAAAGAACTTGAGTCCAAAATTCATTTCCTGCAAACCAGAAGCAGGATTTAAAATTCCAATATTATCTAAGAAGAAATATTATCTATAGTAAACTTATTTTCCGTTAGCACATTTGGGGAGATAGCCGAGGATTATGTTTTAAACAGTTTTGGAAAATCCGAATAAAAACTATCGAACTAATTGATAATCGCAAACGACCGAGTTATTTGGTATGTTCTGTCAGCATTCCATAACATTTCCACTTTACCACTTATACTTAAATACATATATTAATATGATATACATAAATAAGATTGGAGGAATATAAAGCTCTGGCATCTAATGTACATGTAAAACAATGAATAACGCGATTTGCTAGGGTGCAGTTTTAACATCTTTCGGAAATACAAGGTTTGTACAGACCGTGTGCCAATATAAAAAGTCGACATATGATAAAAGATGTTCAAATTATAAGTCGGTCCCCTCTAAGTCATCACAACCTGTGCATGGTGGGATATATTCACCAACAATTTTATGGTTTAAAAGATTTATTAACTTAAACTGTGCGTGGAGAGTGGAGCAATTAACAAGAAATGATTTAACTCCCCTTAAAGATGCAGTAATACCACTGGCCGGCGCTAATAATGATCACGATTATGATGATTCGTTTATAACCTTTTACTTTCCAAATTATTAACTCTCACAGTGAATTTCAACTAATAAGATTAAAATCACTGAATAAGTTAGGCAACAAGTAGAACATAAATTAAGAAAAACATGGGTTAATTAAAGTTATAATAGCATGTGGTAAATTTTGAAAGTTTAAAGAGTGGGACTTGTGCCAGCAACAGTATTCATAAATTCAATTACTTTGAACTCAAAGGTGAAGTTATAAAAGTGTTTTGAATATATGCTGAAAATAATGCAGTCTATGTTGCAATATTGATTATAAATAGAGAATTTCTGAATTTTGCGTGTATCGACGTTGTTCTAATTCTCCACAAAGTACGTAAAACACATGCATGGACCTTGCTTTTAGTGTCATTCTCTTTTGTACTCTTATGATCCATCAAACAAATAAAATAAAATAATTCCTATAACAGTGTAACATTTAGCTATCATTTTTCTTATTGGTGTTGCGACGCAAATATTGCAAATAATTTCTATACAAAAAATTACTATGAGAACAGAAAGGATACAAAAATAATTGAAATGCATGTGCATTTATTTATTCACACATTAAATTATAATAAGGAACTTCTATTATGCTTCATCATGCCAATTCAGTTTCGAAAATTATACTTACATTTTAGCGAACATAGCCTAAGGCAGAAAAATCGTGATATACAGAATAGCCGAGCAAACTGTGCATATTTAATAGCTGATTACATAGCAGTTGTAGCTTTTCAATCAAAATTATGTTTCCGAAACTTAAGAAAACTCGTTTACATCTGTGTTAAGAATATAGTTTTAACATAGCTCAGAAACAAACGGAACTGTGCCATCTATTGTACGACTACCGAATGAAAATAGTTTCCACTGCAGTAACTACCGTAAAACATGCTATACTTCTAATTAAACTGAAGAAATAAACATAAGTGATATCAATTTATCGAAAAAATAAACAAAATACTCTATACTTAGGTTTTGCAATAAATAAATTCCATTTTTATTTAGCTTCATTTTCCTTGGCTTACTAACTCGTTCTAGGGATACCATCTTAAACTATATTCCACCTTTTGTAGAAAATATAAATTAAATATTTAATTTATTAAAACCATGCCCCTAGGTGTCATTAACATATATGTATTAACATATTTTTATTGTTCGTCCACTAATTTATTATTACATACAAATTAGTTTACATTACAAGAGGGTGATATCTGATTATTGATTATAATTATTTTCAAGAAGTCTTTTACATTGTTGAACTTTGTTAACAGTTTTCGATATTGCTTGTAATTTAAATTATATATGTATATACTTTCACTGCTTACTAAGATTTTTTTATAGCAGTCTCCATTTGGGAAGCCGAATTTTTTAATAATCACCCACACCCAAACCTACATTCCTTCTTTGTATGCTAAAAATATGAGAGAATCGATTATTACTTGAATTTGCAATCACGCACTGTCAAATTTCATACAGCACTGTTCTGGGTAGAAAAACTGATACGCTTGCTTGTACGCTGCGAACGGCAAACGACGAGGGGGCTGGAAGTCGACTGGAAAGCTGTGACACGTGGTGACAGGAATGTCCATATCTGGTCTAAATAAACTAGGATTTATACTGTCGGAAATTCTACGAACTAGCTTTCACATAGAGTAGATCGGGGACAGATGCTAGACTTAAGGTTTTAGGGATCAAAAGTTGAGTTTAATTGAGAGTTTAGGTTCAGCACTAAACTGGCGTACACTGAGGAGCCTTCTCTACATATGTGCAAGTTTTTATTACGTTATTATTTTTAATTTAGTGTGTTTTGATTACTTTAATAAAAATTGTAATTTAGGCATCTCAACCCGAAAATCGGGATGAGATGCAATCATATCGCAAGCAAAATGGAGTACTATTTTTGTGCATTTGTGATACAAATACATATTTTAGAAAGCATATTTATTAGTATTATAAAGAATAAAGTACTAAAGAAAGGTAATTCTGAATGTAATAATAAACCAATGACATGATTACATGCAAATGAAATCAAAGTTCTTCTGCACAGTTGTTGTTGTTCTTCTGTACAGGTTTCATGCAACCATCTTCTGCAAACGACATAACTGAATCCAATCAACCTGTGGTCCAGTTTTATCGTAGTAACTGAGAGCACACTCAACACAATAATCACTGTCATTTTATGACCTGTTTGGTCTTCTAATCTTTGACTCATTTTGCTGCAGATTTCCCTTTGTTTAATTCATTCTGATCTAATTTAGACCTCTTTTAAGCGATTTAGTTCTGTGAGAACTTTAGCATGTTTCTTCTTGCGATTAGATTTGAGTGGATCCAATATAGGCACAGAAGTAAATTCTTCAAATGATGTGGTTCATTCTGAATAATCTGCAGTTCAGGTCCCTCTTCATTTTCTGAGAGAACTACTTCAGCACATCCTCTCCTGTTTGGTTCACTTTCTTGAATACTTTCTGAATGATCAGTAGCAACCTAATCGGAAATTTGATACACATAGTGGAATCTTTCTTCATCAAACGTCGTTTTAGCGTTCTATATGGAATGCTATATTCTTAGGAAGCTTTAAAGCAATTCACTCCGCCAGTCCTCACAGACATTCTTAGGCCATTGACATCTATTTGAAGTTTTAACATACACTTGAGGTATCTCCTACGAAAATAAAATGCGTATAAGTGAGGAATAAAAGTAGGCATGTCACCCCGAAAAAACAGTGGCATCTCTCCCAAGGGTCGGGGTGAGATACCACTTTTGATGACTGCCACAATACGGTCGCTGCATAGCAACAGAGGATGGTAAACTATACCACAACATACCTACTATGATTGGCATGCACGAAATTTCGCTCCGCTACTTTATTCATGCTCTTGCACATACTTTAAAATAACTGTGCACCATTAACCTGGCATCTATTTTTTGACCTTACCTGTATTTGTTGGTTTAAAAGTGAAGAAACACCTAATACAATGAAACACGTATTTGCCTTCACATCACATTACCACTAACGAGTGCCATACAGGTTGGAGTCGCGATCTGTTTTCAGCGATCGGAACTTACCCCGATAGGCATCTTCCCCAGATTCACTCTATCGATAAAATGACTTAAATGATACCAATCTACCGTTTCAATAATGGAGAGAGTGTTGGTTTAGATTCTCGTGCCAAAATGCCTAGCGTAACTGTATTCAGCTCAAAAAGGATCATTGAACCATCCTACTACGTTGTAAATTATCCAATGATACGAAAACAATTATAGTTTAAATCAATATTGCACGTACCCATTATTATGATTTTTTTCCTGAAGTTTCAAAGTGATTTTACGTAACCAAAGAGATAAATAAATATTAACCTCTTCTAAAGCGACGGCACTTTGTTTTGCAAATGTAATGCATAACTTCTAAAATCAAAAACCTT
Source organism: Mantis religiosa (assembly GCA_030765055.1). Lineage (NCBI taxonomy): Eukaryota > Metazoa > Arthropoda > Insecta > Mantodea > Mantidae > Mantis > Mantis religiosa. The sequence goes on along the minus strand of CM060948.1, from coordinate 104,865,379 downwards.
AATTAATATATTTGTGTCGAATTCTCATCACAACAGTACACTTTTACTGGATAAAAAAAGAACTGTATGTGGTTAATGCTTCATAGCAGTTTTCACTTTTGTCTTGATAGCGTGGAAGTAATTAAACGCTGTGAAGTTCTTAGTAAAATACATTAATGTATTTACTGAATTAAAGTTACAGAAGAGTTAGAACTGAGAGTTCCCTTATGAAGTATTATGTTTTTCATTTATGTATTGAGAAATGGATATATATTATATAAAGAACTAAACACGAGAGGAATCTCCAAAACTCGCACTTCTATTTCATCCCTTATCTGATAATGATAATAGCATGCATAGTGCATCTTAAGACATAATGGCCCCTTAGAGAGCAATTCTACGGAGTAATCTTGCAAGAACTTCTAGATAAAGAGATACAAAACTCCAGTGTTTTCTCCACCAGAATCGCCAAAACGGTAATTCAACTTATGTGTATGATGCACTGGGGTCAAATATATCTTTTGTCTTCTCTCCTTACTCTTGATTCCAAAAATAAGACGAGATGAAAGGAATTTACGAATGGTTGCTCTCCCTTTGAAGCTGAAATCTCACATTTAATTACCATTTTCCTGGTACTTTCACAGGTACATATGATCCGGATAAAGATGGTAGCAATATGTCCTCTCTTAAATATTACATCACTGGCATTGAGAACCTGCACATAGATCCTTATTAGAGGTACCAGAATATGAAAATGCAAATTTATTTCGTAATGTTTTGATCCTTTTATGTCTCTGTCTAATTTAGGCTAATGTCAGTATTGCGTTATTTTGTTTAACTCTCATATAGTAAAACAAATTAGTGATAACATCATACAAAACATTTGTTGATCTTGGTTAAGTGAATGAGAGAAGTTTACGAGATAAGTTGCCTGTTTGAGAGCAAAATGTCAACATTTCCAGCACCGACGAGGTGCGTTCAAGTTATAGCACCTCCTATTTTTTCAGGACTGGGATCACAAAGAGGCCACGTGTATTTAGAAAAAGTTCCTATCTGGTCCCAGCCCTGAAAAATAGGTGTTATACTTGAACGCACCTTGTAGTACCAGGTAAGGACTTAAGTGCGCCTAGGACACAATTTACCCGGCGAGTTTGTTCACTCGTGTAGTGGAGAGGGCCCGCAGAACACGTTACCACATGTTCTAAAGGTCCTACACTTCACGTTACGTGATGCACTACGCTGTTTGAATCATCTGCGCCAAGGTACAGTTGAGTGTAAATAATGTCGTTGGGATGTTACTGTACTTTCACATATGTTACTTAACTTTGTAATAATTTCCCCTTTAATTTCAAAGATGAGAGAAAAAACTGCATCACAGGCAAACTCGTGATGTGAGTACTAATGTTTAGAAATAGGTGCACGAAGAATGAGATATGGTGGTACCTTCCTGAGTTTTTAAAATAAATCCGTAACTTAAAAAAAGCCAGAAAGCCTCTGCAGCCACTTGCGTCTCTCTGTTCGCAAAATTTTGCAAGTAAAAGAAGAAAATGCAAAGAGAAAAGTGCATATATTGGGACTTGGATAAAATAAAACACAAAGTTCCAATAAGATTAACAGAAATTGACGAAAGATGGAAGAAATGCGGTCTAATGCATAAATTAATTGAACTAATATTATAAATGAACACAACTAGATTGAAAACACTGACGAAGATAATTGACATTGGCTGTGATTTCACACCAAAATCTGTCAGGCACAGTGAAATTAAAATCTGATAAAAAAAAAACTACTGCTTCATTCAGTGCGAATTGTCTTTGTCGATTTATGATATTCCTGTGCAATCACACATAGTCGATCCGAGTATTTTACGTGAATCTTTCTAACGTCCACGATTCAAGATTTACAAACATAACCTAATTTGAACAGTAAATCACCCGTTAACAACACACTTCAAATCGGTCATTATTTGCCTCTTTTAAATATGTCAACTTTATCTAGTGTTGTTTATCTTCAAATCCACCCAAGTACTTATACACTGAGAAAAAGATCTCAGTTTAGAACTACAACTAGCACAAGATTTGAGACTCGCTTTCAAAAGGATGACGCACTTATTACTGTGTTCCAAATGGGTTGATGTTTGTCCTTGAACGCTAATAGGTGAGCAACAGTCGGAGTCCTGCTTTGTTGTCATATTGCATTTCCCGTTAGTGGTGTGTGAAAAGCGCTAGCTGAATCCATCTCTAATAAATAATTTGCGCAAAGACAAATATTCAGATTTTACAAAAAGTGATCCACGATGAAGGTAGAGAGTAATGTGTCTAACATAACAGTTAAACCCCCATAGTTTTACCTCAAATAGTTTTCCTAATACAAATAAATGAAGTGTCAATATGCTGTAACACTGTATCGTGACGTAAGCACATAATGAGCGTCATTATCGGTTGATTGATATGTATGCGTATATATATATATATATATATATATATATATATATTGTGACTTTGTGAGTTCGTAGAATTAAAAGTCCAATTTGCCGAAATTCTAAATGTTCTTTACTTCCGTAGAACTACACTGATCACTTCTCACGTAACAACATTACATCACATATACAACACAATCTTCCAAGGTCGATGACAATAACAAAAAGCTCTCGTTACAACAACAACACTTTACAGCTGTTTACTGCTCGCCCCACTGTTTTACAACTGTCCGCTGGCATGTCACAATCTCTTATATATCTCATTCATAAATTCGGGAGGTTTCGAGTACAAATAAGAAACCAACTTTTCTCTGTCAATCACGATATCACTAGAGCCTTCCAAACGTGAAATCCTATCTGTGCCGGAAGTTCTTTACCTTAGCTATCTTTATTTGCCGGCTCTTTGTGAACACTAGCCGCGCTATCGTTAACTGCTTTTGCAAGCTCTTTATTACCCTGAAACACTATCCGCCGTCTGTTATCGATTTGCGCCGAAACTTTAATGCCCGTTGCCGCAATTTGTAATTACTCAGAACTTAAATGTAAATCTTTGTCATGGTGTGATAAAAGAATTAGTTTGAATAAGCCAAGGTGTTTGTTAAATTCGAGAGAGGGGGGGAGCAAACAGTACCCTTCTTGCTGGCCTGTAAGAATGCCGCATGGAAGATCGTAAGTCATCACTTTATGTTTGTTTATGAATGGTTCATAATCACTATTTACTCTAGAGAGTTCAAAGCAGTAGTATTCAGTTGTTCTTCCATTAAAAATACAGGGGAAAATATATCAGCTGAATCAACTTTCAATTGAAACGAAACACGATGTAATCCGCCTTCCCCCTTACCATTGCCAGTACAATCCAACTGAGTTAATGTGGGCTCAAATTATGTTGCAAAGAGGAATAATACATTTAACTGGCTGACGTTGAATGTCTTATTCACGAAGAAACTGACAAGGTACTACAAAACTGGGAAAACTGCGCGACACATGCAAAGAAACTACAACAAGACGATTTTTGTAAATAAATAGCACGTGATGTGATTTTGGAGCCTATCATCAAAAATTTGCAATACTCGGACGATGAAGACAATGACGAATTCTCTCTTGACGTGACATTCAAAGCTATATGGATGCGCCACTGGCAGTTTCGTTGGATTAGAAAAGCAAGTAATTCATAAACTGCAATTACAATGATATCATTTAAAACATGTGCATAACTTGCGAATATAAATGTTGCAATTATAATTTCAACAACAGCATTATTATGAAGTTTGGAAAAGCCACTTTTCGTTCCCTTACGTCTAGCGCCAAGAAGACTCGCACTTGTGTGAGAGAGAGGGAGATATAAAAAGAATGGGGGTAACGAGGTGGCAAAGCTGAGTGCGCTGACGCATCCGATTCGGTAAAGGCCAAAACTCTTCCCATTTGAAACGCATAATAGTTCGTGTCACACTCGGAAAATACGCATATGAGAAACATTTTCAGAAATGGAAAAGCTTTTAAACTTAAGTTAATTATTTTGTAAATAGCTTCAAATTCATTATTGATTGTGAACTTTATGCTTAAAAATAGAGAAAACAAAAAAGGAAATTCGTGGAAATATTGAAAATGTTTCTTGTGGTTCAAGAATGGTTCAAATAAGGCTCAGGAACTGGAGTGGGTGACAAGACCTTATTGTTAGTATAAAAATCTTTCGATTTCGGGCAATATGCTACTATTATTAAACAGAAACTATGCTACCATTAAATGGATACACGAAAATATAGCCACAAGCTACACTGGTATACACCACCTTATTTACTGAAATAGCCAAGCCGCACTTGTGTTCCAAGTAGTTATAGCATAACGACTGGCTTTAAATTGCCTTAATATGCTCATAGATTTATAAGAACAGAATGAATATCAGCTCATCTGGGTGCCAGGTCACTGTGGAATTGGAGAAAATGCAAAAGCTTATGCATTAGCACTAAAATCGGCAACTTTCCAGTTCACGAGACTAGGGCAGACTGTAGGAATATCTAAGTGTATTGATAGAGAAGCTAGTAAGAAGTGATCAAAGGTAAAGCATTATGAAACCTGGCTTTAAGTACCAGGAAACAAGCAGAGTAGGCTACTTATCAGTGAGCCGTGCAAGAAAAGACCCGAAAACTTGCTTAAATGCAATAGGCATAATCTGTGAATAATACTACTTTCTTCAACGAAATGCTTCTGTTAAAAAGCATCTTAATAAGCTGGGCAGCTTCAGTGTGACCTAGATTACATATTATGTAAAGCAGGAACTAAATTAGCTTATTAGGTCATATGCTCCTTTGAGTCCTTAGATCATATAACTGTCATTGGGAAATTATTTTTAAATGAGATGGCTTGTTTAAATCAATATATATCACGAGACATTTTTTGGTAAAGGATATAGACAGAACGAAATTATATTAAAACTATACCTACACGTAGAATAATAAGCCTGTAAGTTGAAGTATATCTGGATTAAATGGCAGAAACGTTTACTGTAACAATCCAAACAAGTCATTTCCTTGATCTTCCTATACTGCTTTAAAATCCGTTTACTTTAAAATATTCTTCCAGGTACGCGACTACAATTCAGCCTCTCCAAATTGCCACTACATTGATTCTTGTAGTTGTAAATCATTTCCACTAATGACAGAGTGAGATCTTTCTCTATGTTCTACAATTTGTTTTTTCTAGTCCAGTGTAACCTAGAACGATTTATGCTTTAATGTTCCTCACCTTCTGCGCAAAAGAATGGCTTCCATTTTCCTTCCACGCTCTTAAAAATTAAATTTAATATGGATACGCAAAGGCAAGCGCACACACTCACGCACACTAGTGCTCCCTCCACATTGCTGTAACTATGGAATTTTCAATTAAGAGTAAAACCAAAGCAGTTATACAAAGTTAATGTTGTTTTTCGGTTATTAAAGCAGAAAAACGACGAAAAATGCTAAAAACGCCAATGAAGTTTTATTGCCCCAAAAAGCTAATATTGTGCTCATAGACCTTGGATAATTTAAGAAAATTTGTATGTCTGGCATTGTTGTAAACAAAGAAGCATAGAGGCAAGGGAACCATAATGAATACTATAGCAGAAAAAACATTCTAGCTTAGTAATATATTTCCTAACATAAACTATTTAGAACATATATGCTTAAGTGTGGGAATTGGGTGCGTAAATGAACAGATTGAGGTAAAGATTGAGTACGCATATGTGACCTAACATTGGAAACATAAGGTCTAATAAAGTATTCTCCATCTTTGTTGTTTTAGTGAAACAGTTTCACAAAGAATTCTAGACTATTAACTACATACAGACTCCCTCCTGGGAGATCTCCTGCTGAGCCATTCACTCCCTGGAGTTCATATCTTCGCCTGGTTAGACCTTTGCAGTCGAAGATTATAATTACGAGAGACAGTTTCCTACTCCAGATATAACTTACAAATTGGGATTTCTTTAAAGATTCCCATTATATGGAGGTGTTTTCTCAGTCCACAGTGTCCTATAAAGAGGCTTATTACTAGCCTCATTTGTAGGCTATTGAAAATTAAGACATTTTAGTAAGAGATCAAGTTGGTCTCAACAACAATTTCTTATTACGTCTATGTCGTTCCACGTGTGTCCATTTCTGCTGGTGGTTATTTGTCATCTGCTCTGAGATGGTTCTTCTCATAGCAGTTAAGAAAATGCCAAATAAATGCCAAATAAACTCCTGAGGAGAAACTTTGCTTTTCCATTGCCTGTTGCTCCTTATGCAAGGGGCACGTGCTTTTGTAGTTTTATAAGATTTTGTGGACAGCACTATCAGAATGCAACCCTCGCAATTGTATTGTATAATTTCGAAATCACACATTTGCTTGTTTAATGTACGGTGAGTAATATTTTTCCATGACTGATTATGTATAATTCAACAACTTATTACATCAACAGTCAAATAGCCACAAGAAATAATATAAAAACCTGGTTAGTAATAGGTGAAACGCTTGAAGTTCTCACACAACTGAAACATGTTACATCGAACTACCTATGGCTAACTCATCTAAAAAGAAAATTATAGCCACTTCACTTTAAAACTTTGTGCTTGTCTTGAGTTTATTGATAGTAATAGCAGGTACCAGGGAGTTATAAGCCAGATAATGTTATAGAATTCAGGTTTATCTAGAATGACAAAATGGCGACCTTCCAGTATGAATCTTAGCAAATATCCAGTGAACAGCAAAAAAACTGTAGTGGCCATGATCAAGTACCAATGCATGACAACAAAATTTGTAGTTAAAACTGACATTTAGCATTGCATACCTGTAAGTGGAATAAAGTTATGAAACTATCTGCTGATTGTGTTTACTGGCAGACACTGAAGAACAGCATTTGTTTATAAGGTTAAATTGACCTCAATGCATCACATTATGGCCTGTCAGCTTGAATTTATTCATAAGGTTCTTTGGTGCACAATTCCTAACGAATCTATAATTTACATTTTGTTTAAAACATTTAAACAAACTGGAACCGTGTTACACAAAGGTAACACATACAAAAAACACCTCTGAGGGTGTGACCATAATTTCCAACACCTTTATATTGGAAGGTAAGTACTAGCATGCTTATACAATTTCGCAACATTAGTATTATTAAAGGTAAAAACACAGGGCACGATAAACAAACAACTTCATATACTGTAATTCCCAGCCAAGAGCATGCCAAATAATGTTAGATTCAAATACAAATGATGTTATCCTCAATAGCGAATTAGCTAGCCTACCTAAAACAGGTCGTTCAACTGTATGACTATCTCAATGGCTATCCCATTAGCCTTATTCAAGACCAATTCGTATCCACAACTTAACGATACTCGACAATCAAATCAAAATAATTAACTCGAAGGGACCGTGTACCTCAGCGTACGAGAGTTAGAACAGCTTTTACCTACCATGATAATAAGAGTAGACTCGAATCGTGTTAGAAATAAGTACAATATTTAATTCGCATTCCGCAACTGTGCCAATTATATTCCATATAACATTTTATTCTAATAACTTTCTTTTTTACAATCTTGTAAATCTTCATGATCCCCTATCTTTTACTAAAGATACCCCACATACGCTCTTGGATAATCACATTCAAGCATTAGGATACCGTTGGCACTGAACGGTCGCCCTTTTCAAAGCTAAGAGGTAACTCCCACTCTCGCTTTCGTAATGTAGTTAACAGTCGCTATCGGAGTAGGCTGGACCCCGCCGTTAGCTCTGCCAATTTGCAGCGCTGAGGCGACGAGTTTATTGATTATTACAGGTTTGCTCTTTACTGCTCCCTAGGTTTCACCAGTGGCCCGTCATCCATCCCTCTCTACCCTGTCCACTCAATTGCATTTGTGAGGATGCACAATAATTCTCTTTTTTTGGCCAAAAGAATGGTGATCATCAGCGGTAGGCAGTAGGCTAATAATCCTATTCATAACTCCGAGTTAGTACGGTAGAGTAATTGAATGGCTTCAGCACTTTGAACTGTTCAGGGCTACAATACTGATCATGTCACACTGTCCCTCCCTGGAAATTATATTAATAATCGCTCTTCCTAACATTCCCAAGTGCACCACAAGAATGCTCTGTAGTGATGGTACAATGCACATAATCATTTCAAATTGTCAGAGAGTTAGAAGCTACTCAAAGAAATTAAGTGAAAAAAGACCAATCGCCTATTAAGAAATTAGTTTTTCTTTCTCTGAAAAAGTTAAAATCCTTGTATTGTTAAAGTCGATTGCCAGTTCCTTTGGATATTGCAGTATTCGGCCCAGAGAGCACTTATAAATGACACTGACCCACTTAGCTTTGTGTATATCAAACAACTATATTTTCAGAAGTTTAAAACATTCCAAATGGCTCAATGTTCGCTGAAATATAAGGAAACAAAAACGCATATTAAGAAACTATTTCTGTAGATTTGACTTGCCTGTACCACATCCAATTCTAAATTTCAAAATAATGTGAATTAATGCAAACATTAGCTACAATTTGAAAGTGCTCAACTTTTCGTGAATATCACAAAATCAATTTGACTCTCGATAGACACGAGTATACATAAAAACAAACATAAGTTTTCTGTATTCATAATAATACTTCAATTTCCTGTCTTTCAAATTAAATTGAAGTTAGCTGATTAAGAACTAGCTGAATGGAATTCATACTCTAGACGCCGTAACAAAATGTCAGCAAGGAATGCTACGTTCCTGGTCCAATCACACCACTGCCAGCAATGCTACTGCAACATTATGAAGACGCAGCATCCATAGTACTGTCACAGTTCTTTTTAAATACTACTTCGTATCTACAGAAGAAGTCACAGAAAAAAAATAAACACTGCTATTTTAATATACTCGCTTATATTTTAACATTGCGGGGGAGGAGGAGGAGGAGGAGGAGGAGGAGGAGGAGGAGGAGGAGGAGGAGGAGGAGGAGGAGGAGGAGGAGGGGCTCGCCGTGGTAGCGTAGATGGTAGCATGTCTGCCTCACATTCAAGAGGTCCCGAGTTCGAATCTCGGTTAGGGTGAGTTACTGGATAAGGTATTTTCCGGGGTTTTCCCTTATCCTGGTAGACGAATGTCGGGTAACTGTATGCTCTATGGACCTCGGACTCATTTGAGCATCATTTCATTCATCGTCCGATATGAAAACGTTGGAGGAAGTAAATTAAAAAAGGAGGAGGAGGAGGTGGTTAGCGAAATTAGCTCGCCCACCAAAATTCTATCATATAACACTCACCTTTAATACTTGACCATTAGGAATGTACAAAACTATACAAGTTCCACACATTAGTTGAACAAAAACAGAATAGAGCATAGTTACTCTAAAATGAGCAACGACAAGGGCCGAATCCTAGTGAACCCTAAAATAAAAGGTCTTTACTAATAATGTTTAGTAAAGGCAAACTTAATATTTGTAATCATTTTGAGAGGACGTACTGGAGTAGTCTCTTTGAGTTTCACTGGCAATATAGTTCCTAGAAGTTGTGAACACCTATACTGTCCTAGAAAACTGTATCGAGTTGCTCCTTATTTCTTCCCAAAACATGGCAGAACATTCCATCCTCTCAATATAGATACCCTTGAGGGCTGCACTTGGGCCACGTATGTAACAGCCTCTCCCAAAACCCTGCAACTGCTTTTTCATAGTGTGACATAGCCACCATTGGATAACTGCCTCCAGGTATTCAAATCCGGTGAAATTAAATCATTCTAGGTTTTTCCAAAGCCCTGAAAGGCTAAAAATCAGATAAGGCCAAGTTTGGTCAGAAAAGCGTTTACAAGCACATACATTCGTGTATCATCACCGCTATCGTCCTTGAAAATTGTTCGTCTATGATGATGTGCGTGGTTTACCCCCTAATTTTCATCAAAATGTGCATGCTTCCCTGTTACCCAAACATTGCCATCGACTTCCTATGTATTTTTTCAGTGTTACGCCTTATTACGGAGAGTCCATAACCTTGAATATCCTCTGTGGTTTCTGCCCTATAATTAAAATATTGCTCGTGATTCTATTTTGTAACAGTAGTTTCGAGTTATAGTTAGAAAAGTTATGAAAAGTTTATAAATTTATAAAAAAATGATTATGTAAATCTATGTAGTAATTTAAATAAGTAAAAATATATGTAATTTTGTGATTGGCCGTAGTAATAATTGTATGACGTAATGTTGTGACGTGGAATTAAATCGGCCAATCACAAAATTAAGATAAGAGTAACGATAGTTACGAAAAATCTATAATATTGGTAGAGATGATTTGTAATCGTGAGTGTGATGAATAGTGGTGCAGGATCAAGAACTTTTATGCAATAGTTGGAACTGTTTAAATATAACAAAATAAGAATTTATCGATATGTTGGTAGTAACCTGCAGGTGACTGGGAAGGGAAGTTCAAGTAAAATGTAATCCAAATAATACAATTAAACTGTTACAAAATTTGACTTCTCTGAAACTTTATTCCGAACCACGCCTGAAACTTAGATGTCTCATGACTATTATTTAATCAAACACAATCATCAAGAAACAACTCAAAATACAACGAATTAACCCTGTTATATCTGGCTTCTCGACTTGGGTCTTCAAAACAGTCAACGTGCATCCCATCTCAAACATAGAAATCCCGCACCAAATTGCGCCCGAACGTGTGGCTGATTAAGATGGAGAGAAAATAACTACGAATAGAATTCCTGTCCCAATTTTCATCGGAACGTTCACGGTGAATGCGATTGAAAAAAATGAGTATGTTGGATATCGGAAGGAAATTAAATCAGTCAGTAAAGTACGCCCCTGGTATGAGTTGATTCTCAAAAATATGTAGTTATTTATATAAAGCAAACAAAATAATTGTTTCGCTACTTCAAGCGGCCATTTAGCCATTTCTAGGTTGAATGTTATTCATACTTAGCATTTAATGTACATTAAATATTTCAGGTTAAACATTTTTAACGCTCTAAGCAAAGAGTAGCTCAGAAACTAAAAATTCCGAAGCTGTAGTATAGCTCATAAATTAAAAAGCTGTGAGGTACGAAATCTGCGGTGGCTCTTAAGAGTTTCGGTGAGGGGTTGCGATTTCCACTTTTCGAAACTAAAAGATATATTAGCCTGCTATGTCTAAGACCTTTGGAAATTCAATGCAAACCTCCGCTTTGCTCTTGATGACTCTTTGGAATATATTTAAAGAGAGCGAAAGTAAATATTGTGCCGTGTCGTGCTGGCATTCGTAACACATGTGTACCTTTCCCACTGCCAACCCCCTGTTGCGCGCATATCGGCGCGAGCATGTGCCTCGAAATTGATACCTATAATTAACATAATGAAGTTCTATAGTTGCGGATGGATTTAAAGGGTAGGGAGGGTATGTTTCAATTGTACAATAGAGAACAAGTTGTACGTTCCATCCCCCATTATTCCTACCCTTCCTACGCACGCATACATTGACTCGCCACCCTTTTCCCCCAATTTAGCACTCCGGGTCATTTCACCCTTAACGATGTTCTAGGTAATTAACATGGGAGTTGGTAGCTGTGACGCCACCATCGTGTTCCTGCACCTAAAAATGTAACCGAATTTCATTTTGTGCGTTGGCGTGGAGAGCTAAAATGGAGGGAGCAGTGCAACAATCGGCGTGGTTAGTGTGCCCTGGCTTGGCTTAGTATTGAAATGTTGATAGCGCTATTGTGCAAAGCTGGATGGAATGGAGAGAAACACTTTCACTCGACTGAAGCCCCACTTCATGCTCCATTCTACCCTTCCCTGCGCTGTCGTCCAACACGTTTATTTATCCACGCATCTTTACCACCACCTGTGTTTTCCAATGGGAATGTTTCAGATGTGACCCTGACAGCCATGTGAACAAGTGATCCCCGGTTCGAGTCACGCCTGTATTTGTTTCCTGTTTGTATAATGACTAGTCCTCAGATTTTAAGTCAAAAGCCTATATAATCCCTTCCAGCGAACTGCAAAACAATTGCGGATATTTAAGAAACGTCAAGCATGTAACTTGCACTTATACTGATTAAAATGGTTTAAAGGTTTATTTGAATTCTGTTTTTTTTTTGGGGGGGGGGGCTTTGGTAAGAACCCATTTGCCCATCGGGTGGGGGGGTGGATCTGTTTTCTCTAGTGGCGCACATAGACACGATACACAGAAATATTTTTTGGACTTCGGGAAGGACCCGTTTGGCCATCGGGAGGCAATCTATTTTCTCTAGTGGCGCACATATATACAATACACAACACAAATACATCCATGCCCGAGGTGGGACTAGAACCCGAGACCCTCTGCGTGACGGAACGCTAGAGACATACGCGCTAACGACCACGGCTACGAGATCAGGCCGTTGAAATCTGTTTGTCTTTTTCTTATGTACACCTAAAGGAGTTAATTTTTATAATCATTTAACCATATTTGTACTCACTAAGTACCTATTTCTTATCTTTCTTTCAACGACAAGAACACGTTCCTTTCGTGAATGGATCTTATTCATTCATTAAGTTGTTTTAGGTCATTCGATCATACAGAACTACATATATTCCAAGGAAGAAACTTCAGTAATAAGTTCACTACGTACATTTTTGTCACCTTATACAGTTAAATACGACTAGGACAGAAACAAATTTAACAACACGTTTTCATTCTCCCATCGGACAGGAGCCACTGTTATTATGTCAACAGCTGCTATAGTAATCTGCAATTAGTGTAAGAGCTTACAGTCTGTATGGGAATGCATAAGAAGTTTCGAAGTAGCCTTTAACTTAATTTTTATTCCAAATGTTATATTTTAAACATCACGAGTACCACACTGAAACCAACGTATTTCTTAGCACAAAATACACCCGCCTCGGTGCTGGTAGCACGTCTGCCTCACGTTCAAGAGGTCCCGAGTTCGAATCTCGGCTAGGGTGAGTTACATGGATAAGGTTTTCCCGGGGTTTTCCCTTATTCTGAAACACGAATGCCAGGAAACTCTAAGCTCTATGAACCTTGGACTCATTTGAGCATCATTGCACCTATTCCATTCATCGTCCGATATGACAACGTTGGAGGACGTAAATTACAAAAAAGCACGAAATATGCATAGCTTTGTCGAATCTCTAATATTCGCCCTGAAAGAGCCCAAATACCCCCTTAAAATCTTTCTTAATATCCATTTAAATATTTTCGTTTGCAGTACGGAACTACACGCAAAGCGAGCGTTAGTTGTATAGTTTAGAAAATGGTTGACAACTGGAATACAACCAGTCATTAAAAACCACAAAAACCTTATTCCGGGCTGCTAACACGCTGTAAACAAATATTAAAACTGCACCACGCCGTAGTTTTTCGGCAGGGCTACAGATCCGTGTATAAACCCTTCGCTTGCAGTGTCTAACACGGAGCACGCATACACGCACTCCCCGGCCTCGCCATAAAACGATTGCACTGTATATAAAGCCGCCCCAAAGAAATAGTACTTGCAAGGTGTAGGTCATATGTGCTCAATTAATGCCTTGAGTATTGATTATTTCAAACATGAACATGTTTGCGTAAATTATTATTAGTGATGATGTGCACAAAAGCAGCTTGTTCAAATTGCAATTCAAAAAGCGTCATTCACAAGATCGCGTAAGACAGTGTTGTCAACAGCTGACGAAGAGAAACATAAACTTGCCCATTTGCAAAATATAAACCGTTATTTTGTTCATATACTTTCAAATAATTTAATAGCTTTAGGGCATAATTATTACTAAAAGTATGTAATGTCCTTATTAGGGTTTATAAAAAAGACAACTATTTTTATGTGTCCTCTTAGATATTCTGTACCATCAATGTTTATAATGGTACCGCTCCTAACGGTAGTAATGCTCTATTTTGTAGAATCTGTTCGAGTCTCGCACACCAAACAAAGGAGATGGCTGTAATAGAATGGTTTGCCAGCATGCAAATCCTCCTCACACTAGTGTTACAGCGGCGCACTACACGTCATTGACTAAACTGAGGAAGAAAATTGCAAGGAAACGCTAGAACTTGATCAGACAGGGTGGCGACTACATCATAACGACGAGAGACCTTACGACGGAAATAAAATCATGTAGGTTTTGGCTGAATTCCCATTACCTGTGAACCACATCAGTTTTATAGCCCCAAACTTGCACCCTAGGATTTGTTTTCGTTCCCATCATTAAAGGCAAAGCTCCGATTTAAGAACTCTGAAGCAGTGATAAAGAAAAGTGAGGCGATTCTCAAAGAGCTCACAAAGAATGGCCTGTGCCGTATGTTTGAAGACTGGCAGCAGCGCATTCAAGTAGCAGTGGATTATTTAAGAAAAAGTAAACAATGAAACGGAGTAATAAACTTCTTTGGGGAAAAAAGCTGCTTCAGGCTTTGTTGATCAGCTGTCGTACTAGAGAGCAATATTATTGGCCAACCCAGTCGCTTCGTTATCCTGTTATGGTGATAGGTCGAGACGAACGTTGTTTTTACACCAAGTATTCCATAAAAGATGCAGTTAAGGAAATTCATCTCTATAAGACTGTAAAAATTAGAAATCCAGGGCTTACATTGCCAAGTCTTTTCAAATTTGGTTCAGCCACGTTATTTTACTACGGTTTAAGAATACTTTCCCTTTGTGGCCACAACCTTTAAAGATGAAAATAGTTACACGAAGCCCCAGTGATTTTCAGCAGAACGCTTCATTTGTTCATAAACGTGCCAGATGCACAAATAACACGGATTGTCCTTATCAACTGGCCGCTTACACTTCCAATTCTCTTATTCCGTTAGTCCCCATAAAGGAGAAAAAATAGGATTTGCCGAACTACGTTTCATGTAAGTACAACATTACAAATAATTCACCTGATTTTCACCTTTACCAAATGGTATGTTCATTCAGCTTTCAAGTCCAATGATATTGTATAACAAAAGTAACGTAACTTCTAAGTAATAGCCCAAAGCGGGCCTGAGAATGTCAACCTGACCGCCGGCCTCAACTTCTCGTGAATCTCAAAATCAATTTGACTCTCGATAGATACGAGTATGCATAAGAAGAAACATAAGTTTTCTGTATTCATACTGATACTTCAATTTCCTGTCTTTCATATTAAACTGGATCTCCAGGGAAACATAGCTAAAAAACGTGCTACCAACTTAGACAATTTTCAAAAGTATGTTTCACGTAGAACAATTTATGACTTAAATATCAAGGATGAATATCCAACTGCCAAGAGACTGACCAATTTAATGAGGGGGAAAATAAAATATACCGATTCTGTATCTTCTATGTATAATATTCTGAACCCTTTTGGGTTCAAATATAGGAGAACCAATGATGGTCGCAAATTTCTACTTGAAAGAAGCGATATTGTTGCTGCAGGACTAAAATTTTTGCGCACAATGCATAACATTAGGACATGAGATTCAAGGTGTAAAAATGCCTCATAAATACACATTCATATCTTCCGTTTATTAAGTATTTTAATGAGACAAAAATTGGTTTAAAGTCCGTTACAGACAGTATACAAATATGGCATCATTAAAATAGAAACTATATTCACAAATCGTTGAAATGTCACTATTTTGTTTCACTGTAGCAAACATCTTATTTCGTTGAACGCATCTAATTTGAATGAATTTTGTTTTGTGTGCATATGAACGATAGCTATGTAAGCGAACTGTTTTCCAGTTCAAGGTTTTAAGGTTTAGATTATGTGATAATCATTGTATATGTTCTCACACACATGCTGAAACATTAAGCGAACTTCTCTCTCAGCATTATATCACTGTACATCTCAGCATCTGTATGATACTTGCTAGTTTGAGACAAAGACAGGTATATCTTCAATTTCTGTCGCCCGCTTGCCACGGAACTGGCAACACCAAGACAGTAGTATAGCCGTATTAGCTCAAAGCATGTTCATTCTTATTTTGTAGCTACTCTAGTCGTCTCACTCCTTAATATTGAATCTATGCTACCGCTGGTAGTCTATCGTGACGCTTTCTTTCTAAAGCACATTGAAATCTTCTATACTCCGGTTACTGAAATATGTCACTTGCTTCTTTCCTTTTTACAACTGCGTTTTGTATATAGACTTGCTAACTTAACGGTATCTACTTACAATCTTGCATACACAACACGGAGCTGAAGAATGACCAGTCTATCTGTTCAGGTTGCAATAAAATAAAATCTTCAAAAGAAGTGCAACCAATTTTACATTTGGAAAACTGCAAGTACTAAAGCTGCATCTGCTTCCCGAAACTTGTTGATCAGGTCAGTTCTTGAATGCTCCTTGTATAATCAAAGTAGAAACATGAAGCGTTCTTGGTTTTGTCTTAACTTTGATGAAATACAACCCTTTATTGCTTTTCTTTGAGGATATTTGGCATTGTAGGACATTTAATGGAAATTAATTGTTCTTCCACACTGGCCGAGTGTAGGCTAAATTGTGGAAACGTAGAGTCAGACTGAAAAAGTACTTACATGTTGTAAGTCGCCATTAAGGTAGTTGTCTCATGTGTTTATAAGAATTCCTAAATGGTTTACCGGGAAAATACGAGTCAGTTGGAGAATTTAATGTCATGTCGGCACGTTGGCCATAGTAGTTCAATGGCAGAGCGGCTGGACGGTAACCAGAAGATCCGTGGTTCAAATCCCGGCTATGGCATTGAATTTTTCAGTCTGACTCTACGTTTCCACATTGTAGTACATGTAGATCTTCTCTTCCACTTCCAAATATAGACAGGCAGAGATGATCACGAACGTTCTTGTTATTGTGAAAGACAGGGTGCTCGAAATCGTATCAGCTATCTAACATTGACAGATACAAAGTATCACAGAAACTTTCGCCTCTGAAGTGTAGTACTTCGTGAGTACTGTTAAAATTATAAATATTTAGTCATGCCATTTGCAAGTTAAAGATTTCGGCTACTTTAATAACATTCACAAACAAAATACACCTAGCCAAGGGAGCCACACTTGTGGGTTTGTTGAGGCAAATAAATCCTGGTTAATGTCATTCGTTTCATTAACATAATTTCTACCACTTTCATGGAAAAATGTTTTTGGTTTTACTGTGATATTTTCGATGATGTAAAAATAACCCAAGTGTTAGTGGGGCTAAACTGAATGGAAATCCTAACCACGATACTTTAACATAAATCGACTAAAACTGGAAAATGATTCAGAGGAGCGGCTGAAGTCCCCTTAGCCCCTCCCTGGATATGCTCATGATGCATTTATTCTAATCAAACCAGTTACAGATTTACACAGCGAAATTTTGAATTAAAGCACTTTTTAAAACTTTACATAACAGCCCAATAAGTTACAAAACATTGTAAACGAAGTTCAAAACATTTCATTAAATTTATACACTATTTACGATTCTTCGATCTATGTTTAAAGTTATCAGCTTCTATTTTACTATCCAAAAGTTAAGGGATCAATAATTAATTTCACGTCAGTATGCAGTATTATTTGAAAAATAACTTGTTAAAAAGCAACCATAAATTAACTTAAAATATATTTATTTGCTTTTGACAGTGAGCTAAAACAAATAAGTTTCAAAAGCATATAAGTTTTATGATCAGTAGCCATATCCTACCTTAGTATAATAGACGTAAATCTTATTTCTGTTCTCTAGGAAGTTTGCGACGTGACACACCAAATTATTCGCTACGATTCTTGACAAAACATTTTCAAGGCTTCCTGGGTCATTATGAAACCAGCAAGGAAGGAAGAGGTAGAAGAAATATGACCGCTAAGTAAGTATACTATAAGCGCTTAAAGGCATCTCAACAACTTGTTAGAGATTGGTCGAGACATGGCGCGACAAAGCGTTATGATGGCTAGGATGTCCGTGAGAGGTAACGAGCTGCTTCATGAATAAAATATTGCGACACCACAACCCTTTCCCAGACACATACAGGGAGTCCAATTTACTGTTACAAATTTATTCCGTGTAACATCATCCGGTCAGCCTGCCCTACAATGAGTTCTGAATGCGATAGTGGCATACATGACTTCGCTACAACTGTGATGATAAACGCACACGATCATTCATATTTTCCTCGTTTATCAATAAGCACAACTGAAATATGTAATTTTATATCATTTTACTGACTGTATCATACATATATACTGATAAAACTGTAAAACATTTACATTAACGCAACCATATGAGTATCTATACACACGTCCTAATGTATTTTGCATATCGAAAAGAATTCAGAACCCCTACGTATGTATATAAGCTTTAGGCGTTAGACTTAAGGATGGACGGACAGACAGTTGAAGACAAAGTTCTCTATTTTAACTAATACCTGTTTCATATAACCTTGCTCCGCTGACATGTATTACTCCGCGTGCAACTACCTTCCCCCCCATCCTAATTGGCTAATGCTTTCGCACCACAGGCCATAGGTGGTGCCTTCCCGTCACATCTAAAACTACAGTAAACGTCATAATAATTTTCAGGAAGATAGATAAAATCATACAAATAAGAATATGAAGGCATGCAAAAATACAAGTTTATAATGAAATTGAGCAAGTTGAAACTGAATGAATGAGCACCGTAAAGGCTAAAGGTTATGTGCATGTTCTTCAGAGTGGTCGCGATCAGAGAGTAAACCCAGCAGATGATTATCTGTTAGTGCGCAATATATGTTGATAAAGCATAAATTTATTGTCAGAATGTGTTATAGGTACTGAGTGTTCATTTCGAAGTGTCTTATGGCGTCGTTGTGCTGAATCTAAAGCGAAAGTCAGCTCAAAGGAGAAGGGTGTGACGCAGTACGCATGTGGTGGAAAGGTTGCCTAATAAGCACGGCGTTAAATATCGGGAGTACTAATACGCAACGACATTAATAAGATAGAAAACATGATGTGTCCCATAATGTAACACCCAAAAGCTAAAAATTAAATGAAATAAACTATCTACAAAAACTGTAAGCCTATCTTACATAAACCTATATTCCCACAGTTATGTTTGTATTTACATTCGAAAGAAGAGTTCCCAACGCACATCGTTAACAAGTGCGTGTTGCTTTAAACAGCGATCATAACAAATACACTTACATCTTTCACGAACTTCGATATTTACCAAACAACACACTGTTGTCTGTTGTTATGAACATATGACGTAGAAGGTGCTCGCATTCATAATGAGCGTCTTTTTTTTAATTTACGTCCTCCAACGTTAAGTCATATCGGACGATGAATGGAATGGGTGAAATGATGCTCAAATGAGCCTGGGGTCCATAGAGATTAGAGTTACCCGACATTCGTCTTTCAGGATAAGGGAAAACCCAGGAAAAAACCTATCTAGGTAACTCACCCTGACCGAGATTTGAACTCGGGGCCTTTTAAACGTGAGGCAGACATGCTACCACACGCTACCGAGGCGGGCTCTTGTTTTGTTAGGTAACCTTTAGTCGGATTGATTTCTAGGCTCAGCGCCAAGATAAGTGTGACATCATACAGCATGTCATCGAACACCTTGAAATTAACATTCAGCATTTTGTAATTATTGTATGCTTACATTCTCTCCCCAGAATTTAAAGCTGCAATATCCTTCTCGGTTGGACTCAGCTTAAGTAGAAATAAAATATTTGCAGTGTCTGTATCGTAATTTATAGTTCTTGCCCAAGAAGATGATTGGCATATTCTGTTAATTAAAGGTTACTCACTTGAAAGAGTGATTTATGCCCTTCATACGATATCAATGCAATTTTATAACATTTTTCCAACTGGTTAAGGCTTGCTGTAAATGTTTGAAGTTCTGAAGTGCCTAACCACAATCACGGAGCCTGAAATAAGTGTTAGTAGCTTAGGGAATATAGCTGCCCGAGTTACCATCCTCGGAGGAGCGACCTAAAACTACGTGTCATGCTGGAGGACGAGCCTTACCGATTTCAGTTGTGGGAGGTGGACTGAGGAGAAAATGGTATGCCGGATATATAATAGTATTCAATGAAGTGAAGTACCGTTATGAAGTGCTAAGATAATTTAAAATTAAGATTTACTTACATGTGAGTGAATATGTAAGTGTTAGACGAGAGAAGACAAGAAGGATAGATGTTTTAATGCTTAATTATTAATTTAATATTAATTTAATATTTATTTGTTTATCCTGTAATAAATTAATAATTGTAGGTAAACTTACTAAAATACCACTAGTAAAATTTTGTAAACCGTTCAGCACATATTTCGAGGGAAGGACTTTAAGTTATTTACTTAATTTAAAGAGTAGATGAAGCTGTAACTTATTGGTCTCCAGTAAGATTTAAGTAATACCATGGGTTTATTTATCGCTTATCTTTCTTTTCTATAATCTTGTTATTTAGTATTATTTTATTTGTGTTATTTTATTTAGCAAGCTGTAATTGTAATATCTGAAAAAATCAATGCAGGGAGTGTAAATAATGTTATTAATAAGTTGAAAGTGTGGATATATGTGCTGGTATGCTAACCTAAGCTCAACAACTTTATAGTGAGATTTTGTACATTCAGAGTTTATCAGTTGTTTGTTACAGACAGTGTATGTTACATATACGCCAGACTTTAGGTTTAATCTTTATAAGTTACGTGAATGGAAATAAATAAATTCAAGAGGAATTTGACAGTCATATTTGACTCTGGCGATGAGCAAAGTTCTCCTCTGGTGATAAATTCAGGACTGGCATTCTAAGAATGTTAGGTACAGTTGGAGAGCAATCTCGTGGTGGGTGGGAGCAGTACCGCCGCGATAACTGCTCTGCGAAGATGCCATGTTAGTGTGATGATCGCTTCTAAGTGAAGCCAGAGATCTAACGTACTGCAGTGGCGCGTCATATCTCATTTTACCTCATCGCAAACCGCATCGCTGCTTTCCGGGGCCAGCCTTTAAGGCCTGTTTCATCTCAGTAATAAGAAAACCTCAGATAGAGATAGCAATACACGGTTGTTTGATGATGCAAAATAAAATCACAGTCCCAAAGCTAATAATCCCCGCTTCTGTTGTGGGAAATGAGAGGAAGATAAACTCTCTTGCATGGCCAGAATAGGGATTATTAAGTGGAAGGCAAAGAGCCTGGAACGTCTAGCCAGAGTTGAGGCGTTTAAAGAGATGACATTTGCAGAGATGGACAGATAAAAAGTAAAAACAGAAAGCTGAGGGTGTAGGAAAGCGTGTAATAGCCGCGGGCCACTCTCTGGACTTAATTAAGTTCATTCACAGAGGTAGGTAAAGGCTGCCATTACAGGGACATGCAACTCGCGTGGTTTTACTTGTAGTGGGAATTTCCTCCCTTCGTGGTTTCTACATCGAAGGTCGTAAACCTTGTGTACTCCAGCGGGCAATTCCATTAGCTGCTGCCCCCTATCATCTCTCAGGCGTACTATCAGTCTACCGCGGGCACTGTTGCAACAGCTACAGCCATTTATTGGGCTCCAGGGTAGTGCAACCCGGGCCAAGTAATTAACGAAAGTCTCTCGTACTGCAGAGGCCAGCCGGAGATTACGGAGCAGAACTCTTCGCATTTTTCCCGACATGAACAATTTGCTTGGGTTTTTACTACTGCTTTGGGCGGATTCATCATTAAATTCAAATGACCTTCAATCATATCATTTGCCTGTTATAGTCTCGCTCAGAATAGCATGAACTCGATATCTAAGCCTCCTGAAACAAATTTGTACCTCGTTGTTCGAGAATTAAATCAAATACGAAAAGTTCCGTACTCGAAGTTGCCATAATGAATACTTTTCGGTAAGTGGTGTGCAGATTGGAGACGTGACTAAAGAATCTGAAAGGGAGTGGTTCTATGTATACCTTAAACAGTACTGTTCCTAATAAGTGTTTAAAAGGGAAAAGTATAAAGCTGTTGCTTCTTTAAAAGTCACTTTTAAATAATAGGTCGAGATCCGAGTCTAAAGGCAGCCTAACGATTCCCAACCTTACACCCCCTATATTGCATCATCCAATAATTTCACGAGGGCGCCGGGGTAGCGCGGTGGTTTCGTTCGCGGCTCTCGTTCTAAGGGTCCCGAGTTCGATTCCCGGCTCTGGGGTTGGCGATTTTAAGTCGGCCCTATCCACGCCTTCACCTCTGTCTAGCACACGTGAAGTATCCCCTATGCCCAACGTGGTTCGGAGTCCACGGTAAAAACTGTAGGTCCTCTCACCTCACCGCCATCTTCACTATCACCCTATCATCGGAGGTAATGGACACCGCCCTCTGGGTGCCTCCACCTGAGAAATGGGTCCGGTCATCGCTTGGTGGGGTGAGGTTACCCCGAAGGCCAAGGTTGCCATGTGGGGAGCGTTAGTAACTAACTAACTATAATTTCACGATTGTATTAAATGGCAAATACCGCGGATAAATGAGTGTAGTACATATAGTTTGCTTTGATATATCTTTACAGTCAAATTTTGCGGAGATTCATATCTACCACTGTAAATAAAATCACATTATCAATAAAGGCCGGAGGCGTGTGCGTTTTTACCTAGCACTGCACATGGACTGTATTATTATTATTATTATTATTATTATTATTATTATTATTATTATTATTATTATTATTATTATTATTATTATTATTATTATTATTATTATTATTATTATTATTATTATTATTACTTGTTCCATTTATACCCCACTTTTAACTCGAATGGTCATATCGGCGGTGTTAACTCGTACTCGTTGGGTCTTAATCATTAGATCACGTACACATTCGCACTCTCATTCATATTTTCAGACTCTGAGGATGATGAGGAATTATCTTGGTCGGAGAAAAATCCCCACCCCCAGCACCGGGAATTGAACCCGGAACCCCTAGCAAGGCAGGCAGGTGATCTACCGACTGAACTACGGGGCCAGCCATGGACTGTATTGTTTTCACTTGCGAATGTAAACAACTACAGGTAATGTATAACCTGATCATAACAACTGCCTCACTGCGAAAGGAAACAAAACAGTCGCGTTATACCACACCTTGATCTTGCGTCTGCATACACTCGCAAGGTAATGCTTTACTAGTTCGCAGAGTACCAAGTTACGATATTTTTAAAGTTTGCGCATTTGATGGTCGTACTGTGTATCTTACGTCATTCATACTATGTATCCAGCTAACTTGTATCGCATGCGAGCATACATCTCTCCGACCTTTAATTATCAATTATAAAACCTTTTGATGGAAATGCTAATTTTCTTATTTACAATTTGAAGGCTTTACCCTCTTAACATAATCAGTAGTTACCTATGAACTTTATTGTGGACCCCGGCTTGAATGAGAGCTATGCATGTTTTGTTGTATATCTTCTTTAAAAAATTTAGAAAATCATATTTCATGAGAAAGTGCTCAGTATTGCATTGAGCCCCTTTACCTAATTGGTATGTGTGAGGACTTATATTCTGCAGCGATTAGATAGATATTATAATGCGCAGGAAATAAGAAGGAACAAGGCGGAGATAGACAATGTGGTCCATACTAGAGAACTTACGCTGTCAGTCACAACAGTTGCTTCTCAATTTTCCCTTTGCGCTCAACAAATCCAGCAAAGGTTTATATTAGGTATAAAATTTTTCAATGAAAAGAGCTGGCAATGTTGAAGTTGACTGTTCAAGAACCAATATTTCGGGTTGCCTGTAGCCCCACAAAAGAGTAACTCAATAAATACAGTTGTCAGCGATAGCAAGATCTTATGCCTTGCATTTGGCTGTTTATTCTATATCAGAGTTACTTTATTCTTAAGAATGTAGGGATACCTCCAAAAAACAAGTCCAGTTTAAATTTATAAGGACCAGCTTCACCAATCGGTGTTAATTGTTAACACGATGTTAAAGTGATCTAATATTGACTATAATGACATTCCGTTTCATCCAACTTTGTTAGCCTTAACATAGATGTTAAAACTCAATGTTAACGTAACATCTCCTTACTGCTAGCTAAGACGTTTAACAAACGTTAGCATTTGGAAAATGGCTGCTGCAAAAGTTGTTGCTAGTTTGCTGTATTTTATGCTTTTCAGTGCTAATGTTAGCTGATGTGCTGTAAACCCAAAGTATTTTGCCGAGTGTTTTGAACTTTTTATTGTTTCTGTATAAAGACTTACGATTCCGCAGTTTGCTGCATATATTTAAGCCATTCCCAGTGACGTGTTTTAAACCTCAAATTTAAGTCGATTTTTTTGAAAAAGTTCTCCTTACGATGGAATGTTATCAATGCTTAAACATTTCAGTTTAAAAGCGTCAGATTTATGCTTCCTATGCAATAAATTTGCTAAGATATGCACTTTTAACATAATTTCTTTAAAATGTTTTTGTTCAATTTTATGCAGCATCTTTTGAAAAAAAAAAAAAAGTGTTTTTATCAAACTTGGATGAGCTTGCTGTTTTGTGCCTCTGGGATAGCAGAAATAGGAAGTCTCACTGTGTTAAAAAACATGGCCTAAACGTGAATATCTTATCTCTGGTCAGAAAAGTGTGTCACATGTCCTTTTAGTGAATCCTGAAAAAAACATTATTACTTCCATTGCGTATCAAGTTAGGAGTACATAAAAATTTCGTGAAAGCTCTGGATAAACAGTGTGTACCTGAAACCGAAATTCCCCAAAGTCAGTGATGCTAAACTTAAAGAAGGAATTACAACCACAAATCCGTCATTAATGGGTGGTGAGCATTTCGAAGGGCTGTTAAATCCACTGGAGAAAGCAGCCTGGCAGTCTTTCAAAAGTTTATGTTTCAATTTTCTTGGAAACCATAACGCAGAAAACTATCGTGACATAGTGACTGATCTTCTGCATTCTTATAAAGCAATGGGATGCAACATGTCTTTAAAAGTCCACTGCTTGGACTCTCACTTAGACTTCTTCCCCGAAATTGTGGAGCTGCCAGGCGATGAGCACGTGAACGTTTTCATTAGAAAATTTCTATTATGGAAAAGAGGTACTAAGGAAAATGGAGTTCCAATATGCAGGCTGACTACTGTTGGACCAAGAAAAGAGACATTCCAGATGCAAAATATGCATCATTTGTTATATATGAATACATATCAAGTTTTAAGGAAACTATTGTATTAGGAACCTATTCCTCAAGTTATCTCTAATAACCTAGAAACTTCATAGCACAAAGCATTTTAAGTGCTGAAAATGTATAAATTAGTACAACCGAGGAAACTGCAGTGGAAATTTGTAAAAATCTGGGTTGAAATAGTTATCTTATTAATAGGGCAGGAACTTTGGACACCAAAACATTCGAACGAGGCGGGTGCAGTTTGCGAGACACTGACCTATGGAACCTCGCGATCCACTGCTGTCCTGATGTGCAGTCACGTTCCGAGGGAGGGTCTGAGGTGATACTTCGAATATTGAAATGTGTGCTGCTTTAGGGGCGATGGAGAAAGTTTGTGAACAAATAAACGAAGTCCCTGATGATACTAATAGTAAATGTGTTAAACAAACACTTCAACGTGTTCTTAAAAACAAACCATCATATTCGAAACTGTGTGAAGTGCGAAATTGTTTAAATAGCAACACATATTCAAATATAAACTGTTTCAAATGTGCTCCAATCACATCATGCGATGTAGAGAGAACATTCTCTCAATACAAAAATATTTTGTCAGACAATAGAACAAGTTTCAAATTTGAGAATTTGCGAATGTATGTAGCTATACATTGCAATAAAATTAATGACTATAATTAAACTATAAACAATGTTATTTCAATAGACCTGTGTATCTGTTCACAAAAGAGAGAATGAATGAGCTTAGGGACTTTCACATACTCAAGAGCCTCTTGTTTGTTGTCGTCGACTGAGTGTGCGTACCCAAGGTCGGAATCAGGTGTAGCGTGCTCTACAGACGTCATTCTCCCCCTCGCCCCTCAGTTCTTTGTAAACAAACCTAATTCTATGGACTCGGCGTAGCAAACTTATTAGGTTCGGTGTCTAAAGTTCTTGCCCTGGCTATCAAATAGTATTATGTTTTCATTTAAAATACGTAATTTTGAAACTTATTAGCATATGTGCAGGGAATATTATAGAAAACCCTCTTAGAACGCTTGGAAAAACTTGGGAAATATCTGAAAAAGCCTAAAATACGCAACCATTTCCCCAGCTTTGGCTTATTTAAAACGTGATCGATTTTGATTATCACTGTATATACACGATAACGGATACATGAAAATTCAAAAGGACTAAATTGTAATTTTTTATAATTTTGAGCCTAATTTCATTGATCGAGAGCCCATAAAAATGTAAACTTCCTTGGAACATTAAATATTTATACGAGGAATTGGCATTTGAAGCAAATTAAAAGACTAGAGAGCCCATATTCTTATTTTAAAGAGAAAAAGTTTTGCTGGTGGTTTTAATTCGTACCTCGATTTGTTCACTACTTTTGCTGCACTTTAATTGTACCGCAAATTCGCAGTCTACCTTCTTTCTATTCTATAATAATGGTCCTATAATAGCGTATATCATTACGGATTAGAGGAACTCGTGTGCATTCTTAATTCCTGCATAATTCCTGTGTAACTAGAGGCACATGCTATGTACATTGTTACCTGCACTAGCAATAGTTAACCACTGGCCTACTGCCCGTTCCCAGACCAGAATCAGACCAATGATTAAGTGCTCTTAAAAGCGACAGCCCATTTCAGTAGCATATGAAGGAACTCCTACGGAATGAAATTTGGGCACACAGACAGTGCTGATATAATTCTGCTAATTTGCAGCGTCGTGAAGAAACAAAGTGATTATTTGTAACGGTGTGGAAACTCTGTTTAGTTGCTATGGAAACGTCCTAGGTGTAGTTGATTCACTCTGTCCGCGTTGCTATGACAACCACTATGACGTTTCAATCCCCTCAAATTATTTTAAAGCTCTGCCTCACGGGCGCAACAAATGTCAATACGTGCGCTGATAAGTGCCTTACACATTTTTGCATTTTCAACCAGTGTGTTAAAAATTTTATGAAAAGTTGGTGGAAAAATAAATGCTCTTTATTATGTTAATGGCCGTAAATAGCTGTGTTGTCGACTGTGAATTATGTTATTATTTGCTGACGTACTTAGGTAAGTTATTTTAAGCAAAAGTGTTCTAGGGTACACAATTTATACAGGATAAGCACTATATATTGCTTTTGGATTTAGCCAGTGCATAACCAGAGCGTAAACGATCCTGTCAAAGCATTTCTAAAAGAGGCAGGATCCAATATTTTCCAAAATATCAAATGCGACAAGCTTTATTCGTGATCAACGCTTCTGCATGTAGTAAACGTGGGGACTGGAGAACGCTCAATGGTCCTTGCACTTCGAATTAGAAGCTCTTTTATGCTACTCCTATCTCCAACTAGGAGGTCAATGAAATGAACACTGGAAGAATACACGAACATAACACTCCAACACCGATGGCCGAGATCGTATCCGGGAACGTTTCTTGTTTTGGAACGAGAGCTGCCACTAGGCGACGACTAGGAATGTAGGAGTTTAACTTCAGACGGTATGTTCTCGAACGGCCCAAATTTTAAATTGCTCTTGCGTCACTCCAAGCATCCTCCACGTATGTTTATCAGGATTAGAGTTCAACCAGGAAAACGGTGCGAATTGCTCAATATGCTTTCAATGGCAGCCTTTGTTTGATGTATAGTACCTACACAAAGTAGACGTCACGTGCTTATATTATTTCGTAACTTGTTACAGATACGTACTTAAGCATCACTAAAATCTTAACACCACATAGAAAATTCGCAGTACTTATTTAAAGAATATCAGCCATGGCTTACACTACAACTGGATATTGTAACATATACCTGGTGTTAGGAGTGAACATTGTTGTGTCTTTACCGCTATGTTATCTACAGAATATGAATCACAGCAACACTACTTGTTTTGAGCGACAATGTTTGACTTCTGGATATAACTTCCTCCATTTCCATAACCAATAACAATTTATTTATAATTCATATATTTCATATAATAACCACAGTTATAGCTATAACAACCTAGTCTTCGTAGATGACAGTGTAATACCCAACCAGTATAGCAGCAACATGCTAATTAGCAATGAAGAAGTTAGTTCTGCACTATACCTATAGACTATCCCAATAAGATTACCCCTAGTAGCCTATAAGTTACAATAAGATAAGACACTACTTTATTAGGTCCGACATTTTTGTTGTCCACCTCGGTAGCGTGTCTGCCTCACGTTCAAGAGGTCCCGAGTTCGAATCTCGGTCAGGGTGAGTTACCTGGATAAGGTTTTTCCGGGGTTTTCCCTTATCCTGGAAGACGAATGTGGGGTAGCTGTAAGCTCTATGGACCCCGGGTTCATTAGAGCATCATTTCACCAATTTCATTCATCGTCCGATATGACTTAACGTTGGAGGACGTAAATTACAAAACAAAACAAAAATTATTACCCTTAGCAAAACATACCTCAATCATATTACCAAACATATTTTAGTCACCATGGGTTTGCTGTCCATAGGGATGATACATTTTCCGATGAAAATACCGCTACAACATTTGATATAGATGAGGCTCTAAAATTTACTGGATGTCTTGAAATTATGTCCTTCTGACAGCAAGCCTTCACTACACAGTCAACAAAATATTATGACTAAGCAACCAGAGGGAAGAAGAAATCAGTATTTGAAAGTGCAACTTGAAAGCAAGCATTTTGACCAAGAGATTTGACTAGACAGGAGAAGACAATGACGGGAACAGAAGCAGTAGAGTCGTCGCAGAAGAACGTGCCACTAAACAATGGGACCCTTCTGATGAATACAGTGACGCAGTGTGTTCACTTCAGGGCAGTATACTTTTAACTGAGAACATGGCGCACAATACATCTGCTACCAAAGGGTTCATAATACTCTTGAGTACACAGAAAAATATTTATCTCCATGGAGAGGGAAAAAGAGGAAAAAGTGAACGGTCCCATATTAATGCCACATCTTAGGGGATTTTTGTCCCATTTTAAATTAAATATGCGAAAGAAATAAAATGGCATGAAGTGACTTTCATTATTATTTCGTTTTGTAATTGTGGTTCAATAAAACTGATATAAACGGGGGGGGGGGGGGGGGGGTAGAGCCAGACTGAAAAATTCAATGCCTGCCATAGCCGGGACTAGAACCACGGATCTTCTGGTCTCGATCCAGCCACTCTTAACCATTGAGCTACTATGGACAACGTGCCAACATGACATTAAATTCTCCAACTGACTCGTGTTTCCCCCGGTAAACCACTAGGAGTTCTCATAAGCACATTTCCAAAACTGATATATTTTGCATATTTGCCCTGTTGAATTCAATTCTTTTGTGTTTAGAAACGTATTTTATTCTTTAGATATAATTGAATGCTTGCTGTCCAAAATAAAAGCATGTTGATATTACGTTGGCAGGCTTATTTACTTCATGGCCGTTTGTTTGAACAGAAGGCTTAATAACGACCACACAGAGAAAAGCCAACTTGCGTTTCATTATCCGTCCTAAAGGAAAGTCGACTATGTGCCTGTCCCGTCTGCCTAAAAGTCTGTCCTACATTCTCCTCAGCGATGCTCGTTCTTTCCGGGGCTGCTTTAACGTAAACAACGAAGAAGGGTAATAGCTTTTGGTGCGTATAAAACGGGTGAGTGGGCCCAGATTCGTTTTTGGAGATATTACGTACGATCGAATCAGAGAGCAGGGAGGGGTTTGGAGAATCATGAAAACCGGAGGTGAGCATGACACAACAATCCTGTGACACAAGCTCGCTTGCTACAAAAACAGTTCACATAATAGAATAAATTCAAAGATCCTGAAAACTTGAAATTGTATTTTATAAATGCATGTAATTACTAGCTATAAAATATTTTCATTAAAAAATGTAAGGTGACAAAGACGTCAAAGTGAAAAAGGTGACAAAGGGTCTGGCGATACATTCTGGAGAACTAACTTCTCGAACAGTTAAAATACTTTTACGCCAAGGGACGGCATCGGTATATTGAGCCATTAATGAAATTGCCTTATTCACTGTTACATATCCCTCACTTTGAAATCAAAACGCCCTAATGTTTTTCTTTGAAAGAGTATTGCAAAGAGTGCGTTTTGGTAAGGGTGTCCCCATGTATGTGTATGCCAAATACCGAATTAACTAAGATCCTAGCATCGAACAAAAATGTGGGAGAACATGCAGTTGAAGAAAAGGAAATCGGAAGATGTAAGAATTTATTATCTAGGAGAATAATACGTGTGCCTTCTTTGGCAGCTTTACACTTGCGAATTTATGCTGGCACAAACTGATTTCTTTATATACAAATCGAACAAATTTGCCTATCAGTAAAATTATGCACCTATTATTATTAGCTTAAGAATTTCCACGCCGATAAAGTTTACAGTTTCGAGGCACTGGTTCAATTATACTCTTGGCACCTGAGCGGTTTTTAATCATACTATTAAGGATAATATATTTTGGTGTTATAAGTATTCAACGCGAGTTTTGCTTTCCAAAAAGTGTTTCAACTTTGCTCCTAAAAAGACTTAAATTCCATCTGGAAAAGTAGGACTTCTGAGTAAAGTACAAATGCACATAACTACTATACCAATATATTTTATTTTGGGGAGTTTGTTTTCTCATTGTGATACTGCTATTTAGGATTTTTTATCAAAAGAATGTGTCAAAATATTCATAAATAAGCACTGTTTCGCCATCCACAAGCTAATTTTGCTAACCTTCACCCGTATTTACAAAAAATGATAAGCTGAAAATCACGTATTTTTCTTCCAGTGGCACTTCGTAGTAGTCCAAGTGAAAGATCGTTCGTTTGTTTATATTTTCGATTAATTATGAACCTATGCTAACATGGATGAACTTCTATTGAAACAATTGCATGTTACTCCCAAGAAAACACTACCGTAACACTTATATCATGGAACCTTATATTTCTCGGCTGCTTCATGTGGGGTTTGCGAATGAATTTGTAGGAAATAGTAACCGGGGACAAATAATAAAGCTTTCAAAATAGGAATTTATATTTATAGGGTTACGTATGAGAATGTATTTCTTTTTTCTTTTCCAGAGAAATTTATGCCCGCTTACTACTCCCAAGAGAGTGAAATCACAAAGCATCGGTTTTGGTACGAGGTTTCAGACTTCGAGAAGCGGTTCGGTTCACAAAAACTTCTCAAGTGGAGTACAGTGATTTCCCTTGCGCACACATGTTGAACAATACTCTTAATTAATCACCATGCTCACATTTCATATGAGTCTGTAATACCTGCTCCACCGAGTTGTGACAGTTATGTCCACCATTCGGAACACTTTTATTTCCCCCCTAAAAGAGAGAGGTTTGCTCTGCTCCAAGCATATTAAACCTCTTTACGAATTTTAATTAACCATTCGCTGACTGTACGACAACACCGTCACAGAGTATACACAGAAACATTTTTAAAAATTTTAATAACGTATACACTTGAATCCTCTGCACGTGATGAAAACGGTCTTTTCTTCCATCTCAAACATTCCACTGAATTTCAAAATGTGATTTTTTCTGCAGGTTGTATTTTTTAATAACACACACGAATATTGGTGTATATATAACCTCTGAAATTGAAACACTGAGACATAAATATCCATACAGAGGGTGTTGAGTACATGCATACCATGAAACGGAATAGATGAAAAGTTTAGACACGTGAGGAGAAGACCGAGCGAGATACCTATTCGGTAACGCACGAGGTTTGCATTAGGGAGTTTGAGATTCTATTCCTGTTGGACGCTCACTTTGGCCATGAATTTTACTGTGGTTTTCTCTGGTCGACTAAGCGAATGTTGGAGTGGTGTTTTCTACCAAGTCTCTCCTCTTTCGCTTTTCATCTCACTTTATCTCTCTCTTTCACTTTGCAGGACGAAACCGGGGTTGTGTATTGGTCGACGACGGGCAGATGGCGCAGAAGTTTGTACTTTGGAACTGTTTCTCTGCGACCATTCGAGCCTCTACTATCGAGTCAAGCTTTCCCCGGTTACGGTGGAGGCAACTTCTCAAACAGTGGTTTGTGCGGGCCACCCCGAGTGCCTCCGAGCTGGATAGTCCATCTAGTAAATATTAAGAAACTCTCCGCGTCGGTGTAACTTGCGTCGTCCGTTCCTTCATCCCAGAAGTCCCCTGCGGTTTCTTAATCTCTGTCGTCGATTTGCTAGATGTCCCTTCCGTTACCTAATCTACCTCCACCTCTAGCTCTAGCTCTAAAAAGAGGAAGAGCATGTGGTCTTCTGAGAGTCGAATAACAGCACCTACAGATGCGAACAGACAGGATAAGATAATACATATAGAAAGAGAGAGTAAAGTTTCCTACATATGGCACAAGGTTAAGGCAGTAGATACTGCCACGTAAGTTCCCATGTGTCGCTCAGTTCCTTGCCACAACGCTAGATCTGCTCCAGGCCCGCTATGCTGCTCCTAATCTATAATGAAGACCCCTATGCAGAGAAAGACCTGGAACTACCAAAACAGGGGCGGGAGCAGGATACCACTGAATATAAAACACAGCACTATCAGATCGGTGAACGTTCTCGATTAATATATGAGATATTAGAAACCTACTAATGCTTTTACTGCGTCATATGGCATTTCTTAATCATACGGAAGCTGCTGGATTTTGTTGTAAAACGCAGGAATGGAGCCCACAAATTCTCAGCCCTTACACTCGTTAGCGCATGCAGCAAATAAATCAAGATGATGATATCATGGGTTAGCACAGCCCAATTGCATTGGATTTAGTGAGATGCATTCAATATATGAGGACAAAAAAAGAACACAATGGACGTTATCCCCCAATTGCGTTTCATGGATTTCATCAGGAATGTACCAGAGATGAGGACATCAAGTATTGCTGTTGAGGTTATACTTCAACAGGTAATCCAATAATTACCACTAAAGTCCTCTGTTTTCTCTGAAAATCTCGCCGACGGTGACCTTAGAAGATGGATACAGAATTGAACACGTATTGCATACTTTAGTGCAAAACGATAATGAAATGATTCAACTAGTTTTTATTTGTAACTTTTCAAAACATAATCCTATTATTTACGAGTCAACCACCTTTAATTTTGTAACTTACACCCCTAGTTAAATCTAGTCAAAACTGGTATGTCTATTAGAGCTGATTCAGATATATCGAAAGCCAAAACACAGTACACAAACTGAGTAACTATTTATTTACTATCTCCAAACCAGTTAAAATACATACGGCTGCGATACATATTCTAGTTTGCGATTAACTCATACGTGGAAACCAGGAAACAAGAAATGTCAGTAGCATCACAATGAGAAATAGGGCAGAGACTTGGTATAGTAGTCCGAAGATCTGCAGCCATCGACCTTGCGAATGTCAAAGGAAATGAACCGAAGATATGTAATTTACATTGCTGGCCCTCTTTGCTCGGGACTTAAAATTCTGCCAGTAAAGAACTGCCTACTCTTCCTCACCAAGACAGACACAGCTACTGCCCTTTGTTATTTCGCAAGCTTAAGAACAGCTTCTATCCATTCAATTGGAACAGATTCATATCTAACTTTAGCCAATCAGACACATCAGAATAACTTACTCACCTAGAGTAAATCACCTGACAGGAGCTGATTGTACTTTAATACCTTGAATATATTAGTTGTAATGTTAGTCTAATTATAAAATGAACTATACATAGAGACCTAACACGCTAGACAGGACTCGTACCTAGTCAGGTGTGTTAACCCTTA
This sequence comes from Mantis religiosa, assembly GCA_030765055.1. Taxonomy (NCBI): domain Eukaryota; kingdom Metazoa; phylum Arthropoda; class Insecta; order Mantodea; family Mantidae; genus Mantis; species Mantis religiosa. The sequence goes on along the minus strand of CM060948.1, from coordinate 104,831,706 downwards.
GATTACGGGGAAAAGTTCCTAATCCAGTTTGCTACAACCACGGGAGGTGCTTTGTAACCATCTGGTACAAGTTATCTATGAATAAACATGTGTAGATAGTAACCTAGGCGAAATAAACTGTTTAATCAATGTTGCTCAGCAACATATGAAATTATAATTTTCCAAAGGTATGGATAAAATATGTCTCAATATTTACAATAATTTGATCTATATTCATTTTTATTTACCTCTTTATTCAGATATAATACGATAAGTATACTTATGTTACAGAAAATCAAAAGTAGACCGCAGTCCTTATTATGGTTTTGCGACCGACCTGGCTTCCACTTACCACGTGGCCTGAATGAGTCGGATCTGCCAATTCCTGCAGTTGTAGCTGTTACCTGATACCGAGATTATGGATTCGATAAATTAAGAATCCTAATAGATTAGATGTGAACACTCGAAACCATCGTTAAATGTAAAACAGGATGTTTGTTGTGTTAGCAGTTCACTAGAGGGAAGGCATAGGCACGGGCGGTCCATCTGGTCGACACTTGCGTAAAGTGGCTTTCTTAGACCCTTCCTTAGTAACTGATGACAGTAACAAAAGATGTCCACTTGTAACAAAAGATCGACTTGAGTAAGGGTATACTAGCGTTGTCTTGAAAGAATTCACGCAAAACTGGACTGTCTGTCCAGGAAGAAAGACGTGGCTCGAGAAGTATCTGTCCCTACGAAAATAACGAATTAAGTGTTATCACGTAATCTGCGTTTCATATGCGTTAACTCCAGACATTAATGTCACCCAATTAGCGGAAGGTATGACGGCACAGCTGTGCGGAAACCGGAGGGAGCTGAGCCACGCCTCCCATTAGTCTCTGTCACTATCTGAAGGGTGGTTAAAGGAATGTCACCCGTCCCTGGACGTTTCTCTCCCCTTCTTCTATCATCTGGAATATTCGCCTGGATACCAGAGACGCCGAGAATACGACGAGATGCCTATAAAAAGGGTTTCAGAGAGACAGACAGTCAGTGTTAGTGTGTACGTGCATCGGAACGGTAACGGACGAACTGGTGAATTGTAATTGTGTGCAGCACGAAATTCTGTGTAATTGGCAAGAGTTTAACTGTAAGTCGGTGCAAAGAAAGAACATTGTTGAGTGGTGTAATTGGACTTTTCATTTCACGAACCCACAAAGTCACAATTGGTGTCAGAAGTGCGACATAACACAATGGAGGCAGCATTAGAAAAGATTTTAGTGGAACTGAAACAAATGAATACGGCCAACGACAACATCACCGGGAAAATGGGAGAAATGAAGGCCGAATTAACAACAAAAACGGAAGCGGCAAATAACAGCCTGGCCGCGAAGCTGGAGACTACAAATAACAACCTGGCCGCGGAACTGAAACTAATGAAGACGGCTAACGACAACATCACCGAGAAGATGGAAGAAATGAAGGCCGAGTTAACCACAGAAATGAGAGCAGCGAACGGCAGTCTGGCCACGGAAATGAAGGCGGCGAACGAGGCTCTCGCCGCAAAGTTTGAAGAACAGTTGGCCGGCGTAAAAGAGGACCTCACAGAGTTAGGCGAGCGCGTCGAAGACCTGGTGAGCCGCGTTAATGAGCTGGAAGGCAAGGCCGACAACAGCGCCAAGTCCCTGAGCGCCATGATGGAGGACGTCGTCGGCAGGAGGTTGAAGGATTTGAAGGCCGACGCACCGGGACGCGACATAACATCGCCGCGCGTCAAACCTCCCAAGTATGACGGCGCGTCAACGTTTGAGGTCTTCCGCCGCCAGTTCGACACAGTGGCCAGGCACAACAGATGGTCACCGGAGGAGGAGGCCACACAGTTAATAGCCAGCCTCCAGGGAAGAGCCGCGGAAGTCCTAAACGCGGTGCAGACGACGGCGGCGCCCAAGGACATCTGGGAAGCCCTGGAGGATCGCTTCGGGAACCACCGCTTAGCCGCAGCATACCGTAGCCAGCTAAAAGCAAGGTCACAGCAGCCGGGGGAGACGCTGCAGGAGTTCGCCATTGCGATCGAGCAGCTGGCTAGCAAGGCCTTGGTTGACCTGCCACTGGAGTTCGTATCCCGCGAAGCCGCCTACAATTTTGTCGACGGGGTACGGGACACGGAGATTCGTCAGCGCCTAATGCTCGGGGAATATAAAACCATCCACGAGGCGCTGACAGCGGCATTAAGGATGGAGGCGGCCAAAATAACATGCATCCCGACGTCGAGAACGAGGAGTGTCCGCTACGCCGGAGACAGAAGACCAGCTGAGGGACGCCGGCGAAGACCTAGTGGCCTGTGTTGGGGGTGTGGACAGCCCGGACACCTGCAGAGAGACTGCCCACAACAGGAAGAGCAGGTGGAAGGACGAGTAAGGCCTGGCGTGGAGAGGGGCACGTCGGCGCCATCACCACCATCCCCTCGAGTGACACTGCGCGCCGTCAGCCGGCGTATGGATGACAGCCTCATCGCGGACGGTTGGATAAGAGGAAAACCGTGCCGCGTGCTGGTGGACACCGGGGCGTCCGTGACCATCATCAGACCTGACGTGGCGAAGGGTTTGCCGACAAGGAAGCCAAGCCGGCCATACCAGCTTGTCACGGCATCGGGCGACACCTTGCCTGTGGAGAGGGAGGCACTGTTGGAGCTGAACTTGGGACGGAGTGCCGTGCGTCTGTGGGTGTTCGTCGCGAAGGTGGCTGAGGAGGTGGTCCTGGGACTGGATGCCCTCAGGAGCCATGAGGCGACGGTCGACGTCGGCAAGAAGGTCCTGCGGCTTAACGGAGAAGAGGTTATACTCCGTCAACCCGAAGAGCGCCTTGGAACTTGCAGGGTCGTCTTGGACGAAGACGTGGTTGTTCCCGCGAGGAGCGAGGTGGTGGTGACGGCGCGACTGGAGGGCCAGAGAACCAGGAACATGATGCTGGACCAGAAGACGCCTGTAAACGGACTGTGTGTACCAGGGCATTGCTGCCGTGCCGAGAGGAGGTGCCCGTGAGACTGCTAAATCCTACGGACGCCGACCACGACGTCCAGGCCGGGACGGAGTTGGGAATGTGCGATCCCGTGGTGAGCGTAACAGCTATCGACGAGACACTAGACCCGGCGCCGAAGCAACACCTGGGGCCCCGGCTAGAAGGCTTGGTGGAGAGGGCGGCCGACCACCTGACCACAGAACAGCTGGAGAAGGTTCGACAACTGCTAAGACGGTATCAGCGCGTCTTCAGCCAAGGTGATAGTGACTACGGCCGCACGGACAAAGTGCTTCACCGCATCGACACCGGAGACGCCCGGCCTATTCGGCAACCACATAGACGCGTTCCGCTGGCGAAGCAAGGGGCGGTGCGAGACATGCTGGAGGACATGAGATCCAGGGGAGTGATTGAAGAGTCTGACAGCCCTTGGTGTTCCCCTGTAGTCTTGGTGACAAAGAAGAACGGCGAGCTGCGCTTCTGCGTAGACTACAGAAAGTTGAACGCCGTCACCCGGAAGGACTGTTTTCCCTTACCCCGGATTGACGACACCCTGGACACGCTAGCTGGTGCACAGTGGTTCTCGACCCTGGACTTGAAGTCGGGCTACTGGCAGGTAGCTCTAGACCCGAGAGACAAGGAGAAGACTGCATTCTCGACGGGCCAAGGGCTCTGGCAGTTCACGGTTATGCCCTTTGGCCTCTGTAACGCACCAGCTACCTTCCAGCGCCTCATGGAGTCAGTGATGAGAGGGCTGACTTACGATGCCTGCCTGCTATACCTGGACGACATCATCATCGTCGGGAACACTTTTGAAGATCACCTCGAGAATCTGAGTAAGGTGCTACAGAGACTGCAAGCGACCAACTTGAAGCTGAACGCGAAGAAGTGCCAGCTCTTCCGCAAGGAAGTTAACTACTTGGGCCACATAGTCTCAGCAACCGGAGTGGCCACAGACCCGGAGAAGACACAGGCTGTGAGAGATTGGCCTCGCCCAAAGGATAAGAAAGAATTGCGCAGTTTCCTGGGGCTGTGCAGTTATTACAGGCGCTTCATAAAGGGGTTCTCCAACATCGCAAAACCCCTCACCCGCCTGACAGAGGAACACCGGCCTTATGTGTGGACGGAGGACGCAGAAAACGCTTTCCAGCACCTAAAGGAGACCCTGTGCAGGGCTCCAATTTTGGGTTTCCCACAACCGGGTGGCACCTTCATTGTGGACACCGACGCTAGCGACCATTGCATTGGAGGTGTCCTATCGCAGATCCAGGACGGCCATGAGCGGGTGATAGCCTACTACAGCAAGACGCTATCCAAGGCAGAGAAGAACTACTGCGTCACCCGACGAGAATTACTGGCGGTAGTAAAGACATTGGAGCACTTCCACAAGTACCTGTACGGTCAGCCATTCCACCTGAGGACTGACCATTCCGCCCTAACTTGGTATTGAGCTTTAAGAACCTGGAAGGCCAGACGGCACGTTGGGTCCAGAGGCTGCAGGAGTACGACTTCACCTCGGAACATCGTAGAGGGAAGAGCCACGGTAACGCTGACGCCATGTCCCGAAGACCCTGTCCGGAAGAGTGCGGCCAGTGTAAGAGTGGAGGAGAAGGAGCGTGCCGCCGCAGTCCGAGTAGTCACGGCAGTGCCTGCGGATGGCTGGGATAGCGCAGGCCTGAGGAGGGAGCAGCTGGCGGATGCAGACTTGGGGCCACTCTTGAGGGAAGTGGAGGCAGGGACGAGACCAACCTGGGATGACATCGCAGCGAGGAGCGCCACCTACAAGTCGTACTGGGCCCAATGGGACTCGTTGAGGACCAGAGAGGGCGTGCTGTTCCGGGTATGGGAATCACCCGATGGGAAGACGCAGAGAGAGCAGTTGGTACTTCCCCGGAGTAAGGTCCCGGAAGTCCTGGAGGAGGTGCACGCCGGTACTTCGGGAGGACACCTGGGAGCGAACCGAACGATTGACAAACTACGGCAGCGCTACTACTGGCTGAGGCTCCGAGCAGATGCTGAGAGATGGTGCCGTCAGTGTCACGTGTGCGCGGCGAGTCGTGGCCCCCAGACGAGGAGCCGGGGTCGCATGCAGCAGTACAACGTCGGAGCGCCATTCGAACGGATCGCCGTTGACATTGCTGGACCGTTCCCAGTTTCCGACCGAGGCAACAAGTTCCTAATGGTGGTCGTGGACTACTTCACCAAGTGGCCGGAGGTGTATGCCATCCCAAACCAAGAGGCAAAGACAATCACAGACTGCCTCGTGGAGCAAGTGTTCTGTCGATTTGGGGTGCAGTTAGAGCTACACAGTGACCAGGGTACCAACTTTGAGTCCAACCTAATGAAGGAGGCACTACAAAGGCTTGGGGTGAACAAGACTCGCACTACGCCTCTACATCCCCAATCGGATGGCATGGTCGAAAGGTACATCAAGACCTTAGAGGAACACCTGAGGAAGGTCGTGGCCAGCCATCAGCGAGACTGGGACGTCAAGTTGCCACTGTTCTTGCTGGCCTATCGCTCGTCCACACACGACACAACTGGGATGACGCCAGCCAGCTTAATGTTCGGTCGAGAGTTACGCCTCCCTTGTGACCTGGCTTTCGGAAGCCCTCCGGAGGTGATGCAGCCGGTGACCGAGTATGTGGAGAACCTGGTGGACCGCCTCCACGACATGCACGAGATCGCTCGCCAGAACATCCAGAAGGCGAGCGACCGCATGAAGACCAGATATGATAGGCAAGCCAACAGCCAAGGGTTCCAGCAAGGTGATCTGGTCTGGTTGTACCGTCCTACCCGGACCAAGGGACGCTGCCCGAAGCTCCAGCAGCCATGGCAAGGACCGTACCGGGTGGTGAAGAGGATTAACGACGTGGTCTACCGCATCCAGAAAGTTCCCCGAGGAAAGATGTTGGTGGTACACCTGGATCGACTAGCCCGCTACGATGGTGCTGTTCGGGACGACCAGCTTTGAGGAGGGAGCAGTGTCACCCAATTAGCGGAAGGTATGACGGCACAGCTGTGCGGAAACCGGAGGGAGCTGAGCCACGCCTCCCATTAGTCTCTGTCACTATCTGAAGGGTGGTTAAAGGAATGTCACCCGTCCCTGGACGTTTCTCTCCCCTTCTTCTATCATCTGGAATATTCGCCTGGATACCAGAGACGCCGAGAATACGACGAGATGCCTATAAAAAGGGTTTCAGAGAGACAGACAGTCAGTGTTAGTGTGTACGTGCATCGGAACGGTAACGGACGAACTGGTGAATTGTAATTGTGTGCAGCACGAAATTCTGTGTAATTGGCAAGAGTTTAACTGTAAGTCGGTGGAAAGAAAGAACATTGTTGAGTGGTGTAATTGGACTTTTCATTTCACGAACCCACAAAGTCACATTAATATAGAATGGTGTCTCTTGGTCGGCAACTTCGCGATTTATGTAATTAAAAAGAGCAAGTATTTAACTCGGATTCCAGTGTTATCAGTGTCATCCTTACTCCTAGATATACTCACGCAGACCCTGAGAGAAGGCTTTTGCTCGAAGCTGAGGCTAGACCTCGCACTGCTTAAGATTTACATAACGTTTACCGGGAAGGTGGTGATATATCATAAATCGTATTATTTCATTCACACGCGCCAAATATTGTATCCAAATATTACCACCTGTTCTAATATTAATAATGGTGTAATTATAGAAGGGTCCTAGAAGCCAGTGGTAGTGACCACAGAATTGCTTTCTAGAGCAAATGTGCTCCACGAGATACAATGTACCGTTAGGTACAATAATAAAAAGAAAGATGACAGAAAGAGATATCAGGTCTTAGAACTGTAGATTGAAAAAGGTACAGGTCACTTCCTCACAAAATTTAATAAGACTCTCAAGAAAACACTGCTGTTTATGGGGACTCAGGTTTTCATCAAATGGCGGCAGCTACTGGTGAAACTCAACGCTGATCGGAAAGCACGAAGAATAAGGCAAGAAATTTCCTGTTTGCTACAATAACACAAGTAAATATTTCTTATCGTATGTATTAGAGTATGTTGTAAGATTCTGAATAAAAAAGGCTGTAGCGAATCAAATTTATATAGTTTTAAATATTAATGGGACGATACCATAATTCTCGATACTTGATATTCAATAGGACTATCTGTCTGAAGGACAATATTCGACACTCACTTTACAAAAAATCATGTACTTATTACCAGGTTTCTGTGAATAAGCATATGTAACCAATTTTGTTTTTCTTTATTACTTCGAGATGTGGCAACATCATGTTCTGACAGCGACAGGAAACTCGTAATTGGTTTTCCAAAAGCAGTAGTGTCAAGTTCACTTGGCCCTACGTTTATCGTATTATAAATCATTGCCAAGCGAAAGTTTTGTGCACATTTCACACACTTCTGTTATTATTATTACTGTCTTTCAAAATAATTCGTCTCCTCACTACATTTATTCAATATTATGCTGTACATTGGTAAAACGTTTCTTTAAATTGGTAGAGTATATCTATCAAGTACGGTCGTGACTCAGGTTCCGCTTGCGAAACACAAATCATCGTAACAGCTGAAAGAAAAGCACAAATGTTTCCATGTGCTGTATTATTACACACCTTAAGTACTGATTATTTTTCTGCTGGATTCACAGATTTTGGTCCTAGAAGTAGGTAAATTCAATGGGAGTGAGGCAGTAAGCCAGCTTATTGAAGAAATGGTATTTACTGACTCAGTTAATTCAGCACAATTCAGTGAACGCTGCATGTTACACGTGTAACTTTACTCCTACCATTGTATTGGTTCATTTCATGTAGATAGTGGTCTATGGAATGTTGCATTCATTCACTCATAGGAAAGGCAGACAGTTTTATCAAGAACTATGGTCCAGCAACTCGTTGGGCACATGTGCGAGGCAACAACATGCAGACTGAACTCATTTTATTTCCTTGTCTGTATAAACTAAACGCAACAACTTTCACTAACGCAAAACTTAAGCATTTGTAACTGTCGAACCCTGTCGAACGTTTATCTCTAAATATACTTCGATACCACAAGGCAGTGACAGAGGGAGTTAAGAGATTAAGTCACAGTATGGAAATACTGGCGCTGTCATAATATGTATATGCAACCAGCGGTATGGCTCAGGTGGTTTCATCTGTGGCTCGCATTCGATTCCCGTGGCCAACTTACCTCACCGATATGTTTTTTGGGGGCTTTCCCAGGTCTCCAGGCAAATTCTGGTAGGTTACCTACATCCTCCGAATTTCCTGCCCCTCCATTTCACCTCCACTATCATTTCACATCACCTCTTATCTGGTGGTCTTTTTCAGGGCAGAAGTGTCAGCGGGTGTCTCGGTGCTGTCGTGACTCCTTAGATAGACCGCCCTGTCTCCTCTCGCCTAAACCTTCTTCTCGAGGATGCCCCACTTAGAGCTTAGGTACAATAAACAACAGGTTTCGGTGCTGTATCCCCTCCGTAGCAATCCTAACCCCAATATGTATATGCAATCCTATACAAAGGATTGGCAAACATCTTGTCCGATGTCCATCTTATAGTCAAGATAGCTCTCTAGGTACAAGCAATTGGTCACGTCAAAGAACAGATTGGATTGTGGACAGGCTTTCCTACTGCCTAATGGGTATGATTTGGGTTTCTGTTTAAATCATTGCACAAGAACACCGCAGAGTTATTCCCTCCTTTACTGAAAGCTTCTCAGACGTGGTAACATATATTGTTGATGAAGTTCAGATTCCGTGCCTCTTGTTGAGGAGCTAACAAATAAAGGCACGTTCTCGCACTGACGTAAACAGGAAATTACTGTCTCTTACGGTTTCTTAGTATCCGGAACGACAAGCGAAGCCAATTACAGCTTGCGATGAGCGAACCAGTATACATTTACACCCAACAAACGACAACAAATATTTTGACAGAAACGGGTGAAGTTTCAATAAGTTTCTTTTCTTAATGACTACGCATTTTAAATTTCTAAAGGTTTCCTCTATCCTGTGAAAATATGTATATTGATTTGCTGTTGTCTTATCTCGGGCAAATATTTATATAATAGTTGCCTTATGCAGAATAAGACACTACCGCATCTTCTGGTTTTATTGTAAACTTTTAATTATAATTGTTATTTCTGAATTTATAAACCTAACAGGAGTATTGTTTCCTTATTTGCTTATAACTTTGTCTTTCGATATTTACTACTGTTTGTGAAAATTGCAATACCAAGAAGGAAACGCACGAATTCAATGAATTTAATATAACATGTTAGGTACATGACCAGCAGCAAATGATTAAATTTTAAAAACTGTGCATGACCTTTGAGCCCTAATATTCAGTATTTCGTATGGCCTTCATGCGCTGCAATTATGGCTGGTATACGCCGTGGTATTGCATCAAAAAGTTCTGAATACGTTCGTGAGAGATTTCCCTCCACACAGTTTGTATTCGAGCCCACAACTCCGTGACTCTAGTTACTGCAGCACCATGACGCACCAGGTGCCGACTAACCATATCCCAGACATGTTCGATGGGCAACATGTCAGGCGAACGTGCGGGCCAGGGAAGCAATGGTACCCGATGGTCTTCGAAGAAGGCTTGTACATTTCTCGCAATATGTGGCCGGGCATTTTCCTGTTGAAACATGGCCTTAGGAGATGCCTGAAGCACAGAGAGTACCTCAGACTCTAAATCGGTAGTTACCGATTGCTGTTCAAAAGGCCCTCAATTCGTAGGAAGCGAGATCGGTTGTTCTAACCAATGGCGCCCCAAACAATCACACCTGATGTTTGTCCACTATGCCGCTCAACAATGCAGCCCTCCAGGTTGCGCTCACCATGGCACCGTCGGTCACGTATGCGGCCATCACTGTAGGACACGTTGAAGCGGGACTCAACCGAAAACACTACATTTTGCCATTCAGCACCCCAGTGACGGTGTTAAAGTGCCCATTGTAGTCGGAGGAGTTTGTGGTTTCTGGACAATGGAAGCCCAAGTAATGGCATGCGTGCAACCACTCCAACCTGCAGCAGACGGACACGAACCGATGGTGCTGACAAGTTGACTCCTGTTGCAATGCTCCAGTGTCGAGTCAACACTATGGATGAAGCTGTATGGTCCGTTATGGACATACTGATACAAAACGACGGTCATCCCATGATGTGGTTATTTTTCGTGGTCCAGTTCCCGCTCTTCCCTGCACACAGCCTTCATCTATCCACTGCTTCCACACAGGTATCACTGTCGTAGCGACATGCCCTGTACGAGCCGAAATGTCACGGTATGATAAACCCGCTTCCCGGAGACTGGCCATTCTAACCCGTTCGAACTCTGTCACCTACCGATATGGCTCCCTTTGACATCGACGTGGCATATTTGCACTCACTTTATTGTTTCCACCTTGTTTGAAAGCTCTGCACTGACTACACTGGGCACAACATTGACGTCGGACTGACACGCGAGGGCTGTGCTCGAGCTACGTGTACCCTATCTTTATGCAAACCTAATCACTTATTGCTTGCACTCTCTTCTGAACTTTTACAAAGTTTGGTGTTATTGGGATAATTCCTTCTTGGTTTTGCAATTTTCACAAGCAGTAGTGTACAATAATTCTGGTATTACACTATATTTCATATTCTGAATGTTTATCGATTTGAATCACATAAAGCAATGAGGTGAACTTTTGAGTTATTTAAGAGCAAAATGGAAACGGTCAGTGGTGAGAAGTTGTGAGTAAAAATGGAGATTGTGAGTTTAGTATTTCAGTCATACCTATTTAAAGTAGGTTGTAAAAATTATCTCTAAAGATTGATCAGTAAGAAATGTAGTTTTCGACATCTGTTGGACAAATGGCTAGGGACAACCCCAGCAGATGTCAAAATGTAAAAGCTTGGTAATAAATAAATAATTAAATAAATAAATAGTTCATACTTTGAGTCTATAATATCAATATCGGTTTTTTAAACTTATCTTGTGTTACAAAACATGAAAAGACTTAGCAAATCAATGGGAGGATTCTTTGGTTCAAACCTGCCTCTAAGAATGAGGAAAGCTCGTGTATCTACAATGATAAAGTCGTTATAAGATTTTGTTGTCTAGCTTTGCATTGCACACGGATTATTTGAATTCATTCGAAGGTGTACATTAGCCAATCATGGGAAAGGGGAAGGAAGAATGCATATCAGCGGGGCAAGGTTCTAAGCAGCAGAATATAGTAAACTACATCTCACTCTGGGCGATAACCCAGCAGGTAAATTTCGGAGTTCTCTTTGTTACCAAATACAAACAATACTTATCTCCTGAAATCAGAAGGAAATTGCGACAAAGAAAACTACATTATTCCGAGTGTATCTTTCTTAGAGAGAGATAAAGTTATCCCTTCCTCTCTCCACCCCCCAAAAAAGAACTCATTTTGGAATGTGGCCTCTTTCCTATGTAAACTATATTATCTGCCACATTTGTACGATAACTCTGGGAATTTAAAATGCAGGTATTAAATATGGCCGAGCTACTTTAGTTGCAACGCCAGTTTAAGAATCTATGGGAAGGGTGAAAGAGATCGTAACTGTAGAGACATCTTTATGTTTCCTGAATTTGTAAATGGCATACATGTTTACAACACAGGCACCATGCTATAGTAATGCTGGTGCCATTGAATCGTGTTCTGGTCCATAGTCTGGAGCACAGAAATCGAGATGTACTTGGCAAACAGAGCATTTAAGTCCTCTGCTGCTGAGAAAATATGGCGAACTGTAGAACGTCACGTTCCCTTAGCTTTTTATCTTACGATGTGCCGCAGCCAGCCTATAAACACATGGAAATCGAGAAGTCGATAAAAGCAACGACCAATAAATAATAAGACAAATGCTGTATCTTCAGGCGCCCGATATTCTCGACTGCACAGAACTGTAGCGCCAGAAGCAGTCGGCTTACGACACATGGGAGGCTGTAAATCAACCTACTTCTTAGAGCAGGAAAGAATGAATAATGCCACTTACACTAATTTGCTTACACTTCTGGCGCCAGTTTGTTTAAAACAAATGGTTTCAAATATATATGAGCGATTTATAATGCTAAAAGTCATAGCACTGTAAGCTACACCAGTAGTGTAAGTTTCCAAATAAAAAACAGCTAAGCTCTAGATGTAAGTAGAACATCAGAGGATACAGCTCCTCTAAAGTGGCTAATTTGCATCCCACAGGTGGTCTTCTAGAGGATCACATATCTATGCTGCAGAGACAGGTTTTTTTATCTTTCTTTCATATTTATGCACTAATAGAATAAAAAATTCAATAATAATGATGATGAGGAGGAGGAGGAGGAGGAGGAGGAGGAGGAGGAGGAGGAGGAGGAGGAGGAGGAGGAGGAGGAGGAGGAGGAGGAGGAGGAGGAGGAGGAGGAGGAGGAGGAGGAGGAGGAGGAGGAGGAGGAGGAGGAGGAGGAGGAGGAGGAGGAGGAGGAGGAGGAGGAGGAGGAGGAGGAGGAGGAGGAGGAGGAGGAGGAGGAGGAGGAGGAGGAGGAGGAGGAGGAGGAGGAGGAGGAGGAGGAGGAGGAGGAGGAGGAGGAGGAGGAGGAGGAGGAGGAGGAGGAGGAGGAGGAGGAGAAAACATACACATAACAATGCCAAATAAAATAAATTAAGACATAAAATAAGAATGTAGAGGAATTTTACACAATCTCTCAGTGAAGAAAAATATTGTGTCAGCCAGTGATTGTATAAAACATTATTTCTCGATTTTCGATACCGATACTAACCTTTAAGCACCGATACTCGATTCCAACCTTATAAAAGACTGTAGACATGATAGCTTATTCAAATGGATTTTGTCTTTATTAATGTTTTCTGTGTATAAACGCGTCTTTAGTGATCAGTTTCAGTTTTCCTCATTATTTTTATGTGTCACGCCCACATGTTCTGAGAGCATGGGAAACCGTACGTTAACTTTTCAAAATAAATTGTGGATAATACACCGGTATATGAACGTAACAAACATGTTTATTTAAAGTTAATTGTATTACAGCAGTAGTGGCCAACGCATGAAAGCACTGATGATGCAAGCATTACTTCGCTTTTCAAAAACACGATTAACGTCCTTTATCCGAAAGTGAATGAAGGAAATGATGCTCAGTTATATAATGCAATATGTCCACCACGGAGAGTGTCTTTTTCCGAAGCACATCGACCTACGATGACAACGCGGAGCTAATCACGCCCGTCGGACTCGGAAATTTAGCCGACTTTTTCCTCAAGCAAATATCGAGCAATCACAAAATGTACAAATTATTTACCGAACAACAAATCAATTTATGTTACTCTCTAAGATAATTTCCACACGCGGGAACAAACTCCACTACACCTTTTTTTCCTGACTAGTGGTTAACGTCATAAAACAAAATGCCAGGAAAAGAGAATAAAACATTTTTGACTCCACATTCCACAGAACCATTTATTTTTAGTGCAAATTTTCATTTAATTCTTACACATTTAACTATCACTTTATATAGAGTGTATATAGAGTTTACCTCACCATCACAACGTCCTGGTTAGGTCTCTTGGGGACTACCAACCTCGTAAATGCCACTGGCTTCCCCGCATGGCATGCAGGCACATCCGGTAACACTAAAGTTGCTATTCCAATTTCAAAATTATACCCACCAAAGCACTAGTCTGGAAACTTAAAAATTCAACCCACCTATCTAAATTTAACCGGTCATCCTATAAACTCCAGAATCCATCACCACGTGGTTAAGTCCTAGGACAGGTACACGCATAACGCAACACGCGCTGTCCCTCAGCCTGCCAGCTCTTCTGATATATAGATATATATTTAGGTAAAGATCAGGAAATAAGCTACTTAGTAAAAAGCCTTACTTTATTCTTGTTAGTTAAGTAAAGAAAATATAATTTCGCAGTAATCATACACTCAAAGGGTGTTTGGTATTTCCAGCACAAGCGAACTTTTCATTTTATCCTCTGCAGATGCCACTAGACAACAAATATTAATTTAATTTTAAGTATGAACAAGGGGAAAACACGAAAGTGATATCAAAACATAGTTTTGCGCTAACTCAGACAATGCACACTTTTCCACTTATCCGTCATTCTCAATATAACATATTAGTTTTGTACAAGTACCATTTGCGCCTCTGATTAGACATGTGATGTCGGCGATAGGCGAGCCAGCAACTAACCGGCATGTATTAGTGGATAGGCAAGACATTCTACTGCGTCTTGAACAATGGTAATCATGACAGCATTATTATACAAATAATTTAAAATCTTACTTCCTCCCGTTTTTAAAGCAGTGCCATGGCACAGAAGCACAGAAGCATTTGCTCTAGAGACCCATTTGATGATGTGACTTACCAATGCCAGAAGTATTTATGCATATTTAACACACTATTCTTTTACTATTCGTACTGCTACTGCTACACGTCCACACTTCACTCAGTTTTATCCAATTTCATTACTGTGTATAGGTAAAACAAAATATTTATACAAATCATTCGTGCGATATACTGTAAGCCATGGTTTAACTTACGAAACACTAGCAGATGGAAGAAAAGAACAAATATTTCCGTGCATCGTACTATATCCAGTCTTAGGTTCTGATTTATTTCTACTGCATTCGCATATTTTTGTCACCGAAGTAGACAAAAATAATGGCAGTAAGGGAGTTACCAAGCCAAACTATTGCAGAAACCAGATTTAGGATGTCATGTAAATTAGCTTCATCCACAACTCAGTAAACGCTGCATATTACTACTCCTTTCCCAACGTTTTACATGTTTTCATTTACACACAAGAAGCTATGGAGTGTTACACTTGCTCACTTACAGAAAGCGAAGTCGAGTCTATCAAGAACAGTACAGCAACTCTTTGGAGTCAGGTGCGAGGCAACCATGTAGAGTTTCGTGAATTCCTTATTTAGCATATAATTAAATACAACTTTCTAATAAAACCAAACATAAAACGTTGAACGTCTTGGCAAGGTATCAAAGGTTTGTAGTTCGATATCACGGATATCTAGGTTCCATCCCTAGTGGAAAAAAAATAATTATTTGACTGAAGAAAATGTATTTTTAATATTGAATAGTTAGGATAATACATCTCTTTAACCTTGCTTGCATGATTACAAGTAACCAAGGTCATCACTTTATACAAGCAGTATACTACTAATGACTTGGAAGTTTCAATTGGAGAACGATTGCGAATATACACAAATATTTTCGAAACATTAAATTTCTAAAGCTATTAGCTGTTGAATATTTTGAAGTGTTTTTCTATGTGTAAATTAGTAATAACTTATTTAATATTTAGGGATAAGAAAGCAATGCATTTTAAAGTGCAATACATTATACGTAAACCGCACACCTGCACTCATTATCGAGAACTCCTTAACAGCCACCTGAATGCCCTGACGGAACTGCTACGACCAGATACGTTGAGGATTCATCACTATGACGTAACATTCTGTTGCGTTGCGTGTGACCTACCTGCAATATTGCCACGTTTCAACACTAGTTCACGTACACTTACTATACCAAAATATCTTATTATTTTAAATGATACCTGTAAAACAAGCAGATATGCAGTATGCTTCAAAAACTGCTGAAATATGTTTACAGAAACCAAAAAAAATTTTATATGCAGCAAAAATATTGCTTACATAATAGGAAATGTAGTAGTTATCTTACATTCAAAGTATGAATTTGCATTAAAATCCTGTTCCTACCAAGATGCTAAACTAAACATTTCTGGTGAATTTAGACAGTGTAACTTTTATTTCCCAAAACATTCTCCAGCGAAACGGGATCATAACAATTACCCAAATTACACTAACTTCATTCCTGCATTCTGAGCTTGTAGAGCATTCGTAGTTCAACGCGAAATTAAATAAATATATTGTGGTAAACATGGACATAATGACTTGTGTAATAAAAGCACACATGCGACAGTTTAAATTTCCCTTCTGTAGATAATTTAAAACAATATTGTAATATATTTTAAAGTAAAATTCACTTTTAGAATTACGCTTTTACCAAACCATCCCTTACGCCATGCTGTTTTAACAATTTGGCTTAATTCTATGGTCCTAAATATATATGAGTCAAATAAAAAGTGCATTACTCTGAAACCTGAAAGGGAGAAATAAAAGCATTTAGAAGCACCAATCTACCTCCCAAAACGTGCAATGTTGATACTCTTCATGTTCAACAACAGTATTGGGATTTTGAAACACGCCGCCTAATAGAGATTTGCAAAGCTCTAAATTACCGTACAGAACGAAATGCTGTGCAAGTGATGTGGAACTGACTGGGTACACAATCCCGTAATTGGTTAAAGGGATCAATAATTTTACACAGGGTGGAACTCCCTAATAAAACGCTGAGCTGCTAGTTCAATCATTAATTGTGTCAATATTTAGACTGCTGATTAGCGAAATGTCCAATTATTGTGCTTCAAGTGAGCAGGTGAGGACATGAAAGGAAGTCTGCCTACATGTCATTAATAGAGCAATCAATATTACCGCGTCATCAAACATAGGTCCCTAACAAGCAAACCTCCCAAGAGTAAACCAAGAAGGGCGCCATCAATTCTTAAAGCAATATATTAGCATGTCTCGTCTAACGAGGAGAAGTTGCGGTTCTCATATCTTATATCTCGGGAGGGTAATTTAGGCTAAAATTAAGTAGATACCTGTTGAAAGGTAATTGCTACTCGTATTATTTAACGATGCGTGGGTTCTTAAGGCTCAAAAGACAGTTTAAATGTTATGATGAGATTAGCACCCATTTGGTCTAGTGATCATTGGTGTAAATCCCACAATGCCGACCACCTCCTTTACCACCATGGAGGACAGTGATAAACTATAATAAACCCATGTTTGGAATTATTCATTAAATTATAATATCGAATTATGTGACACTAACATGAATCGTAATATATCAGTTAATCTAATAAAGTTTGCATTCTTCTTTTAAAAGTAGTTCATAATTCAGGAGAAAGCAAGATAAATATTTACATAGGCATTGAACCCAAGTCAACGTCTACCTAATATTTAAATTGGCCAAATGGTAAAATTTAGCAGTATACAATAATTGGTGATAAAACTTCTCACATTTTTTTCGTTTTGGATTAAATTACACTCCCAAAATATCTTAGCAAAATTTCGTACTCTAGAGGGTGACTCAAGCATCAAATGCAATTGGACGGTCAGTTCTAAATTACAAAGTGGATTGTATGCATATGTATATTGAGTAGAGCACTTTTCTCAACAACAAAAACAAGGAAATCACCATTGGCTATAAATGATTATGCCATCATTTTGTTAACTGATTAGTACTGCTTCTTCAGATCTAGCGGAATTAACGGAATCTCAAGCAAGCGTTTCTTCATTAATGATCCAACGAAATCATTTTAAGGCAATGCTGTAAATACTAGACTCCTAGAACTAGAAGAAATGTACGTAAAATCTATTCACCTCATACATTTCAACCTATACATTTTAATTAAAGAATGAGAGGGTGGGGGACTAAATCACCTAGGTACTCACAAACCAACCCTATAGAGTAGTGGCGATCCACTTTTTCATTTAAATTTAAATTTTATTGGTACTTTTAGTACAGTCCATTCAACAGAGCGAGGCAGTAGTTTGAACCTTGGAAAAATGTGTTGCGCAAAGCCTCTGCATCGATAACAGTGACCACTGCTGAAGAGCGATAGACACACTGAGAATAAACAAAAGTGGTGTAATGCCTCATGAAGAAAGTTTAATTAGTTTTCCTTGAGGTTTCTAAACTAATCTGCGAAATAATTAAAACAAACTTGTGCAGTGTTGTTAACTTTCCAAAGGAATGATTTCGAACTACAATTGACTAACCTGCACAAAAATGTCAGCCTCAATACTTCGCGGCGTAATATATATATATAGTGAAACATTGCAGAAAATGTCGAATGTTATCTTAATATAGATTGCTTCAGTTTTCATAAACATATTACAACTCGATGAAGGTATTTTGTGAATTCTGATCCACGAGTGTGCCATTCTCAAAATATGGTGCACCGAAGAGCAGGTTGTTATAATTACTTGAAGTTATTGCAAAATATGAGACATTTCCCCAACAAGTTTACTTGTTGATCAATATTTTGATAGCTTTTAACTTAGTAATTGTGTATTTAGAGATGATATATGCGCTAGCATGAAAACACAGGGCTTGCCTACACACACTAATGTATCTCATCATATAACCGCAAGGTAGAGGTATATGTAGTCTGCAGGGGGTATTTCATTTCCAACTAATGCTCGTATCCAGGAGGCATTTCTCTATATGCCACCTGGGGTTGCTGTTCTTAGTGCGCTTAGCTCAATAGGGGAATTTGAGCAAATGTGGCCATAGTAACGACAACTGGCAGAAACATACATGTTAAAAACATACAACGATCATAAATAGTAGGCACTTATTATGTGTTTCAAACGGGATGATGTTTGTCCTTGAGCGCTACTAGGTGAGCAGCCAATCGGAGTACTGCGGTGTTGTCAGGGGCGTATTTAAGGGGGAGAGGTCCGGAATTATCATTTCAAACTTTTAATAAATGGTTGAAATAAGACATAGTTTAAAATAAATCGAAAAAAGTTTATTCAAGCTTCTCATCTTAACATCTCTGTTCACTGCCAGGCAAACATTGAGTTATTTAAGAGATAAACGAAAAGTTACTGCACAGCAGATTTAGAACTCGTTAAAATACACAAATAATGTCAATTACAATATTGCATTGCAAGGTTAACCAATGCCGATATATTATTATTTGTTGATTAGACTTCCCAGATACTTACTTAAAGGTATGTAATTTTTAACTTCTAAGTTCCTATTCCCTTTTTCACTCAAGAAGAACTAATACTTCAAATGCATTAATCAGTGGTTGGCTTTTTAAATATCTGATTACTTTACTGCTTATATCACTTTATCCCAGGTATCAGAACAAAAAATGTGCAATGTGCAAGGCCTTTCTACAGACTTTATTAAAAGAAACAAGACAAAAACAAACTTTTCTAAGAACAATTTGTAGAAACTTGGGTGGAGAAAGTCATGTGAATATAATATATTACATGTGTTTTTATTTTTTACTAACATGATAAAAACAAACACATCCCTGATTAATTATTTATTAAAAGCAAATAATTCAACTAGATTTTTTGGACCCCCCCCCCCGAAACTGACTTCTGAATACGTGCCTGGGTGTTGTCATATTGCATTCCCCTATGTGGTGTGTGACTAGCGCCAACCTAATCAATCTGTATGAAATACTATTCGCGCTAAGACAAAACTTCAAATTTTGTAAAAAGTGATCCATGAGGAAGGAGAGAGTAATGTATTTAACATAACCACGAAAACCCCATATTTTTAGCTCAAATAGTTTTCCTAATAGAAATAAATAAAATAGATACTATTACATTATAACAATGCATTGCGATGTGAGCACTGTAATGAACATTATTATTGGTTGGCATGTATGCGTGAACGTATATTTGAAATTACTCTGAACTAAAACGTAAACATTTGACATGACGTGATAAAAGAAATATGTAAGTACTTTGAATAAGCCAATGTGTTTGTTAAATTCGATGAGAGGAAACAATACACTTCCTGCTGGTCTGACAGAACGTGTCTGGTCACATTATATCTTTGTTTATGATTGGTTCGTACTCTGTATTTACTCTAGAGTTCAAAGCAGTACTATTCAGTTACTCTTCCATAAAAAAAGTGTATCAGCTGGATGAATGACATACGATCCACCTTCCCCCTTACTACTGTCAGAAAAATCCAATTGAGTTAATGTGGGCTCAAATTGTGCTGCAAATAGAAATAATATTTTTAAACCAACTGACGTTTAACGACTTATTCATGAAGAAATTAACAAGGAACACAACACGACTGGGAAAACTGCGTGAGACATCAGATAAACTACAAGAAGACGACTTTTGGAAAGAAATAGCACGTAATGAGATTTTGGAACTATCATCATAAATTTACAGTACTCAGACGATGAAGACAATGACAATGACGAGTTAATCTCTTAATGTAAGTAACATTCACAGCTATACGAATGCACCGCTGGTATTTTCATTGGATTAGAAAAATAAGTAATTCATAAACTATAATTAATTTTAAACTAAATATTTAAACTATTTGCGTATATACGAATATCCACGTTGCAATTGTGATTTCAACAACTGTATTATTATAAAACTTTGGAAAATTCAGTTTGCGTTAGCGCCAAAGACACTCGCAAGTGTGCGAGAGAGGGAAATATAAAAAGAGTGGGGGTAACGAGGTGTTAACGGTGAAGGTTCTAACGCATCTGATTGGCTACAGTCGAGAACTCTTGCCATTTGAAACACATAATAATAGTGTAATTTATGGTCTGCGTTTCCTTCAAGTTTCGTTTCATTTGAGCTTAGACTTTGCTAACAACAGCCTGTAGTCGGAATAAATAATGCCGACCGTATGGATATATGAATAGATTCCTATTGTTAAAAACGATAAGTTAATATTACTCCATGTTTGGCCGTTCATTTAGTTATCGATAAGTAGTTTATTGTAATTCTTCAGCTATAAATTCAGTAGAAGCAGTGGTGAAGCCGAAACAAAAGAACAAATTCAAATTAAAACCCGATAATATATGAGCATTAGAACATGAATGCTCTCAGAGAACGTGCCTATTTGGTTTCGAAGCAGAGAGAGTAGTTTCGCTGCGGAAATGTTTAACAGAGTGGCCACAAAGTCACATGCAAGATAAACAAGGTAGTGTTTTCTACGGTGTCACAGAATTTAATGTTAAAACCATTTTCAGAGCATTTTTGTTATTTCTATTCATTATTTTTATAAATCTGTTTTAACATATCATCTATAAATAGGCATAAACATTTCGCTGAAAGATGCATGCACACCTACAGCAACACAGCATTAGAAGCATGCCAATACAGAGCATATGTTTGGATAACAATAGGATTAGAATTACATCTCTAGCAAGCTGTACAGTTTCCACTTGTTCAAATTTCCCTCTGTCCCGCTGTGTATACCACTCTAAAGGTTTCAACATTTCGTTGCTATATGGTCTTCTCACCTTCAATGCTTTTGTCTTTCAAACAATTGACACATCAATGCCATTCACAGTCTTTTCGACCGGCAAGTAGGGGAAAGGAGTGACAATTCATCCATACAACAGGAGAGAGTATTCAACAGTGCAGTACATCTGCAAACAAAGAAAGCGACGTTGCCATTCTAATTTGTGCGAAAAGTTAACTAGGCACCACAGCAAGTCCATTCCGATGACGTGGGAGTAACCTGCCTTCCAGCATGGGCTTCCGATTCAGTCCACAGTAGGATTTCTCTCTTAAATTGCCAAACAAATCTAGTTACAAAAGTAGTTTACACAATGGCTTAATCCTCTATTGTAAAGGTAACGGACTTAGAAACTTCAAAACTTCTAAAAAATTGTACTGCTGAACATATTTTAACTTAATGTTTCTATCAACGGAAGCAAAGTTACAAAATATAAAAAAAGTTTTAGACTTCTGAAACACAATTTTCAAAAAAAACGTTTACAAAGGTTTCTAAATATTTTAACTGTTACAAAAAAATAACCCAATCTAATAGTTCCATATATCAATGCAAAATAACCTCGTGTTGTTCTGAGCAAGAGAAAGGTTGGAAATCAACTATTCTGTCAGTCACGGTTCAACGTGTCTCAGTAAAGCTGATGTCAAGTCCTAATTAATGTCTTACCATAAGACGCAGAAGAAGAATAACCCAAGGTCCCGTTGGTTGCAAAATCACAATACTCTCTCTTCT
The DNA here is from genome assembly GCA_030765055.1 of Mantis religiosa. NCBI lineage: Eukaryota > Metazoa > Arthropoda > Insecta > Mantodea > Mantidae > Mantis > Mantis religiosa. The sequence goes on along the minus strand of CM060948.1, from coordinate 104,809,882 downwards.
TCCTAAAGCGTTCGAGTATTTTGATAACCAGTTCTAAATATTTTCTAAATATTCCAGTTCTAAATAGTTCGAATCTCGGTCAGGACGAGTTACCCGGATAAGGTTTTTCCGGGGTTTTCCCTTATTCTGGAAGACGAATGTCGGCTAACTCTAAGCTCCATGGACCCCGGACTCATTTGGGCATCATTTCACCCATTTCATTCATCGTCCGATATGACTTAACGTTGGAGGACGTCAATTACCAAAAAAAAAAATGTTATAAAACTAACGCTCTGATCGTAGAGAGCAAGTTACTTTATAAAATAAAGGTTACGTACCTACACGTTATGTACCTACAAGGCATGAGAGACCCTGGAACCGTTCTCGTTCGTCTCCAAGTCCCAATAGAGGTCAACGCACATTAGAAAAATCTTACGGCTAATCACATTTAATTGGGTTATTGAGCTCTAATGCCCTTTTGGAATGTATAATCACTAGCGTCATTGAAACTGATACGATAGTGATGGACGCGCAGTTCTTTAACATGAGTTTAGGAGCAGTAATTGCAGTAACTAAGTATTTGGTAATTTCGCACATATGTTACAGTATATTGCAATTTGAACGTGCAATCTGAATATAAGAATGGAGGGAGAGAGAAAAAGGAGGGGTGTAATCTTGCCACTTGACAATATTAGTAACACGCTAAGAATAACTCCTAAACTGGAAGAATCCGAGTGTGACATGTAAAATGGACCAAAAGTATCGTCTTATCGTTTTGGGTGTATGTATTCATAGACTAACGGGTTTTTCTAATGATATTTGCAACAATAGCACGATTTTATAATTTTATTTTGAGAGTCATCACTAACCTGTAAAATAAGTTAAACATTTCATCATCGACTGAGCTTCCTGTGCGCCCAATAGCATTAACGCTGCAGTCACAATTATGCAGTGTTTTCAGTTTCAACTTATCGTATAACGGGCACCCTGTCTGCCCCAGAAAGAATTTCAGCAAGTAGCTGCACTTCCATTTAAAATATTATTCTACAGATTAAGACGCACTAATGAGGTTTTCGCTACACTGAATATGCTCGGTAAAACCGAAAACTGTACATTTTTGTCGGCTCGTTTAAGCTTTTGGTACTCTTGGAGACGAACAAAACAAAAATCTGCGTCGTCGACTGCCCATTCAGTGAGGATTGGAAATGAGAAGCTCCAGCTTTTCTAGCCTCTGTCCCTCAGAACGACATTCCTAAGTATTTTTAGAAATCTGTAACCTACATTCCAGTTCAGGAACGCGTTTTATTGGTTTCAGATTAAACAGCAAGTATACTCTGTGAATTCTAAGAATGCAATTATTCGCTCGAGAACAGAACTTCATCCGGAACCAGAGAAAGTCGTCATGACAACGAGGAACAAAAACGCGACAAAAATATCATGATGACTATCCACAGCATAAATGTGACGTTGTGTATGACAGTAGGAGAGTGAACTTGTCATGGCAACCATTTCTCATCTCCAAGCTACTACCTGGTTTATTGATCTCCTCCCACTATTAACCTTGGATTTATTTATTTCTGCTTGCCCCTGTTCACAGATTGTGCGCTTACACAATGGAGGCAAATAATTATTTCGCCTTTTACAAGTATAGAGGGTCGTCTCCATCCCACGACTACGCCGGATTTTTCTGGAATATAACTCTTTGTACAGAGTCCCAACAGGGAGTTACACGTTCCAGGACGTTTCTGTCGATTATCTGATAGACTAAAGCACAAACACAAAACACAGCATGGCTGACAATAAGTTTAGTCTATACACTGACAAAATCTCCCTCCCTCTCCCCTCTCTCTGTCTCTGTACAGGCATTGGCGATGAGAGTTTGTGATGCCCTTAAGAGTCACTTAATTCAATGCCTCACTATCGAAATGAACTGTTTTTAAAGAGCCAACACATAAGGGATAGATTACGCTTCTAGTACTTAACTATCCTACTTATGAGTAGTGCTAGTTAGTTTCAAGTCAGTAGATAATACAGAAATACCTTTGAAACACACATACACACATTTATATAAGAGAGAAGCCGAAATTGTGCTTCCTTTTTCTGGCCCAGCCATAAACTGTGTGGATTCGTGTTTCGCTTGTACTGCAATTATTATTACACTAGTCCATTAGCGGTGAATGACCCTCTCAAGGATACGATGAGCGTCTGTGAATGTCAAGTGTGTCTTCTATTCACGCTGCACAGACTAGCTAATTTCATTGTGCATCTAAAAACTACATCTGTGTTGTGTTTGAATTACTTCAGATTTTTACTATCTTTATGCATTTCCTCGTATTTCGAAAGCTCCAATAAAGATACGCAGAAATCTCGTTAAAACTATGAGACAACGGGATCGCTAAACCTAAGAAGTAAAAAAAGAGCTTTAACGCAGGGAAAAACAAATGATGAAAATGGAGCATCATTCCGATGCTCCCCCGGAGAAGTTCTAAGAAATGTTGCCAGCAAATGGGTATTTGAAAAGCCTGTGGTGTTCATACACCTGCTGAACATTCAAAATTGAAACCCCTTAGAGTGATTATTGTTCATGAATTACAAACTTGAGATTACGAAAAATTCCACAAATCGAAATATGCAATACTTCAACACCATTTATAGTAAGTTTATTGCTCGTTATTGTACATATCACTATTATCATGAGTAAATAACTCAAAAGTTTTAGAATGGAAATTTCCCGCTTGCAGTATACAGTGCGCGGGCGGAGACTGCATACACGCGATCCACGGCCGGGTCGTAAAACAACCGCTTTATATATGGTCCTAGGTTTATTTGAACGATAAGCAGGGTTAATATCTATAGTCCTCGTAAAAACTGCAATACACTTATTCACAATTCCCCAAAAGTATAGGGGGGCTCATAGCACGTTCTCTAATTTCAATTCTATGTCTGGGGAAAATATGAAGTCATGTTGTTGGGAGTACCACATCACTGAACGAAGGGAATTATGCATTTATGTTTTTGTTTACTTCAGCGTTAGTAGCCATGGAACGTTGGTCAGCGGTATATAGCGTTTCAGCGTGCGTTTTTTTCATGAGAGTAAGTCTGTTGCGACGACGAAGAGAATATTGATTTCAATGTCGCAACGCACGGTCCAATTCCTTCACGGACAACAATTATGCAGTGGGTGTATACGTTTGCAATATGTGGTAGAGTCCTAGACATTGAACATGTACACCTAAAACAGGGTGGGCACCAGTTCAATGAACATCCAAACACAGGAAACTTCAAGAAAAACGCTTTAATCGAGAGCATTATTTTCGGAAGAAATTAGTCTTGTCACATTCAAATATCTAATCCGGGAAGATTCATAAAAGCGTTACATGAAAATAATGGTTTAATTATTTTAGCAGCAGAAAGGGGGTGTTGTAGTATTAACATTTCCACACAGGGATCCTCAAATATAATCTCACACACATATAAAATGGGTTTTATTGCAGAAGCTATGTACAAAGGTAATGGCTGTGTGGTTCCGTGGAACTGTCGTCTGTGGTCGAGCATGCTGCTCCTGGGTGCAATGGTGGAGATGTGGAAACGACCATAATACATCATCCCATGCTTACCACAAGCGCGGTCAGGACTCGAACGTGGGACAGTCAGGTGCGTGCCCACGTGTAACCACAGCAACACTATCGGTTCCGATGACAGATAGCCGGAAGAAATTGTCCGCAATATCAATACCAAGTCAGCAATTCAAAAACCACGTAGTGCTTAAATAAATATGGGCGCTGTTGTGTAATTTGTTGCTTCATAACCAATTTAGTTTAGTTTTCACGTCGTAGGGGTTTAACGTCACCATTTCCATATACATGATAGTTTAGTATTTCAGTTTATCAGCTCCTTTGTCCTGTTAACGCCAAAAGAACGCGCGTAGGTTTCACACTTTATTACATGTTTCATAAAAATTCCACCAGGATATGGTTTTGATACTGGTGACACCGTTGCACGCACTCAGAACAACATAAAACTGAACTGCTGAATTACAATTCAAAACTGAACGCGCTAAGGACTGTCCTCGAATTAACTGCCACACTTGCCGAAAAAATATCAGTTTCAGCTCAACTGTATTGTCAACTCCAACTCGACTTGTTTTGCCTGACTCACTGTTTGACAGGCGATGACCAGCTCTTTTTAAAGGGCCTGAACATAAAGTCAATTTCTGGAAAGGTAACCTGCGAGACCGGCTCGAACGAATCTTTTAAAGTACAATGGGTATTGATTGGTAAGGCTGTGGTTCTGCGGTAGACTGGACATTAGCCGCACCTAAGACCAGGTAGCCAGGCAGCAGGCAGCCTGTCGCAGCGGTGGCAATATGAAATGACTAAAACTTTTGAATATCACGTAATAATTACAAAAAAGGTTTATGATTCATATATGGTTTAAGATGATGAGATTTACATAATTATTTACAATTAGTGTATCTACAAGAAGTTATACGTTAATTTAGATATCCGAATAATTGCTATACAAGAAGAGAGAAATAGATATAATAATGAGATAATATAGTAAATTGATTAAAATGATATTAGTTGTATGTTTTAGCTTGACGGGCTTTACAAAAATTAGGAAAATTACTTTTGAATTGGGTCTTAAGTTTTTGGATTTTCAAAATAATATAAAATAAATTTCAAAGCCAATGACACAAACATATGGATAAGGACAATAGCAATCTGACCGTACTGAATAACGCGAAAAAGAGAAAACCTGTCTCAGCTCAATAATATTTATCCCTCCCTCAATAATAGCCATCCCTCCATCCACAAACAATCCTTTCCATGCCTACTAACAATTAAATAGGAATTAAAATGTTCTAAGAGTAGGACTAAAGGATGGACAAAGTTTTCCTTGTTTTTCAGTTGAATAATTAAATTCTCATGTTTGAAGAAATTATCCATATTTAAAATCCCAATAATATAAAAAGCTTTATATATTCATATGCAAAGGAAAAAAATAACTAAATAAAGATGTAAAGGGTAAGAACTCATAAAATAGCCTAAATCGAAAGAAAAAGTGCTCTCAAAACAGAAAGGACGTAAACTGACAAAAGGTTGACATATTAAATACATGCGCATGTTCATAATCTGTAAGTTATGATCAGCACACATCAGGAACGCCTAAGCTAACTTATTCAGAATCAGTAAGCTGGAGATAACATATAAACAAAAATATACTGTTAGTTGCTGCAAGATTGTTCCACGTGAGGGCCATAACCTTTCATAAGTTCTCCGTCCATCTGACCAATGTGCACGGTTTCATAACAACTACACCTTTCAACGAAGTTCGGTTGTATAAACAAAGAGACCAAAACCCTACATTGGTCAGAAAGTAGGCAGTGGCATCTCGTAACCACATATTTGAAATTGATTCGAATAGATTCATGTTTATACGTCTCTTTTATTATTTTCTACCAGTTTTGACACATGCTACATAATTGTACAATTACTAATTGCGTTCCATGATATACCCATTCAACGTGGTGAGGAGGTTACAGGAGGCTGGGCAGAAAACTACTACTCTTCAAACAGGGACCCATGTCCAGAAAACCATAGTTTGGCCACTGTTAGGACCTCAACATTTCAAATCCTTAGGATATGATGATGGGTTACGTTCAACATTTCGTTTAAATGCCTCTACAAATTCCGCAACAGAATTTCCTACTTGCATACATAGCCTTATTCCTATCAGTATTATTGCAGTGGTACGCTACTAGAACATGTACCAAACATGGTGACGTGATATGCATGCAACTAGCATTTTCACCACGCCCTGATGGCTTATGGATAGTGCACTAATTAGAACAACACTACAGTCTAAGAAAACGTACACCTCAAAACTCCCAAACAATACGTTTCTAGACATGGTCTCTTAATGGAGAAAGTTATTTTGTTATACTCACTTAATTTTCTACACCCACTACACCAATTTCCAAATAGCTTCTACAAACTATTCTTACACAAGCTTATGTTTCTTGTGCTTTAGATTAATAGAAATAAAAGTTCGCGCCTGTACATATAATTTAATTGCGCATTTGGTTGTAGATCTGAAGGTGTATACGAAATCGAATTATTAGAATGGTATTTAAAAACGGCTCGCTACGACTTTAAAATCCTATACTCTATTCATGACATCGCGAGAAACAACTGAATACCTATAGGACTTTAATAAAGCCTTAAAGTGTTGAGTATATGAAATCATTATTAACGGGTATCTCGGAAACCGCTGATGCCATAAGAATATTTTAAATAAATTTCTTCGCTTTAAAGACATTTTCTTAACGTTTACCAGTTATAGAAAATTATACAAAATACCTTTAAAATGAAATGGACTTTTCAGGCTATCCAAGAAAATTCAAGATACACATTTTGACTTTTAGGTATCTTAAATATATAGCATTTCCCACTTAAAATTTTAGAGCGACTTCTTAGAAAGCAAAAATGTCGAAAGATGTTCCATGTAAAAGGGCAGTTTGAGTGGAGAACTTTCTTGAACATCGTGCCTAGTTCGAGGTTTATTCATCTGCACTCATACACACGCACCCGCACGCTGACCGTTTTTCTAAACTTCATCAGTGAAATGCAATAACTTCTCTACTTGCCAGACACGTAGTAGAGAAAGTAAACATGATTATACTATCTGCCTTAAATTACTAAGGGTTGCTGACTTTTTAATCGCCCGGAATAAAACTATGGCTTGATCAGCCTGAGACTACTCCCAATTTGTTGAACCTTCGCTGATTGACACTTCGTGGCGAAGTTTCTAGAAGAAGAAATGTATGGGGCATTGTATTATTGAGTAATCTTTAAATAAATGCACTACTAAGTTTGAATCAAGTATCGGAAAATGGGCTCCAGGACGACGTGTCCAAAAGAAGTCCAAATATATAATTTCAAAACATATTTTCACTTTCGATATTGACGATATTAAGAAAGTGGCAATCTAGACTTGCAAGTTCTTTTCATGTTAAAATTCGGGTTTTCTTAGACCTTTTCTCAGTACTCATTTAAAACATTGCATACGGTAAAGCTTGGACCGAATTCTTCCGAAATGTTTCATGTACAATCGGGAAAATCAAGCAATTAAAACTATCACATAAGATGAATTACCTTTAAGGAGTTTGAGGTTAATTTTTACGGAAAAAATTAGATACCAAATACACATGGATGCATGAAACAAATGTTATTTTTAAAATGAAATCGCTTGTACCATAAGGAATGGTAAGTAAACCTCATTTTTGAAACACGTAACGTGAAAACTAAAGGAATTATAATGAAATTGAACACCATTCGCTGTTTATGTACGACAAATTTCAGATTACATTTTTAATCAATTTAATTGGAAACGCATAAAATAACATTTTCACTGGTGCATCTCCTTAAACAGTGGAAAATACTATATTGGACATTATCAATTCCTTCCTTATGTGTACAATACACCAAACCCCCAGGTTTACTTACAGACTGGAAACTATAGCAAAAATATTTTTTACGGAAAGCAGAAAAGTAGAATTTCAGCGCAATGGCTTAGTACGCATACGTAACAGAATATATAGTTGGCTGGACTTTTCTCGTCATTCCGGCGCTATTACACTCCACACAGTTGGTAGACGGGCGCCAAGACAATGTTATTCACACACATACATACAAGCTTGGAATAATCTACGTGCGTCGCAAGCTACGCAACATGGCACAGGAAGGAATTTCTAACGAGAGGAAGCCGTCAAATTAAGCAGATCCATAAGTTCACGATATTCCAACTTATTTCTGCCCGATTAATTTTCTCCGTGCCACTGAGCGCTTAAGATGACTCCACCGCAGTCCAAGAAGTTCAGAGACCTGCACTCGCCCTTTCTTTGTCGGCTGTAGAAACAGTAACACACAGAAACTCATACAAAGGAAATAAACTTGTCCACCCCCTTCGCATTTTCCAAAAAGTAATTCCAAGTACACAGAAAATGACGTAGGGATTTTGCTAATTAAATTACATCATCCAATAATGTATAGAAAAAGTTTACGTAAACACAATCCAAATGATTCACCAACTGTCTGTACATCCATCACTTACGGGCTCCGAGAAAGCAGACAAGGTTTGTTTATTTTTTCTCAGAGAGTTTATAACACAGCACTGTCCTTTGATACTGTATGTACTTAGGATTAGGAATACTAAGAGGGGATTCAGCACTTCGACCAGTCTTGAACTATCGTAACTATGTGCTTAAGTGGGGAATCCCGGGAGGAAGGATGAGGCGAGAGGAGACAAAGGGCGGCCGTCCCAAAGAATCATGACAGAGCAGAGGACAAGGTCCACATTTTACTTAGATGGAAACCTCCCCCGTTAGGCCATGGCAACGGACATTACCCCCTACAGTGGTTCGATAGCGGTCCAAACAGGCGTTAATATCATAGGTTCTACTCCCATTTGTCCTGAATCCGTAGGACCAAGGACCCAGGCCTCCTTCGACCAGGGAGTTACCGAGCTGTCCCAAAAGGGCGCCCGGCGTCTCCGTGGGGCTTTCCACAGGGCAAGACCTACAGACTAACAAGGGGCCCCCCCCCATCTGATCCTATGGCTGAAGGCGGGATGGAAGTGGATACGCCACTTACGCGCGCCAACTCCAAAATGGGAAGGCTACCGATATGACCTCGGTGGGGCCACCTGGTGATCTAGCACACCTATTAGCTATGCTGGCTAGTACCCGGGAATATTAATGGCTTCCCTCAACCCCGTCCGGAGACGTATCCGATCTTCCACGGGTATCGGGAACCACTGGCCCTTCGAGTCCAACCCAATCCGAACAACTCCCGTAGGGGAGGGGATCCGTCCTCTTCAACTGCCGTGGTGCGAGCGCTGCGGACCCTTAGCACTCGTGGTACCTCTGACGTTACTAGAGAAACCTCGGGCCGAACATTCGAGCCCCTCCCTTTGGGAGTTTTTCGGATTGGGTTGGTCTCGAGGGGGCAGTGTGTACCCGATACCCGTGTGAATCGGACGGGGCTGAGAGAAGCCGTTAATATTCCCGGGCACTAGCCTGCAGCGCTAGTAGAAGGCGTGCTAGATCGCCAGGCGGCCCCACCGAGGTCATATCGGTAGCCTTCACCTTTGGTGTTGGCGCGCGTAAGTGGCGTGTCCACTTCCATCCCGTCTTGTGTCCTTGGACCAGATGGGGGGGCCTTGTTTGTAACCCAGGTCTTGCCCTAATGGAAAGCCCCACGGAGGCCGCCGAGCGCCCTTTGGGACAGCCCGGATAACTCCCTGGTTTAAAGAGGCCCGGGTCTTGGTCCTGCGGGCCCAGGACTGATGGGAGTAGACCCTCTGGACTCAACTCCCAATCAGGGAGGGGCTCGAATGTTCGGCCCGAGGTTCCTCTAGTAACGTCAGAGGTACCACGAGTGCTAGGGGTCCGCAGTGCCCGCACCACGGCAGCTGAAGAGGACGGATTCCCTCCCCTACAGGGGATCCAAACAGACGGTTCAGAGACCGGCAGCTGATCTACCGGAGGAGGAAGTCGTTCACTCAGAGCATATCACCCTGCCATGCACCACCGAGACGTCCGCCGGCACTTCTACCCTGAAAGAGACCACCAGATGAGAGATGATGTGAAATGACAATGGAGATGTAATGGAGGGATAGGAAATTCGGGAGATGTAATTAACCTACCCAGCATTCGCCTGACGACCCGGTAAACACACATGCAGGTCGGCCACGGGAATCGAACAAGAGTCTCCCGAATGCGAGCCAAGGCGAAACCACCTGAGCAATCCCGCTCGTCATGTATAAGCTCACTCATCAAAATGTCTTTTTACTGGTGTAATAAATCAATAATTATGTAACTTTAATCGTGTTTCGAGGCATGCAGAAGTGAGAGAAACAGTTCATATTTCACCCATTTGGCATTTATATACTTATTTCAATTATAAACACCAATTTTTGCCTATTTAAAATCAGCTTATCCCTTTTTAATTTATTTTCATTTGTTCTATTACATTCAGAGAACTCCAGAAATAAACGTCACTTGGATAGCCTTTACATTGTAGTGCAGTACTATTAAGTACCATATATGATTCAACTTCTGAAAGTTCAGCTTTTCTCTTTGAAAGTGGATAACCCAATATTAGGAAGTATTGATGGACAGTAATGGTCAGTTACCGTCGCTTGAAAGAAAACATCATCTAAATTCAGTCAACCACTGCAAACTTCAGAAATATATCAGTGTATTTGCGGCCCTTATGTTTTCAACTAATGAAACAGTTTTATAGTATAAGATTTGTGAAGGACAATGACCAATAAAAGTGCTTTTAACATCGCAGTATAAAATTGCTCTCGCTTCAAAGAGCGGGTACAAGAAGAGTATTTCAAACACCCTTTCTGGAAACCTATTCGCATAGATGATACGTGTATCATTGACCCGTAAGGTTTATAATTTTATAAAAAATGATTAGAAGACAGGTAAAGACCTGCAATAAATAATGTCCGTACGTTATCATCTTTTTTTTTTTAAAGTTTAGGTCCTCCAGCGTTGAGTAATATCGGATGATGAATGAAACGGTTGAAATGATGCTCAAATGAGCGCAGGGTCCATAGAGCTTAGAGTTCCTCAACATTCGTCTTTCAGGATAAGGGAAACCCCCTGAAAAACATTATCCAGGTAACTCATCCTGACCGAGATTCGAACTCGGAATCTTTTGAACGTGAGGCAGACACGCAACCATCTACGCTACCGAGGCGGCCACGTTATCATCAATGCATAATGTCGCAGATACGAGTTGCAGCTATCACCAAGACAATGCAACATTTCCTCAAGAGGTAATAAGCAAGTGTCATGTTAAGGAAAGGCAATTTGTGAAACGTAAGCTGAAATGTGTGATTTCGGGGAAGTCAGTTATGTTCAGCTAATCAAGCAGTCGCCAAGATACATAGAAGAAATTCTCAAAATTAGGAAGGAAATTAGGATTTCTAGAACAGCACGAAGTCACACGATGAACATGCTACCCTCTGGTTCTCGTGGTCGCGGGTTCAAACCTGGCGGAGGGCAACGGATTTTTTCGGGGTTAAAATTCCTTAGTATGGTTTCTTACGGAAGAGAAGTAAATCCGATGATCCCGCGATGTAAATTTACCGCATTTGAAAGAACCTCAGGTCTGATAGAGGCCTCTGAGCAAAATTAAGCGGTCTTTCACGCCTAACATAGAATGGAGCACTGAGAATCACAGCAGTTAGACGGTTCATAAACAAAACTTCAATTTACATTGTTTGAACTTGTTTATTTCAATCACCTTGAACAGTTCTGATTTACGCACTGAGCTTTTACACCGCAACTCCGTTTCACACCATGGCATGGCACATTTTTGCCGAACTTCAGGAATGGGAGAAGGTAGTCTTACCCAGCGGGAGTCAATGTAACTGGAAGTTATTTGGGTTGTTTTGACTCTGGTCTGCTAGGGATATACATACATGTTCCAGACATTTCGTCGAAAACTGCGATGGACATCTTCATTGACGCGGTCAAAGTCTAGTCTGAGAATAGGTATGGCAGAATATACCGTTCTCGGTATAATACAGCAACACTGAACGTCAATGCTTCAGACGTGCAACATTCTACTATGGGGTTCTAGAATATACATGTTCATAAACTGTTAAGGTTGATATCAATGTCAAATTCCTCCTTACGGAGCCAGCACTTGCTGAATTCTTGAATTCCTAAACTGCTTAATAAATTAAATTACAAGGGACCACATAGGGCAAGAACACGAGGCTAAATTACAGAATCAACTATAGTCTTGCCACCGGTCTGTGAATCACAATTTTTATAATCCAAACATAATGAACCTGCATAAAATTGAAATAAAAGCCGTTGTTTTAAGCTTCGTGATCATTTCGTGACAATACCTACTCTAAAGTTGGCACTCTTTTTGTAAGCGTAGCTATAGAAGCGAGTCTAACAATAGATTTCCCTGTAAAGGTAAAACTGTTTAATCGTATTCCTGCCGGGGACAAAAGCTGATGGGCAGACAGTACGTTTAATTTAATGGTCTCTGTGTGTTTTGTGTTATTCAGCAATTCAGCCGTAGGCTTACCTGAACATTAAACGCGTAGATTTTTAATGTAAAACCTTTTTTGCTTTTTAAAAAAAAGTATTACAAAACCATTTCCTATGTAGGCTATGGCTTTCATTTTGTTGATATTCAGAAATCGGTGGATTAGTAGCCCTTTATTGTCGCGACATGTATCAATCACAGTGACAGGCGCACAGTGTTGGAGCTGCCTCACCTCTCCAACAGCGTATCCCCTGTAGTCCTATATTTACCACGGAATGCAGTAGTTTTGTTATAAATGAATGTTATAACCATGCCACAAGAAGCCATATTACAGCATTACTTCTATTTGCGCGGTTTTGTCCAGCAGTTCCATTGTTATACAAGCAATGTTTACATGCATATTTATCGGCCTGTACCTGCCGAAGCACTATTAGCATTTGAATAATCTGGCAGTGCAAATCGAGCCACTAGCAAACCTTAAGGAGATTTATGGCTGAAATTGTCAAGGGTGGGGGGAACTGTCACTATTTTAAAAGTAAAATGTATTCAGTTTTCATTTTTATGGAGTAATAATTTGTAACTTCAGATCTACCCAACGTCATATGTTACCCAAATATTAAAGCACTACGGCGCTTGGAATTATCATTAATGATGCCATATTTAAATGCCTGTGCAGGTTTTATTAACTTAAAAGTCAATTATAGATACATTTTACAACATTGCTGTGTTTACTAGTTCACTTACACTCAAATGCCATGAGTTGCCATAATTTTTCTTTTTATAAATCTAACAAAATTGCAGAGCCCTTATTAAAAAAAAAAAAAAAAAAAAAAAAAAAAAAAATCAGAACTTAAACATTACATGGAACTTGTTACCAATATTCATACCCCTTCAGATCTACTGAATTAGTTTTCACCGGGTAGTTCATAAATTGCATATTCAAGTTATGGCTTTTCTATTAAATTACATTAGTAAACGATACTACCAACATTTTAGGCATGTAGCCTACACTTTATGGAGGTACATAAGTTTTAGAGAATTTACTTGTATTAACATACCAAATATATATTTCGTGACATATATATATATATATATATATATAGTTCCAGCCCGCCTCGGTGGTGTAGATGCTAGCGTGTCTGCTTGTCTGCCTCACGTTCAAGAGGTCCCGATTTCGAATCTCGGTTAGGGTGAGTTACCTGGATAAGGTTTTCTCAGGGGTTTTACCTTATCCTGAAAGACGAATGTCGGGTACTCTAAGCTCCATGGACCCAGGATTCATATGAGCATCATTTCACCCATTTCATTCATCGTCCGATATGACTTAAAGTTGGAAGACGTAAATTACAAAAATAAATCAATAAAAATAAACTAGTTCCAGAGAAACTAGAGGCTATTAATAACAAAAACAAAATTAATCTACATAATATAAATAAACACGTAATTAAATAAAAATAATTTCTAGACTAAAAAACATCGAAAACAGCAACTTTGCTCGTAGGACAGCTGTCATATAAAAATTTAGTTTCATGTTTATATGTTTCAAAGCATACAGAGGAAATAATTTCTGGGTTATTGATATATAACTCTAATTCTTTTTTAATCAATATAAGAACCTTCTTGCGTTGAGTATTCACTCCATCTAACTTCAAAAATCTGCAGAAATGATCATAAATAGACACTAATACAAGTTTTTGTGTATTTTATAATCTGATTAGTCTACCTCCCCCTCAAAAGCGTGTTATCTGTTCTTGTCTTACCAAATTCATTAAGAAATGATATATCGAGACTTTCAACAACACAACAGTTTTATATTAAAATATTAGATATACTGTTAAAGTAGAATCCAAATAATAAAACATGTTATACGGTTGAAGTGATCTGCATCACATATTTGTTATTATATTAAAATTTTCAAGATAAATAGTTTGCATTTTATATTAACTTGCATGCACTGTATGCCTGTGAAGGATTCCCACCTCAACATGAGATTTTCTCATATAGAGGTTATACTAGAAAGTCATCATTGTTATTTAATTTTATGTAGCACTTTTATAATTAATAATTATATAGTACAAACTTATTTGGATAGAAAAGAATGACAAAAAATGTTGAGAAGAATTGATGAGAGGGAGAGGGGAGGGAGGGACGAAGAGGGAGGCAGGTAGGGAGAGAAGCCAAAGAGAGATCGCTTCTCTAAAGGCCGTACATATTCCTTTAATAACTTCCTCCATGGGTTCTAAAATTACGAACATTTCTGATGAGAGAACTTGAGTTTTAAATGACAAAAATCTTCAAATATGCAATTATTGCAAAACGTTCTTAGATTTCAGTGTCTCGCTTGAAGGAAAGCCGACCACAATATATTGGTTTCAGCATATATTTTATAAAAATAGAACGTATATTTCACATTCTGAATTTCACAAGTTACCTAACTTCTTTTACAGTTTATAATGTTTTTATTCTGTTTACTTTGATATTTTGTACGATTAAGTATAGTATTAATTCATCACTTTTATTTATTACATGTCCAAAAGTACTGTTTAACGGACGTACTTAATACAGCACCACGAGAAGTGGCGATAACCGAAATGAAATGATACTTGGGAAATAAAGTTTAGGAAGGGAATATTCCAGGTCTAAGTTTAAGGTGCCTGTCGTGCATTTGCCAGTTGGGAGGACTGAGAAAACCCTGGAAAAATCTTAAGTAGAGAGAACGATCCCAACGGAATTTATACAGCGAACCTCCCGTACATGATACCTTAATGACCTTGGTGTTTAAAAGTAAGGGATTATAAGAACCTGCAATTCAAAGAATAACTGATGATGATCATAACAGTTAATGTACAACCATACAGTCACATTTTATACCTGCAATTTCATTAAATGATCTCAGTAAGAGGGCAAAACAAACCCGTAAAGTAAAGAAGGATCTTCCTGTTAATCATAAGCAACACGCAATTTCAATTACGTAACACTATGATTTACAAGTTGCAGGTTGAGATAACAGACTGCTTCAGAGGCTCGTCGATAATTATACAAGAGCCACAATATTGCACAGTTTGTTTCACGAGCACATAAGAAACTAAGGAACCAACACTTAATATTCCAAACACTCCAGCTTAAAAATGTGAAACATTAATGCCCGATTTCACCAACAGATGTTTAAGACTTAACACGAGCTTAGCAATAGTTAAAACAAAATTTACATTTCACCAACAAGTGTTAGCGTAGCACTCGTGTTAAATCTCTTGTTAAACTAACAAGCCAAATTTCTGATGTTAAGTCCTTAACAACTGTAAATAGACAAGATGGTGAGCATGAACTCAGCTGCCGATGTCGATTTGGTATATTTAAGATCGTCTAAATGGCATTCGTAATAGAGTACGCCCTATGAGGAGAAATGATTTTGAGGAGCTATCCGAAGAAAACTTTTTACGGAGGTACAGACTGTCGAAACCTGTTTCTATGAATGTTACTGCGGAAGTAAAAGAGACGTTAGAACAAGCATCGAAAGGAATATGCCGATCTCGCCTTTGCTTCAAATATTAATAACATTGCGATTTTATAATTCACTGAATTATGTGGATAAATACACTGTCCACCTGCCGTCTTGAAACGTTCAAGTCACTTGCCCTTCTTCGCACCTCGTTTTTAATTTACATAATAATGAGTTAGAATATGCATCGAAAGGAATAAGACGATCTCGCCTTTGCTTCAAGTATTAATAACTCTCCGATTTTATAATTCACTGAATTATGTGGATAACACACTGCCCACCTCCCGTCTTGAAACGTTTAAGTCACTTGTCCTTCACACCTCGTTTTAAATTTACGTAATACTGACAAGTTGTTTGGTGCTTGTAGTAGGACACATGCATTTGAATTAAATTCGTTTCCAATATTTTCCCCGTGACATCTTTCTCTTTTACATACACCGCATCCGTCCTCTTATTTTCCACGATATCCTTACACTTCGCCACCTATTCGATTAACAATTCTTTCTGCATCGATGAGAAATTTGTCTCACGACTTTATTTATGATTTTGTTCATCCGCCATTTTTCAGCTTGTGCAGACGAAAATGAAAACAAAAGCGCATCGCAGTACGTCCAGAAAATAATGCGACACATCCATAGCCTTATATAGCTGTGATATTTACAAGTTTCTTGGCGTTAACACAGGTTTGTTAACATTTTCAGGAAATAGGTTGGTGAAATGCAAGAAATTTAACATTGGTGTTAGCGCTGTAACAATTGCTACGTTACATTTGTTCACGTCGAGTTTAACATCTGTTGGTGAAATCGAGCATTAGAGTAACAGCAAAGATTTCAGAATTGGTCAGCTTTACAAACATTTTTATTCAACACAAATTCTATATCGTAACAAGAACTGCATTTTACTTATCGATATTGCCTCATAGTTATACAAATTTAAAAAATAATGAAAAGGACTTGACAGGCTATGAATAGAAAAGTGAGATGCAATACAATTTGTTCACATGATAATATCTCAACTATGTGATTTTTTAACCAAAATCGTTAAAGCTGTTTTTTGAAAAAATGAAACTTAACAAAAAATTTATCTATGAAAAGAGTCAGTTTCTTGAAAATAATTTCGGTGAAATTTTAATATTAAATTGTTGGTCGGAATGTACTTCCTTTATCTTAAATTCCCAAGCGATAGAGGATGAACAATCTCAAACCCATTACGGATACATAATAAGGTTATTTTACTATCAAGCACTATATGTTTTCCTATTAAAGTAAGTACAAATATCGCTTGCATTTATTATATGAAATAAACGAGCTCTTGTTATACATTCTCCTACTGCAGTAATACGAAGCTTGCACAGTTAAAGTACATTTACGATACCACTAGAGGAACCGGAAATCTTGGTCAATGGATCAAGTTCTCCACGTCTTTTCAAGTGGTCTTTCAATGACTCTTGATACGCACAGAAGTAAACAATTTGTTTTTGCAATAGGAGATTTGAAACTCATTGGGATTCCTAAGAGCTTCTTAGCAAACCTAAAAGGGGTTTATGAAGAATGCAAATTGCTTTCAGTTAACCGAAGAGAGTGTAATTGCTTTCAATGACAGGCAAAGGCGATTTATCTGGCAAGCAACTAAAGCTCTTGTAAAAAGTTTAGGAGACACCAGTACAAGTTTGGAAATAATATTGGCAATGCATTCATTCCAATAAAAGTATTACTGAGTGAAAGTGCAATCCAGCATCCAGGACTGTATAAGCTTTCAGTAATTTCAGTGAGGCGGTTAACCTGACAGTGAGTCTGACCAACCTTCAGGGAAGAAGATACCTCAAATTGCACGTTAATTTTTGAAACGTTGTTCATCCAGAGTTTGACATTTGCTGTCAACTGAGAAGAGGAAAATCGTGTAACTTCGGATACCTTATGGACCAATCTCAAACTGAGTGATTTAAAGACTTCAGGGCATTAAAATATTTGAAAGTAGAATAATATCCACACCTTATATAAATCACAGAAAAATTGCAAAATAGTATATTTTAAACTGTAAAAGGTTCTAATTACAATGTAATGTTATTTACAGCGTGTTAATGAATTTTAAAAAGTTTTATTTTTAAATTTTATTCTCTCCAGTTAGTAATTGAAATTCTTCATTTACTGTACTGAAAGTTCATTTTATAAAACTGTTTTCGAGAAGGGGTTTATCACAAAAAAGTTGAAATTAAGAGTTCAAAAAAGTTCTTAATCAATTCACTGATATATTTATATAACATTAGATGGGGTAACTTTAGTTGCAATTTTTATCAATTTATTTGTGAAAAAAGAATATATAACTCGGCATATTTTGGCTAAAGATATATTATTCCTTAAGAGATTCTGTATTTTTACTGATTTTCTAAAGGACGTGAACTCTACATTACAGTATTGTGACTTTGTGGGTTCGTAGAATTAAAAGTCCAATTTGCCGAAATTCTAAATGTTCTTTATTTCCGTAGCAATACACTGTTCAATTCTCACGTAACAACATTATATCACATATGCAACACAATCTTCCAAGGTTGATGACAATAACAAACAGCGTTCAGTTTACAACATCAGCTCTCGTTACAACACTCTCAGCTGTTCTCTGCTTACCTCTCCCGCGACTGTTTTACAACTGTCCGCTGGCATGTCACAATCTCTTATATATATATATATATATATATATATATATATATATATATATATCATTCATAATTCGAGACTGTTCTGTACAATCACTAGATGTTTCTGGAATAAAAAAGGCATCTAATGACGTAATCCGAATATTCTATCACCTTCCAGAAGCGTAACTTAATCTGTGCCGGCAAGTCCTTTACCTCCGTGATACACAATCCGTCTGTTATTTATCGGCGCTATCGTTATCTGCCGGCTCTTTGTGTACACTAGCCGCGTTATCGTAGATAACGGCCTCGCGACAGTATAGCTAGGGTACGGAAGCTGATGGCCTAAATATTACTGAAAAAGTTACATCTAGTAATGAATTTAAGTTTATGAAAATAAAACCTAAAACACAGAAGAAAATGACAGAAAGCAACGATAAATACGAGAATTTGACAAAATAAAAAAAATGACAATTCAAAACTTTAGGCATATGCTGTTGAGCATTGAAGTAAAAATTCATAACTTTCGCAGTGCCTAACTTGAAGGATCGTCGGTTCACTTGAACATTTCTTTACAATGTGAGCGTTCCTTCCACTTCAAATTACGTTCTAAGCGAGTAATAGTTGAAATAAGCAATGTCTCAATGCACTCCTTGTGAAAAATACACCAATGTGGACATTGTACCATTGCAGAATTTTATCGATTTTACACACTGCCTGTTAACCATTTTATTGAAGTAAATTTTTCATTTTGTCTCTAATTTTAAGCTATTTTGCCTGGGAAATCTACAAAATGCTGTTTGATACTTTGTATGTTATCGAGAACTGAGTGACATCTCTTGTTTTTTTTTTTTTTTCCTAGCAATGTAAGTGCTATTGTCAGAATAGAAAACAGTTAGGAATTACGGGATCACTTTGGTTTGAATGTTGCAAAAGGTATTCTGACGACAAAAGAGGAAAAAATACAGCCAAAAAGAACCAATAGGAAATACATTTATAAAATGTCAGAAAAAAGTAAATTACAATCAAGCCATTTTCATTTATTTGGGAGCAGAGCGGATTTATATCATATCCGTCATATTCTATAATATCTCAGATGTCTCCAAATGATGACATTTCACCAACTTTGAGTCCAATTATAACATTGCTCCTCTTGCTGTTACTCTCCCAAATAACACTTTCTTTTACATTATATTGCCAAATTGCAATCAACAATTTCAGTAAAAATAGGTACAACTTTTAAAAATATTTCTTAATAAATAGTGTATATGTTTGACACATTACTTCTGAAAGTCCTAGTAACTACATGTCATTATAATGATTAAAACAATAAAACAAATTTTGAATACATTTGTCTTTAACATGTGGTTGTTCACAACAAAACCAACACCGTGCTTGTGGGAGTTGCTCTCACCAATTGAGCTACCATGGCTAATCTGACATTAAGTTCTCCAATTGACTCATTTATTTTTCCCGGTAAACCACTAGGGGCTCTCATATTCGAGATACACTGTTTGTGGCGACTTGCTATTGTAAGTATTTGAGTCACAGGCTCCATCGTTAAACTCTTATTATTTAAGTTAAGTTAATCCTACCAATAGATTCAGTCAATAAGTTTGCCTTGGCCCCAGTAGATGGCAGTAAGATAGTGAACTATCTGTCAACTTCCGGAAGTAACGAAAAGGTTGATCAGTCTGCTGGCTGAAGATGAGATGGGCAGATCACAAAACTGGTCCCAGAGGATTTAGACAATTTTACAAACAGATGAGTGAAGTGTGTTAATAAGTGTTGTACTCTATTCAATTTACTTCTAAGCTCTTCAAATATCAACTGCTGTGTTAACTTGATAATCACATTAAAGCTGATACTACAACTTTATGGAACATTAGATTTTGAACTAAGTGGTATTATAATATTCCATATAGATTGGTATGCATCTCAGAATTAAATTAATTACAGCTATAAATAGCTATTCACTTATAGTAATGAAAAGCTATGTTTACATATAGAGCAACTGCTGACTTTCTTAATGCAATACTTTGTTTCTTCCATTTCCATTATTATAGAATAGAAGATACCTATCATTGGTGAATATTAAAATTAACAGCTCCTTTGTAGTTAAACATACATTTACTTATTGCTTCTAAGGATCCAGTAGTATTAGAATACTGGTCATCATGCATCCAAGATGGCAGTTCCTTAGAATCCAACTAGAGAGCAAATGGAGTTCAATGTATCCAATGACGAAACGAAAATTAAATTCATACTCTCAGTATTTCATATTAAGATTAACTGCATATTAAATTCACTTCTGACCATCTAAATATGCTCAATAATGCCTAAGGGGCACACACTGACAATTTACATATGACTTATCACTGCTACATTAAAATTTGGGTCATAGTGTTAAATAAAAATGCAAAACTTATAGTATTATTTGAGAAAATCAATCAGTAAAAATCTGTGAACTAAAAATTCAGCACAGTACATTTATGCAGCATGTATTCTGGAACACTGATGTGATTGATGTCCTACTCTACTATAGCTAATACTACTAATGCTATATAAAATTTAGTAAAATATTATGTGATCTCCAAATATAAAGGGTAATATATAAACAGCATTAAAATATTATAAATAAAAAAATGTATGTATTAAAATTATCTTGAAAACAGTCCAGTTAAAATATTCATGCACCACAAACGACTACCAAAGCATATAGCTGCATTATCATGAGCTAATAGCAGACAGCATGCCTTACTGTTAATGTACAAAAGTCAGTAAAAAATCTATGCAAGGCTCTTACCAAACATTCAGGACTTCCTGTAAAATGGTTGCATAAGTTAATAGGAAAAATAAGGCATGCCGTTGTAATTCAAACTCATGTTGGGTTTTCATAAGGATAGGTACAGTTAAAAATTGTGAGAAGACAACTCTAAGCATATGCAGCTTCATAAATGGATTGATGATCAGATTTTAAGACAACTGCACATATGAAATATTTAAACAAATTATATGGTACATAAAGTTTACTTTGTAACAGAATATAATGCTGTACTCTCATATGCTTACATAATTAATTGTTGTAATCCTTTACTTTCAAAACTATGTATTAAGAATGCTTATTAAAAGTGAACAAGTAAAACATGAAACTATTTCAAGGAAGGTAACAAAACCAAAATGAGTTTTGGATGATTCTGCAGCTCAAAGCCATGCATTTTCTAACTCCCACATTGGAAAGGTACCAAAACTCACGTGTCATCAGGCGTGAGGTGAACTGGCTCATCGGTGAACTCTGGTGGGAAGTTGGCGAGATCTCGATCCGACTCGAGACGAGGCTTGTAGGGGGGAGCCACTTGCTTCTGTTCAAGCTGTGAAGGAACAAGATGCAAGCTAAACTACAGGGGGGAGCACATGATGCAATCAATGCTATAGCAAGCTGCCTGCCTGCGCTGCCTACAACCTAGCCTACTTCACAAACAGGTGGCTCACAAAAAGAGATCACCTTTGCAGGAAACTGAAAACTTCTTGGAATGAAGTATATATTATGATAATAAAGGCTGTAAAAAGCTTTAAAAATAAGTTGTATTACTTAAAAATGCCTTGCATAATTAAATGAATAAAAAGTTTTAGATGTGTTCTTATTTTAAAATTACAGGAGTTTTAAGTTCCTATTTTTCAATAAATTTCTACATGAACTTAATTTATGTACTTCAAGAACACAAATTAAGTTTAAAGTAAAGAAATATGCAGACCTAATAAACATTATTACTTTGTGATTTGTGTAAGTTTGAGCAACTTCCAAGAAGCATTGTACTGCAAGATATTTCTTTCTGCCACCTCAAAATCAAAACAAAACAAAACAGACCAGAATGATTGGAAGGAGGAGACAGTAGTGCCGGTTCTGCACGGCTACGTCACTTACGCATCGTCCGGGGTCAGCTGGACCGGCTCCAGTGTAAACTGGGGGTCAAAATTATCCAGGTCCAACTCAGACTCCAAGGGAGGGCGGAAAGGGGGTAGGATTTGTTTCTGGTTGAGCTGCAAGAAAGACACAGAGAATTGGTGCTTGAAGAAGAAAAAAAAGAGAAAGAAAATAAGGAGGCATGTCTGTTTTGTGCAGTACTATCAATATTTAAACAACCATTAAATTGAAATCATATACCATCCATTAGTCCTTTCAAATGACTTCCACAGTCATCAGCAAAAATCATGACACCTCTTCTTAACGGAGATGACACAATAAAAGTGACTCTGGATGGAGTCATAAGCTATGAGCTTATGTAATTTGACTTCATTAAATTTCAGGTTGTAAATAATGATAGTAGTGAGAAGCTGCCAACACTCATAGAAATTAACATGCACAAAGAAAGTGTAGTGTGCAGGATACTTTGATATATATTTTCAAAGTACTTAGTGAAAGTTGTTTAAGAACTAATCATTAGAAAAAGAAAACCATGTTTACAGTGTGCGACAGCAGAATTTCAAGGCAAGGAAAAGGGTTCTAAGGCAGGTATGAGTCATAATATGGATACATGATATTAAAAAGAAGTGCAGGACGTGAATGCAAACAGTTCAGGCAGAGAGCATGCAAAGATAACTAATAATAAGTAACACAGATTAAATGAAATGAAGAAACTGAAAGCAATAAACAGAAAGGGGAAGTAAAGCATTGCTAATGGTAGTGCAGGGATATGTCAAGTCATATCATTATTTATTTACAATCACTTTAGAGTGAAAGGGTTAGGGAAAAAAAACCAAGAGAAGAAATAGGTTTAGAAGTGTGTGCATTTGAAAAAGAAAAATTAGAAACATCTATGTACCGCACAAAATATCCCATTTTAATTATATATAGGTATGCAAGGGCCAATTTATTTTTATCGGCAGTTCATGAAATTTTGGCGGCATTATAATATACACCTTTTGGATGAAAAATTACTTTTTATTGTGGGAACCCCAGTCTTCATTCTTCCAGTTTTTCTTTGCAAAGACATGAAACTTTCTAATTTAATTACTCACACCTATTCATTTTCAGCTGCTGAAGATTAAGAAAGTAACCAAAATCTGTTATATATAAAATTTTAGTTACACAGATTCATGTATTTTGTGTGCACAAGAAGCAGAAATAGATTAAGTCAGATATAGTGGAACTACGTTTGCAATAACATAGGCAATTTCATAAGTGTATAGTCCAATTCGATGTCACAGTGCACTTTTACAGTTTACTGTTTACCTTCTATGGGCACTCCACTTTCAAAGCAAACAAATATAATACATTTTGACTACATCTAACATATGTATACACTTAAGTAAAGTGGCACTGTGTTGAAAATTTCTTTCAATCCTGCAACAATAGAGATGTGTATATCTTATAATAATTACTCCAGGAGAATTCTGAATAAAAGAAGAAAAAATGTTAAGATTTATATGTACCAAAACTTGATTATAAATTGGAAATTAATTGTTCTTTCACACTGGCCGTGTGTAGGCTGAAGTATGGAAAGACAGAGTCAGACTGAAAAATTAAATGCCATAGCCGGGATTTGAACCACGGTTCTTCTGATTGCCATCCAGCCGCTCCAACCGTTGAGCTACTATGTCCAACGTGCCAACATGACATTAATTTCTTCGACTGACTCATGTTTTCTCCTGGTAAACCACTTAGGAGTTCTCATAAACACATGAGACAACTACCTTAATGGCGACTTACTACGTGTAAGTACTTTAAGGCCCAGGCTTTAAGTTAACCACTATTACGTCAATTAATGGAAATTAATTGTTCTTTCACACTGGCTGTGTGTAGGCTAAAGTATAGAAAGAGATGGAAAGGGTTGGAGCAGCTGGAGGGCAACCAGAAGATCCGTGGTTCAAATCCCAGCTATGGCATTGAATTTTTCAGTCTGACTCTGTCTTTCCATAGATTATAAATTGTTTATAATACCTTATAATACATTTATAATACCTTTTGCAAACAATAAACTGCAGAAAATACTTTAAAATAACAGTGTCAAAATGTGGTGTTGCCTTACATTAAGTGTAGAAGGAAAGGCATAGTGAATCCTCATACAAAATCTAATCTGGTAATTTATCAATTTTCCTTTCTACACATTAGCAACATCCTTCCATTACATTACAGGCCCCCATAATGGTCTGCAGGGGAAATGAAAAGGACAGAAGGGACACATTAAGTATTTGTTTATGACAAGTAACCTGCATGAAGCTATATTTTGTGCTTCTCTTAACCACAGGTTAATAATAAGATAGCATTTGCATTTATGGGTTTATTATTCATATAACTTAAAGGCTGTGAAGGAAGTAAAACTTTACCACCCCTTATTTGGAGAAATTAAATGGAAGGATAATTATGACCAGGTAAGAGTTAAGTAAACCACCACAGATTAGGCCAACATGGGAAGAAAGGAAGGAAGGAAGGAAGGAAGGATGGATGGAGGGAAGGAGGGAGGGAAGGAGGAAAGGAAGGAAGGAAGGAAGGAAGGAAGGAAGGAGGGAAGGAAGGAGGGAGGGAAGGAAGGAAGGAAGGAAGGAAGGAAGGAAGGAAGGAAGGAAGGAAGGAAGGAAGGAAGGAAGGAAGGAAGGAAGGAAGAAAAAATAAACAAAGATAAAAAGAAATTTCTTGGAATTCTTCTGCATTTGTTTATTGATGGACCTTCAATTATAAGAATAATTTTAGAATCATGAATTATGATGGCTGATATAAAGATAAAACATTTTAGTTGCTATTGTGATGATTTAAAACTACACATAAAGTAGTAGTTGGAGCCAAAGTTAAAAAGAACAGCAGCTTGCATAAGATGCCACAATCTGTTGAATGGGGTTTGACCAAAACTCATTAGGAAGACATAATAACTAGAACTGCTGAGGTCGAAAAGTGGCTCAGAAATAGGTTATAAAAGCAGTAATGTTTCAACATATTAATTATCTGAAACCGACTTGGAACTATACGTACTACACCTAAAGCTACTCTAACTTGCATGGAATAACTTAAAATACAAATCCTTTGATTACATCAGAGTACATATAAACAAAAAGGTTAACTTACGGAGATGGAAACCAGAAAACCAAGAGCAAAATCCCAGAAAACTAATAATAAGGTCAATTTCCTAACAGAAACCCTCATCGAATCAAAAATATGCTACGAATAAAGAGCTAAAACATGTGTTATTTTTTTTAATGAAGTAGAGGAATATTTGATAAAAACATGTGTTATCAAGTTGGAAGAATATTTTCTATATTGGGGAAGCCATTAGTCATCTGTAGTCAAATGAAGAAAGTAATCAGTGACCCTTTTTTAGAATTGTATTTAACATCTGTTCTTCATACAAACAACACCACAGGTGCAGGACACTGATGATGAATGCAATGAAATGATAAAGCAGAAAAGTAAGTTTGTAAAAGAAAACTTTTCAAGCTTAAGGACTACCTCCTTGCATTTACCAGTTATGAGAAATGAGGAAACCCAAAGAAATCCTCAGTAAGGTAGGACCATGCTGGTGGGGTGTCAACTGTGAATCTCACAAATATGAGTCTCACATATTATCACAGAGCTATCTTACTCGGTGATGGTCAGGAACAACTGGTAAATTTGCTGAATATGAAGTATAAAACCACATATTTATCATTATAATAAATATATAATGAACATGGAAACATAATAAAATGAGAAAGTCAAAGGAATCAAGTCTATTGCATTAAGTAGATATGTGTGAGAAGTAAATATAACCATAAAAAGAGCTGTATCATTCCATCTTTGGTATAGATCTAAATCAAAACTGAAGGGTTCAGGAGTAAATAATGGTAAGAGACATGTACACTAAAACTGAGTTACCGCAAGTAAATAATGGTAAGGTGTCTGTAGTTCATTTATGAACTGTATGATGGTTTGCCAAGAGGTGTTGGCAGCATGCAATGTCAGATTTCTTAACCCTGCTGGATTTCTCTTGTCTCTGGCATGAAAACAATGTTAAGAGACAACAAAATGGCTGACAGTAATAAAGCTTTGTGTGTTGATTCTGAGAAACAAGAGCAATTAATGAGCCATTTAGCAGATTCTGTGGAAGATTTTAGTAGTGATGCCTCTGTGAAAGGTCTGACTTTGTCCCAAATAAAAATAACCTGCTCCATTCACCCAAAAGTATCGGTTCTGAGGTAAATATGGTTCAGATCTCATTTCATATAAATAATGTTAACTCTTGTATGTTAACATTGTTTACTTGCCAATATACGATATCTATATTTACAGTGTTAAGTGTTATATGATAACACTATTTACTTACTAATATGTAAGATTTAGGAAAATCAGTAAAACTTTAAGGCTATAAGTACTTAACATTAACAGGTAGCAGTTTCTGTTAAATTTAAGTATGTTTTTCTGCTTTTCTAGTATGAACATCAATATTATTGCAATGATGTACAAGGATTACACATCCAAATAAACATGCAGATGATGCTGCAGATGATGATGAGCTTATTGAAAAGAAAGTAAGAAAGAGGGAAGTACCAACTCTTTTCATACTCGGCTCCAAAAAAAGTATTCAGAAGCACTGCCAATTCAGCCAAATAAACTAAATGACATACTTTCTGGTCTGAAACAGATCCCTCCCATGTACCATGACTGGTACAACCTTAAATCTACAAGAAGTAGTGAACGTGGTCAAAATGAACATGAGTACAATGTTGATAAGCACTGTGTTTTAATTTAATGTAAACAGTATAAGTACCCTCTTATTTGATGTAAACACTGTTAAGTACAACTGCACATTAATAAAAAATGTTAATTTTTATGGTCACAATACGGTCATAAAATTCTTAATTTCTTTTGTTCTTTAAACAAAAGTTTATGGGAAAATATGTTTGTTTTCTATGTATGCTTAACGAAATAAGTATAGGACTTTTCTAAACTTTCAACTCTTTTGTTTCTCTAAATATGGTAAATGCCCTTTACCATTATTTACTGCCGAGCCCTTCAATTGATAACCCTACAATAGCCTACATATATCTATGGACTATCAAAAATATATGAAGTAAACAAAAAATGCATCCATCATAAGCTATTTCATAACCAGAACAATTTGTTTTAATTAATGACACTCATGAAAAATAAACGTCAATGCTGAGTGTTTATGTCTCACAACAAACGTAGATGATTTAAACCAGTAGCTTTTTTTGCAAACTTTAACATATGTTTTTCTTGAAAATCTTTATTTCCATACCAAACTGAAAATTTGGCATATTTTAAAATAAAACACCAAACTTATATGCTGACAGTTTAAAAGATAATCAAAGGACTCAATTTTATTTTTAAGCCATCAAATTTTGTTAAAAAATATAATATTAATCTTAATTTATTAAAAATTGAGAAGCTTTTTGCAAAATTTGATAGATGAAAAAATTTTCAAAAATAGGTTATATATTGCAATCGTATGAAATGAAATGAAATTTGTAGTGCTTAACGCCCGCTTTTACTACATACGGCACCGCAGGCGGTGACACTGATGATACATGAGATGAAGATGGCGCACCACTGGAATGAGATGGCGGGGGAAACCGGAGATCCTGGAGAAAACCCTCCCCAGTGCCGTGTTGTCCACCACAAATCTCACTTTAGCGGTCGCCTGGGATCGAACCTGGGCAGCCTTGGTGAGAGCCAAGCGGTCTAACCACTGAGTCATGGTGCAGCCGTGCAATCGTATGATTTTTACCTTTTGAATCATACTACAAAAGTATATTTTGCATAAGTCAGGCTACCAAACTTCAAAAGTTTTTTTTTAAAACTCAATAGATGCAATTACATAGTTAAAGCAAAACTTAATAGATGCTCAAGTCCTCTACTAAATGCCATACAAAGTCAAGTAAAATTATGATTCAGTATTTTATTGGAGGTACTAATTTTCCTCTCAGACTGTACTCTTTGCTTGAAGACTTTCTGCCAATAACTTTCTGTTAGTTTTCTGGTGACAGTATATGCTCATTCTTGTTGTAGCATTCTTAGAAGTGGCAGACATTTGTTTGAGTGAAAAAAAGAAAAATGTGATACATGTGGTGAATTTACTAATGTAATTGGAGGAGTGCTGAGAATGTCATTATACCACATTCAAATCCTACCTCCAGAGCTTTCGCTTAAAAAAATGTGGAGAAAATTCTGGGAAAAAAGAACAAACTTGGAACTTCTTGCATGTTCCCTTTCAAAGTATAAATATATACTTTATAGCTGCTTTAATTTGTCTTCTAAAACACCATATACTGATACTTTTTTCAATCTGCAAAGTAGACCTCTTAAAGATAAAAACCAAGAACATCTGATGAAAAAAAAAAATGAACTCAGTACAATAAGTTTTATAGCATTATGAAAGAAGACAATCCTAACATAGTGAAGTTACGTTTTGATATGTAACAAAACCAACCTCTGTCCAAACTATCTGCCGGTGAAGATTTTTTATGCATGACAGGTATGTCTCTATAACCCTGCATTATGTTACATTCTAAAACAAAGGATAAAAAAGACATTTCAATCTATAGCTGGTTGGAAACTCACTCATCAAGAGGGTGCAATCTAATCGCATCAATGCATTGCTAGATTTCTTTTTAGAGCTTGAAAGGATAATAAGACCTAAAAGACCTTCCATTATTCACCTATTTTCTGATGCCTGCACTAGCCAGAAAGAAAAAGAAACAACATTATGATGGCTGTACTGATTGCAGATTTAGAACAGAGCCGGACTTTCACCTACATTCTACTCTTCTTTGCCATCTGGAGTCAAGTGACATGGGTCGTGATTGGGTTTTCAGAAGAATAGAGAAAGACCATAGGAAAATGGAGGATACCTTGACCCCTACTACAACATATTAACAAATCATGGTACAATGAAGATCCTTAACACACACTGGAACATTAAGGATTTTTTATCCAATGCCATGAAGTTAGCATTTCCAGTAGATGTCACTGTGCTGAAACAAGGAATGAGAACATGCAAGCAGCATGTCACAAACCACTGTTCTTCCTGCAGCATGCATGGTGTCTATGGAAAAAAAGGAAGGATGTTCAGATATTAATGCAATATTTTTAAATGATGGAAGAGGCAATAAACTTTTATTCCAAAACTCTGAACCATGTGGGCACCGGTGTAGTAGCAATGGAAGACAAGAAAGAGATCTAATTCAATTCAATTTATTCATCCTTTAAATCTGCATACAAGATTGTGGACATGTCAAAACAAAAATATTTACAAAAATTTAAGTACAAAATTTAAATACAGAAATTACAAAAAACATGTATAAGAGTAAATGCCAAAATATAATAATATAACTAACTTTCCAAATACTCTTGAATAGAATAAAAACATGCTAAAAATTTACGTACTTTCAATTTAAATATCTTTTGGTTGTCAATCTGTTTTAAATAAAGAGGTAACTTATTGTACAGCTGGGTACCACTATAAGTGAAGGAATGTTTGTATAACGTGGTATTATGACTAATTGCTAGTAGGTCTGAACTGTTTCTTGTATCATGCTGGTGTGTCACTGCATATGTTTTAAAGCAATTTAAACTAGCTTTTACATGTAAACGAACTTTGTATATGTATAAACATGGCAGGGTTATAATTTTCAGTTCCTTAAAATACACTCTACAGCTCAGTCCACTATTATACTTATGGCTCTTTTTTTGCATTCGAAAAACCTTTTCCAACATATTTGAATTACCCCAAAAGATGATACCATAATTCATAAGGGAATGAAAATATGCAAAATATGCCATTTGGACTGTCTTTATGTCTGCTATCATTTTTAATGTTTTTACAGCAATTCACTGCTTACTCAACTTTTTAATCAAACCTTCTATATCTACAGTCTAATCCAAGTTTTGATTCAACTACAAACCTAAAATTTTTATATCTTTTACATATGAAATGTTGATGCCATCCAAATTAAGGTCAGGGAAGGTAATACTTCTATTTACTTTATGCCGAAAACCTATAGCTAGTGTTTTATCTTTGTTTAAAATTAGTCTGTTTTGATCAAGCCATGGCATAATAGTTTCATTAATTTCGTTCAAATTTCGTTCAATTTCGTTCAATTTCGTTATCATTACCAGTGATGAGCATGTTTGTGTCATCTGCAAAAATAGCGAGTTTAATATTTTCCTTATCTATATTATGGGTTATATCATTAATATAAACTAGAAATAGAAGGGAACCCAAGATAGAACCCTGAGGGACCCTATATTTTATAATTTTCATTTCAGAATGTTCATCAATGTCGTGCACCCGTTATCACGATAGCACGGCTTGTGCACACAAAGGACAGATAATGTATAGCATACAGATAAGGGACCGTTAAAGCCGTGCGGAGATAAAAATTTTGCCAAAACAGATAAAGAGAGACAACTGGAAACTCATAGTGACATCTTGATTAATAAAGAATATTCCACAGCCGTCTGGAATCATGAATGGTCGTATAAAAGGAGCCGTGGGTAGTTTATCAGTCAGTTAAAAACAGAGTTGTAATGAGAGAGTGGTAATTAAACTGGAAGTTGAGTGAACTCTTTTGTTTGTGGTCAACGAACTTGAGCATTGTATTTGTGTATGATACCTAATTCTGCTACTGTAAGGGTTGACCAAAGTGTATTTCTACGGAAATAAAGAACATTTTGAATTTCTGTAAATTGGACCCACAAAGTCACAATTGGTGTCAGGAAGTGGAACAACGACAATGGACGCTACATTGGCAAACATTCTAGAAGAGTTGAAAGAAATGAGAACAGCGAATGACAAACTCGCTGCGAAAACAGAAGCGGCAAATAACAACCTGGCCGCGGAACTGAAAGAAATGAAGACGGCTAATGACATCACCGAGAAGATGGAAGAAATGAAGGCCGAATTAACAACGAAGACGGAAACTGCAAGTGGCAACTTGGCCACGACGATGGCCGCGAAGAAGACCGAATTAACCACGGAAATGAGAGCAGCGAACGATAACCTGGCCACGGAAATGAAGGCCGAATTATGTGAAATGAAGGTTGCGAACGAAGCCCTCGCCGTAAAGTTTGAAGAGCAGATGACCGGCGTGAAGGTGGACATCACGGAGCTGGACAAGCGGATGGGTCAAGTGGACAAGCACGTCGAAGACCTGGCAAACCGCGTTAACGACCTGGAGGGAAAGGCCGACAGCAACACCAAGACCCTAAACGCTATGGTAGAGAACATCGTCGGCAGAAGGTTGAAGGACTTGAAGGCCGACGCGCCGGGACGCGACATAACATCTGCGGGAGTCAAACCACCGAAGTACGACGGCTCATCAACGTTCGAAGTCTTCCGCCGTCAATTCGACACAGTGGCCAAACACAACAAGTGGTCACCAGAGGAAGAGGCCGCACAGCCAATAGCCAGCCTCCAGGGACGGGCCGCAGAAATCCTGAACGCGGTCCAGACAGCGGCGGCGCCCAAAGTCAAGGTCACAGCAGCCACGGGAGACGCTGCAGGAGTTCGCCCTGGCAAATGAGCAGCTGGCCAGTTAAGCCTTAGTCGACCTCCCAGAGTTCGTATCCCGGGAAGCCACCTACACCTTCACTGACGGGGTGCGAGACACGGAGATTCGTCAGCACCTAATGCTCGGCGACTACAAAACCATCCACGATGGGCTAACGGCAGCACTGAGGAAGGAGGCGGCCAAGGTGACAGCTATCCCGACTTCCAGAACAAGGAATATCCGCTATAATGGGGACCAAAGACCAGTCGAGGGACGCCGGCGAAGACCAAGTGGCGTATGTTGGGGATGTGGACAAAAACAATAAAAAATAAATAAAAAATAAAAACAGTCGGGTCACCTGGAGAGAGACTGCCCACACCAGGGAGAGCAGCCGGAAAACGAGTAAAGACCACCGTGTAGAGGGGCACGTCGGCGCCATCACCACCATCTCGAGTGACACTGCGCGCCGTCAGCCAGCGTATGGACGACAGCCTCAGCCTCATCGCGGACGGTTGTGTGAGAGGGAAGCCGTGTCGCGTGCTTGTGGACACCGGAGCAGCCGTGATCATCATCAGACCTGACGTGGCCATGGGTTTGCCGACGAGGAAGCCGAGCCGAGCATACCAGCTTGTGACGGCATCGGGTGATACCTTGCCGGGGGAGAAGAAGGAGGCTCTACTGAAGTTGACCTTGGGACAGAGTGCCGTGCGTCATTGGGTGTGCGAAGGTGGCTGAGGAGGTGATACTGGGACTGGATGCCCTCAGGAACCACAAGGCGACCGTCGACGTCGACAGGAAGGTCCTGCGGCTCAATGGAGAAGGAGGCTCTGCTGAAGTTCACCTTGGGACGGAGTGCCATGCGTCAGTGGGTGTTCGTCGTGAAGGTGGCTGAGGGGGTGATACTGGGACTGGATGCCCTCAGGAGCCACAAGGCGACCGTCGACAGGAAGGTCCTGCGGCTCAATGGAGAAGAGGTCATACTCCTGCAACCCGAAAAGCGCCTGGGAATTTGTAGGGTCGTCCTGAGGGAAGACGTGGTTGTCCCCGCGAGAAGCGAGGTGGTGGTGACGGCGGGACTGGAAGGCCAGCGGACCAAGAACATGATGCTGGACTGGAAGACGTCTGTGTGACCATGTGTAGCCCGGACATTGTTGCCGTGCCTAGAGGAGGTGCCCGTGATGCTGCTCTCAACTTGACAGACACCGATCACGATGTCCAAGCCCAGACGGAGTTGGGGACGTGCGAGGCCGTGGTCAGCGTAATCCCAATCGACAAGACACAGGAGCCGAAGCCGACGCAACACCTGGGGCCCCGGCTGGAAGGCTTCTTGGAGAGGGCGGCCGACCATCTGACCGCAGAACAGCTCGAGAAGGTTCGACAACTGCTAAGACGATACCAGCGCATCTTCAGCCAAGGCGACAGCGACTATGGTTGCATGGACAGAGTGCTCTATCACATCGAAACCGGAGGCGCCCGGCCTGTTCGGCAACCAGTCTGATGCGTTCCGCTGGCCAAACAAGCGGCGGTACGAGACATGCTGGAGGACATGAGATTCAGGGGTGTAATCGAAGAGTCTGACAGCCCTTGGTGTTCTCCTGTAGTTCTGGTGAAGAAGGAGAACGGCGAGCTATGCTTCTGCGTGTACTACAGGAAGCTGAACGCTGTCACCAGGAAAGATTGCTTCCCCTTACCCCGGACTGAGGACACCCTGGACATGCTTGCTGATGTGCAGCGGTTCTCGACCCTAGACCTGACTCCATGTAACTGGCAGGTGGTTCTAGACCCGAGAAACAAGGAGAAGACTGCATTCTCGACAGGCCAAGGGATTTGGCAGTTCACAGTTATGCCCTTTGGTCTCTGCAATGCACTAGCTGCCTTCCAACGCCTCATGGAGTCAGTGATGAGAGGGTTGACTTATGAGGCCTGCTTGCTATAACTGGACGACATCATCATCGTCGGTAAGACCGTCAAAGACCATCTGGAAAACCTGAGCAACGTGTTGCAGAGACTGCAGGCGACCAACTTGAAGCTGAACGTGAAGAAGTGCCAGCTCTTCCACAAGGAAGTCAACTACTTGGGCCACATAGTCTCGCCACCGAAGTGGCCACAGACCCGAAAAAGGCACAGGCCGTAAGTGATTGGCCCCAGCCGAATGATACGAGAGAATTGCGCAGTTTCCTAAGGATGTGCAGTTATTACCGCCATTTCATAAAGGGGTTCTCCAACATCGCCAAGCCCATGGCTTTCTACTCAAATAACTTCCCCTGTACAGTCATGAATAATGAACTAAAATTAAACTTTAAGACCAAAGACAAAGAACATTTTAAGTCACATTAGTGTTATTCTGAGATACATTAACTTTAAAGTTTGAAACCAAATTGTGTGAACTTCATTAAACATAGAAGTTAGTAATTAAGTTTAAGTTATAGTTTATTTTATTGCCATTTATTAAATCTTTCAGACACACAGAATTTCTCTTTATAAACAAATGTGCAGGTTCAATAAATTAAAAGCATAAGCTTTTTAACATTTTAGCCACTCTTTCAATCATGCAAACAATATATTATTTTGGAATATAAGCATAAAGGATGTTTAATTAAAGAATATATTCATTTTTAACAAATGGAAGGAAACACCTTAAAGTAAATCAAAAGATTTAGCTCAGAAAAGAAGAAATCAAACTTAAACAATTTCACATATCATCCAAAACATATTATTAAACTTTGAAAAATCTTTACAGATTACAACCTCGTTTTATTTCTAGTATGCACTATAAGAAAGCCTCTTTAAATTCCAAGAAAATTATAAAGTACTACCAAATGGTAATTTCTGCAATCTATCAAATAAAGTAACAAATTGCAACAAGACCTACACTGTAAGCCAAAAAGAAATTTAGATATGAATGAAGGGACATATAAGGAACTTAAAATACAAACTGAGCATTGATAAATATTTCTGCAAAGAACAACATGGCATAAAATGAGAAATACATCCCCGGGATGAAGTAAACAGTGTAAATGCATTGAACATTTGGGAGAAAATATACCTAAAGAAGCATGAGAAGCAACTCGTGTATTTTGACCTCAAAGAAGATATTCCACCTTCAAGTTCCTCAAACCAACACTAGAACTACTTCACAATTTCTTGGCAAAAGGCACAATTTATGAATAAATCCATGCCTTTTGGACAAGTGGTGAAGTTGCAAAACTTCACATACAGAAAATCAATAATTGTTGTTTATAATACAATTGTTGGTGGTCTCATTTCTGCATTGAAGATTCTTCATGTAATCTAAATTTTTAAAAAGGTAGATACTATTTTGATTAAACAAGGCTTTAAGAGTGATTAGGCTTGTGAAGTTAATGAAAGTCGAGCTTTCGGCCATTGTATACTCCATGACCAAAAGCCCAACTTTCATTAACTTGACACAGCTGATCACCCGCGAAGCCTTGATTAATAACCCTCACCATGAAAGCTTCAAATCTTATATTACTTTGATTATTTTTAATTGTAGCTTTTACTACTTAAAGAGCATATATTAAGGTTACCCTAAGATGCATGCTAGCCAACACGTGAATACCTATCAGATAAAGTGAATGCATTAATTTAAAAATGGAAACTTTTTAGACAATTTGTAAATGGACGTCTACACAATCTAATTACTTTGCTTTTCAGCCTCCATGTTAAAGCTAATTTTAACTTTATTTAAAACTTTATTTAAAATCACTAGTTTACTTACTTTTTCATGCCAAAATATTTAAACATTATGAATACTCAAGTATATTTTGTAGCCTTATTTAATATTGATGCATTTATTCCACTATGGTTATTCCAAACCTCTTCAATTTCAGATTATGAGATACAGTAAAACCTGCCTAAAACAGACCCCTTATATGCCGGAAACCTGGAAAAACCGAAAATAAATTTCAGAATGGAGGTATTTCCCAAGTAAAATTGTACACTAAGCCGGAAAACTGCCTAACACGGAAACAGATATATTTTTCGAGAATTGTTTGCATAAATAACCTGATTAAAATGGATTACTTTGTGTGTAATCGGTTACAACGTACATATTTTAAAAAGCGGAATAATTTTTAGGTCGACTAAACTTGCACTGAAGTTCTATGAAGCATAAAGTCGTAAAGTGTAATCGTTCGAGGAAAAGGGAAAGAACTGTTAGCTCTCTCAACTCTCCTCCAACACACACGGTAAGGGTACAACTGTTTTGCAGTGTGTTCATTCTCAGTTTCATTCTTACAAGTGGTCAGGTATGAAAACTGTGAATCTTGGTAATTTTTAAAAACAGTGTATATGTACACAAATTCTGTAAAATGAGTTCTGAATATAAGACTTCCTCACTGGAGGAAAAAAAGTTAAGGCTATTGAAGAACACAAAAAGAACAGACGTCCAGCTAAAGAATTGACTGTGTTGTTTAAAGTGGAGAAAACTCAGATGTATTAGATTTTGAAAAACAAAATAAAAATTAAAAATGAGAGGTTAAAGGTAACAGCAGGGTATGTGAAAAACATCAGAAAATCTACAGAGTATGACAAGCTAAATTGTGCTGTGTTCGTGTGGTTTGTTAGTGCACATGCTAAAGGAATTCCCATTTCTGGACAACTGCTTCAGACTCAAGCTTTAGAGACAACAAGAAAATTAGACAAAGACCATTTCAGAGCTTCAATTGGATGGCTCGAGAGTTTCAAACATCACTGTAACATTGTTTTAAATGCTATGTGTGGTGAAGCAAATGATGTTGATACACAGACAGTTGCAGATTGCAAAGGGAAAATTGAAAACACAGAGAAACTATGCAATAAACTACAATTATTGTATGCAAGTTAAAAATATAGTACATAATACATATCACCCTATTATTATTTACACTTCATTTTATATTATTCCTTCACTGTAAATCTGTGCGACTACAGCTTCTGTACTTCTTTGTATTCAAACACAACCCTTTGCAAGACAGAAACCTGTGTAAATGGAAAATAAATGCTGGAACGATCATGTTCTGTTTTAGAGAGGTTTTACTGTATAACTAAAAACTACAGTGCTAGAACAGTTAAGGGCTTGTATCATCTCCTACAACACATATTTATATTCTGCTTTTACAGATGAATATTATAGAAGAACTTTAAGCATGCGAACAATTAAAGCTGTGTGTGTATATATATACAATGGATATTAATAGATACTGAAAAGGGATAGAAGTAAGGTAAAACTGAAAGTATACTGGAAGCATAGCAAGGATGAAACAATAGGAAGAAGATTACACTGCACTGAATTCCAGCTGCTTTCAAAAGGGAATATCAAATCTAACCATTGCAATATTAATAAATTTACACCCTATTAACACAGCCAATAATAAAAACAGTAGTTGAAAATCCATTGGCCAGAACATGCCCTATGTGTGCAATTTAGGAAAGTAAAGTTACAGCAATACTTCTATCACAAGTTGTTTAATATGGGTAAAAACAAAAATATATTTAAATGACAAATCAAAATGAAATGTGTAGTGTTTAACGCCCGCTTTTACTACATACGGCACCGCAGGCGATGACACTGATGATAAATGAGATGAAGATGGAGCACCGGTGGAATGAGATGGCGGGGGAAGCCGGAGGTCCCGGAGAAAACCCGCCCCAACGCCGTGTTGTCCACCACAAATCTCACTTTGCGGTCGCCTGGGATCGAACCCGGGCCGCCTTGGTGAGAGCCAAGCGGTCTAACCACTGAGCCACGGCGTGGCCGAATGACAAATCAAATCTATAACAATGTTAGTTTTGAATATGAAATATCTCAAACAAAATTTAACTCCTAGTAATTGCATGGGCAACACATTTGTTATAAATATTAAGCAATTACCACTCCTCATTAGTTTGTGTGTGTGTGTGCTAATAATCACTTTTTTACTGTCTGTAGCTTATAAGTTTTCAGAGTACAACAGGCAAGCAGATATTGTGATCCTTTCATTTCCACTGTTTTTTAATCAGGATGTTTGGATCTTCCCAATACAAACTCCCAGAAAGCGAAGCGAGGATTGGGTGCATAACATTTGGAATAATTACTTCCCATTACAGTTTCTCAGAAACTATAATGAGGACTACAGAAAACATTTGTAATAGTAGCTTCCCATTACAAACTCCCAAACACTGTAGTCAGGACTGAGTGACAAATATTTTGATTTACAATCTTCTTCTTTTTCTTCTACTTCTTCTTCAACTGTTTCCCTTACACATATGTAAGACTTACACCCCCAGGACCCACAAGTGAGCACTGGTTGATATGTCTGTTGAGCAGAGACACTGGATCAGATAGAGAACTCAGGATGAGTTATCAGCCTGATGCCTGGTATGAAAGTGAAAAGTAGATGACAATGAGGGAAAAATGAATGAAAGGAAAGGTGATAATAAAGCAATTGGTGGAATGACGGCGGGACAAACTGGAAATCCTGGAGGAAACCCACCCCTGTGCCGTGTTGTCCACCACAAATCCCACATGCAGTCTAACCGCTTAGATCTCTAAATGAGTCCACGTTTTAAAATCTTGTTCATCCACATCAGTAACCCCCATAGAGCTCTTTGATGTTTATAGTGGGAAATGGTGGCCATTCTATACATTGAAGCATCTGACGTTTTATCATCAGATGCTATAAAAATTCTGTGTTTTGTTATGAACTTAACTACACCTTCTGCTATAAAACACTACTGGTATGGGGTGTTAAATATAGATGTAATAGGGGGCATTGTCCATTATAATAATACTTTCAAGTGCTTCAGGAATAAATTTTCAAACTACTCTTCAATGATAAAGCATTCTTAGATCCATGCTACCTGGCATCTACAGAAATTGCTAACCAGTTTTAAGTAGCAGTGATCCCTGACAAATTTCCCATGAACAAACTCTCAGCAGATCAAATTCAGAAACTCCCAAGAGTTCTACTATAGGCATTTGAGATTCTTGTAGTTGAGAGTTTTCTAGAGTTTACTGATACATGATGTCACTCTAAAATGGTACAAGAGGTCTGGGACAAAAAGAGCAAGCATAGTTATAGTCTTAGCACTGCTACAGGTAGACTTATTTCTAAGAGGTGTTAGAAGTCAAATGCAGAAGTGAAGGAACCATATATTCTACAGCTTTGCTGCATTACAAGAATAAAGAAATATCTAGCCAAGAGCAATAGCTTGGCACAAAAGAGTGAAATGTATATTTTTCAACATATAATAGTTATACGCAAGTTACTTGGCTGCAATAAAAATTGTGAATTATAGTTAAAAGTGATGGGAAGCCTAAAAAGCAAAATCAGGTTAAAACAATGTTCATATCAAAATTTAGAGTAGATTGTGTCTGTACCAGCTACACCTGCTACCAAAAGCATGAAAATGCTATAAACATTCATTTAGTTGGTAACTCAGAAAATCTCTATGAACAAAAATTCAGTTGATACCAAAAATAGTCTAATACTTGACCAGTCCTAATATAAGATGTATTACTTGAATTTTGTTAAAATTTTATTTGGTTTTATAATAACCTATTTTTAACTGGTGAATGATATATTTCTTTAGTTACTTTATCAGACAGAAATTCATCTTATCCATTTGGAATTATCTTTTACAGCTGTTTGCCTTGAAGGAAATATGTTGGTATTATGGTAATTTCATTGATAAGACAAGTCTGAACTGCTTCATTCAAGCTGAATTCTATTTTTCCTCAGTCCAAGAGAAATAAAATATCAGAGCATTGATGAAAGTTTTGGCATAGTTTACCACGCAAACATGACCGAAGAATATGACATTCTTTCTCTGTGTCATAATGGTAAAGGCCTAGTACCTATCCTGCTATTTAGAATGGGGTAAAACAAAACTTTAACCTTTAGTTTTACAGTTATATTTGATTCACTGTAAGACAGATTTTAAGAGTATATGTTGTAAAAAGGTTGCCTCTGCGGCCTTTATAGAGGAATCAACACTAAAGCATAAATTTGTGATGTTGTAAGTTTACGACATATCTTGCAAGTAATGCTTTTCAGATAATTAAGTAAAGTGATTCCTCTATATACAGAGCCCTGAAAATCTTGAAATTTCATCAGTAAATCTCTTATTAAAATTAGATATGTTGATGAAATGTTTGCTATAGTTCCCGAAAAACTAACCAATGATGCAATAAAGTTGCTAAATCTACAAGAAAAATCTTTAGTTTTTAACATTGCAGTACAACAGGATGGCTGGCTATCTTTTCTAGATTTGAAAATTATAAGAATACAAATGGGATTAGAATTTAGAACAACAACACATTAGAAAAACAACACATCTTTTCCTTAGAAAAGCAATACATGTTGACAATTAGATTAAACATAACCCATCTAACCCATCACAACATCAATATGCAATCTTCCATAGCATGGTTCATAGATTAATCAACATACCGCTAACAAAAACAGAATATGAACAGGAATATACACACATACACCAGGTTGCCAAATTGAACAACTAAAACACAAATTTCATCAACAAACTGATCTACAGACAAAAATCTAAAGGAAATTACTATGTTTAAAAAACTATAAAACCCAAACATCAGATATGGCAAATTTACCTTTCATCCAAAATACTACAAGAAATTTGAAAAATATTTAAAAACTTCAACATAAAATTAACCCCTCAAAACAAACACAACATCTGCAACTTACTAAACTATCCTCTGAAAAATAGCATACCAAAAACTCAATTATCAGGAATTTACCAAATGAGCTGCCAGGATTACAACAAAATATACATTGGGAAGACAAAAAGAAATCTAGAAACAAGAATGAAAGAACGCTTCAGAAGTATTAAATTCAAACACATGGACAAGTCTGCCATAGACATCACTTTTGGTCTGAGAATCACAACATCAAGCAAGATGTAGAATTGATTAAATAGGCAAAGAAACCTCTAGAACTGAAGATTTGGGAAAACCTATTCATTACTAAGAAACAGAACCTCCTGATGAATTTTGAAATCCCCGCTGTGAATAATGTCATCAAACTTACCAGATTATCAGATGGCAGTACAACACCAAGCCGGAGGCAGGCACCAGTTGCACCAATAGTGGACCACTGAACTGAGGATAGGGAAGAAGTTCCCAGAAACTAGTCTTCATAAAAAACCTCATAAGTGGAGAACAGTGTATACAAAGTTGACTCATTTGCCTAATTTTAATAAAAATGGCACTCCACTGTCTGAAATACTTCTTTTTATTCTATATCTATAATAAATCTGTTGTTTAAGACAACATAAATATAGTACGGTTTTCCATTTGTATTGCAAGGAAATTTTCCAGAATGATCTGAAAAGTGTGAATCTATATGACACATTGCTTAATTTCTTTTGTTTATAGAGCAACAGGATTACAGTGAAGTGCACAAAAGTTTTCGAGGAACATACCTTTTGATTTGGTATTAAAGCATGCATTCCTTTGTTTCCCAAATATTAACACCCCTTCTCATCAAGTGAAAACAGAACAGGGGGGAAAGAAAGGAAGGGAGGAAGGGAGGAAGGGAGGGAGGGAGGGAGGGAGGGAGGGAGGGATGGAGGGAGGGAGGGAGGGAGGGAGGGAGGGAGGGAGGGAGGGAGGGAGGGAGGGAGGGAGGGAGGGAGGAAGGAAGAAAGAAATGACAGAATTAAATAAAATATTAAACTGCAGTTGCATTACCTGAGGGCAAAACAAGACAAACAATATTATCTTCAGTTCTGAAAGGCAATTGCTTTCAGAGCTATTGTATTGTCCACATACCTTTCTCTATTTCTAACAAGGGCCACATTAGGTTTGCTGGTATCACCAAGCTTGCTTTTGTTTATTAGGAGCTTTTTAAAGGAACTATGCCATACTAAATATTTACACTGACATTAAGGCTGGAGAAGACCATACAAAAAAGTTTAAAAATGTCAATAATAAATGCAAATATTATGACACAGCCTTACTGCAAACCAAGAAAGATGTTGTAAACATATATTGATTAAGTACTTTTTTCAATAGTGCAAACTTTAAAACTGTATTAAGGGCATTTCTTTTTTCATACACTAGGAAAATTGCAATATACTATACCTAATTTCACAGTTAATTTTCTTTTTCCTCCTTCTGTAGGCCAAAACAATGCTTGAAAAGCCAGCTACTTCATGACTATTGTAAAGTAAGCATGCATTAGATGTGCAATTTTTATTTAAATACCATAACTTACCAATTCCCAATCAATACTTTTGAAGAATGGGTGGTTGGCTATGTCCAGGAACCCAGTCTCTCTGTGACATCCTAGTCTATCTGCAGGATTTTTGTTCAAGAAACCTTTGAGCACTGAAGCAGCCTTCACAGACAATGAGCGAGGAATACGGATGGTTTTCTCCAGAATAACTGTTGGCAAGAGTAGACAATCATAATATATATCATACTAATC
The DNA here is from genome assembly GCA_030765055.1 of Mantis religiosa. Taxonomy (NCBI): domain Eukaryota; kingdom Metazoa; phylum Arthropoda; class Insecta; order Mantodea; family Mantidae; genus Mantis; species Mantis religiosa. The sequence goes on along the minus strand of CM060948.1, from coordinate 104,767,765 downwards.
ACTATAATTATTTTTAAATTAATTTATTTAACTGCAACTCATTAATGAGATGGCTTCTTCTATTTCCCTTGCCCTCACTTCTAAAACAAAGTATGACTACAGATTTTGTAACCTGGGATTTTAAAAGTGAAATATAGTTGCCTCAGAATAACTATTCTTATGATATCCTGAGAGAAAAAAAAAAACTGTAGATTAACAGGTTTTGGAATAAAAATATAGCCATTCTCAAAGATTTTGTGCATAAACTTTGTTTTAAACCATACATTGGCAAAGATATTACATTTAGTGAATATACTTGTTACCAGAGTTTATATGGTAGGCTCTTGTTCAGGTCATACATCTAAAAGATTATCATGGCTCAAGTTTGCTTCAAAGAGGTAATTTAACTCCTGCACAATTTCTCCTGAAGTTTTACCAGCACCTCTGCCATTTTCATGCACAAGGTAATACAACACAAAAGTTCATGATCATGCATCATGGATACATCACACTTTAATATCCTTTTCGAAAGATAATATACTCAGATGGTCCAAAATTATTAAATACATCCATTTGCATGTAACACTGTTGCAACAAGTCTATTGGGCGATTCTTAACTCACACAGATAGCCAAGGTTGTTAAAGCACAGTTACGTCAATGGGAGATCTGTGGTACAAAACCTTCCAGGAACTTCCTCTCCAGCTAATGATTTTCCAAGTTTTTCTGAGTTCCCATAATTGGCAAATACTGGGAAAGCATCCTAAACTTAGATCAAAATTTCCTTTCCATACTGTGTTTCCTAATTATCATTTCATTTCATTTATTGTGTAACAACACTTCACATCTGTGATGTTGTAAGGAATAAGAGCAGGGTTTAAAACACTGCCACTGCAGCTGTGGCTAGTCACAAATACAGGACGGACCTGAGAACCTACATGTGCTAATGACCTGCCCTGTTGTGAAAGAATAGCCCCAAGATACACAATATCCACTGTTTTTGATAGTGCTGCCTGTAGAGGATTCCCTTTGACTGTGTCTGGGAGGTTTGACTTTGAGAATGGCCTGCTGCGTTCGGGCTCTACATAAAGAGAAGAGGACGGTCAGTCAATCAATGAGTCGAGTGAGTGGGTCCAGTAGCTGGTGCAACAGTTACGAAGTCTTCAAGTGAATAGCATCAAGTGTGGCACAGTATGAATTATGATATGGTAGAGACTGTCCGGTACTGATACAATTCTACAAATCAGTGGTTTCTGTTCTGATTGTGTGCAACAGTGACTTAAATGTAACACTAGCACTTTGCTAACCTTTCAGCAGTCAAATAAAGCGAGTTTAACAGTTACAGTACCTCTATTACAATGCCATTTAAAGAATGAGAAGCTGTTTTACAGATTTCCAAAAATTATGGAAGCTAATCTAACTAGCAATGCTAGTTAGAGAATTTAATTTTACACTGCGTACATTTCTTTTTCTTTATAAAATTTGTATGGCACAAATTACACAAAATTGTCTCTGCAATAGGAAATCAACTGCTGGTCACCCTAGCAACAAATGGGATACTAATAAGCATGATAGTAATTACCGCTCAGGACAGCATTACAGGGAAAACTGTAATACCCTAAATAAATTATATTTTACCTGCTTATTGGTGTTGTTTTGAATGTTATATTTTCCTGGTTTCAGGAAGGATAGCATTTTTGCTATGTCTGAGAAAGCCAGGTAGTGATCACAATTTATCCAATAGGCCTAGTTGACAAAGCAATATTATTGTAGTTTGGCACTGCCTTCATTTTCTGTTCTCAAAGATGACTTATATTACCAAAAGAATGTATGTTAACATTACCTGAATATTCAAATTACCCAGATATTCAAAATTTTAAACCCGAGTAAACCAGATCATCAAATCCATGTTTCATACAAAAAAAATTTACCTCACATGAGATTATAAAGAACTCAAATGTGAATTTCCCTGATATTCAAATTAACAATGATCTTACAAAAATACATAGTTACCTAATTATTATAGTTAGAACAAGCAATGTTGTGAACTGTTCTTTCGGTATATTTGCATTATTTTATTACTGTTCTTGTAACACAAAGAATAAAAGGACGTTAAGCTATGCCCAGTAAGTATTTGGGCAAGTCATGGTTATAATTCCTTTCTTGGAAGTGTTGAAAAGAGTGTTGTTGTAATAAATTAAATTTTTAAAGGGATTCGATTAATGACACTAAATAACACTTACTTTTAAATTTTCCCAGAACATGTTTCAGAGATTTTGCATCCATCGTCAACTGGATATCAACTTGTTCTCAGTGCTGTAGCTGGCGATATCTTGTCATAGGTCTCCTCTGGTGGCAGTTCGAGGAACTTGCTGAACAAATCTTTCTCGGAGATGTCGAAATTGAATACTTTGTTCCTATTTTTTGAAATGAATATTTGTTCCCATGTGGACAGTTCTTGTTTTCCTGATGTATGTTTTAGTAGTTTTGGTTCTGGATATATGTTGTGGTTTTTTTTCCCAAAAATGCGTGGCAACTGCTGATTTTTCTAATTGTTTATATTTTATGCTCCTAACGTGTTCCTTTGCTCTTATTTCTAAATTTCTTTTGGTCTTTCCTGCAACCCTCTCAGCTACAGAATCTAATATGATTTTCAAAAAATTCACTTACCATCCATGGGTCTTTGATAAATTCAAAAAAGTCTTCAAAAAACAAAACATTCGTCTAGCACCAGTCAACAATTACTCCTTAAAAAACCTAATTTGCTCAAACATCAAAGATGCCATTCCATCTAACAAAAAATCTGATATATATCAAACTGAATGTTGTGACTGTAGTCAAATTTATATTGGAAAAACCAAAAGAAATTTAGAAACTAGAGCAAAGGAACACTTTAGGAACATAAAATATAAACAATTAGAAAAATCAGCAGTTGCCACGCATTTTTGGGAAAAAACCACAACATAAAATCCAGAACCAAAACTATTAAAACACACATCAGGAAAACAAGAACTATCCACATGGGAACAAATATTCATTTCAAAAAATAGGAACAAAGTATTCAATTTCAACATCCCCCAGAAAGATTTGTTCAGCAAGTTCCTCGAACCGCCACCAGAGGAGACCTATGACAAAATATCGCCAGCTACACACTGAGAACCAGTCGATATCTGGTTGACGATGGAGGCAAAGTCTCTGAAACATGTTCCAGGAAAATTTAAAAGTAAGTGTTGTTTAGTGTCATTAAACGACTCCCTTAAAAAATTTAATTTAAGTCATGGTTATATTCGTGGCCTAACCCAAGAGTGGCAAAAATACGCTCTTTCAATGAGGCACAGAAATTTGTAAAAACAAATAATGCCAACAGCAGTTAGGCAAGACCACAACCAAAACATCTACAGAGCTGCCATTTCATTAGAAATGCATATAAAATAAACAGACTCAGAAAACACTTCATCAGCATACAAACACAACCAGATATCTCAATTGAAGTTCTACATGTCATTTGATATCATACTACCCATAACCTAAACTAAATTTGAGAACTCAGTCAACCAGTAACCACTAAAAATGCATGGTTAAACCCTCGAAATGGCCACACTGTATTTACCATAAGTAAAAACAATATATATGTTGCTTTTACTGGGTCTCTCTGTATAGTTATAGGTTTAATCTTTCTGAGTCAACAGCAGATACCCATACACATGTGAATACAATTTTGCCCCTTTTTTTTTTTTAGAGAATTAACAATCAAGGGAGTGTGATATTGCCTTTTTTCAATAAGACACTGCAGCAGCTCATACATTCAACCTTTTGATGAGAACAATTGAAAATGTGTTTCATGACAGAATTATTAGTAGAGATCTGTAGCCCCCTTGGACCCCCAAACTAATCCTCTGCAATTTCTATCTCTGGGGTAACTTAAAGCATAAACTATACAAGACAAATCTACATCCCCTAGAAGAATTAAAACAAAATATCCACCAGGAAATTATTAGCATTTCTCAACGTGAATTACGGCGAGTGATGGGTAGTTTCTTAAAGAGGTGACAAACTTGTATGGACAATGGCAGTGGCCAGTTTCAGCATCTCCTTTAATAACATGGATGAGTAAAGGCTTTAAAAGTAGTTTTAAAAATGTTGCATGGTTTCATCTGCACCTCTGTATGATAAGCAGACAGCAATGAGCGCTGTGAGCGCAGACGAGCACAACACTGTGCAGCTGGTTTGGATGTTTTTGGGTCTTTTGATTATATATATAAAGTTTATTACTTTTAGATTCTGTTGCAAATTTATTTCCTTTGTAGTCATCTCTTGGACAGCTTTGTTTTCCATTTGTGAAGTTCTAAGGGATTACTGATCTAATTTATGATGCCTTTGTGTTACTTTTCCAGCAATTAATTTTGTAATAATCTTATAAGGATCAAGATCTATAAAATACCAATCTATACTTTTAACTTAATAAAATAAAAAAGGAAAAATCTTTAAAAACATTGATGTTACCTTGAAAGAGGTAATCTTCAGTATTCTGGTCTGGATTTTCTGAGGCACCAGCAATATCAAAAGGACTTCTTCCTGCTAACATCTCATAAAGAAGGACACCAAGTGCCCACCAATCCACACTGAAAAGAAAAAAACATTTTACATGATAATAAATGAAGTAATATTTTGTTTAGGAAACACTTTAATGGTGAATGTTTTTATTTAATAGTACAAAAGAAAATAGATAATTAATATACTAAATCAAAATGAAAAAGAGATGAAAAGGGAAACTATACCTGAACAAGGATGAGAACAGGAAATGCAAAACAATGGAAAGATTTATGCAAGATGAATGCCCCCTGTGTGGAGAAAATAAAGGCCTAGAACATTAAATATTTAAATGAGATATTACTAATTAATGGAGGAATACATAAAGATAAATAATTTAAAAAGTAAAGAACTTTCAATAAAAGAAATGTTTAACACATACTGTATAAATTTATATTTCTTGTATAAGTTGACAAATAAATGGAAATGGATAATGAATAGCAATAGAACCAGCATATGACAAGAAGCCAGTGGTCAAAGAGAATTTGAGTTTATTTCAGCTTATGGAATTCTTATAAGTTGTATGTATACAGGATAAACATCATTTTTATAAACTCTATCTCACAGAGAAATATACAACTGACAACCATGTAAAGTGATTCGTTTGACTTTCATATACATACACAAGGAATGATCAAAAAAGGAAACATTTCTTATAGGATCTTTATTTATTCTTTAAACTTTGTCCCCTTCAAAGTAATCCCTCTGTGATATAATAAATATACTTGGGCAAACATTTTTTTCAATCTTGTAAGCACTTCTGGAGCTCACTTTTCATAATGGTTTTCAGCTGCTTCAGTAATTCTAAATTCTGTTTTATCTCATCGGTGGTGACCAAATGATGTCCTTTCATGGATCTCTTCAGCCTTGGGAACAGAAACAGTCATAGGAGGCCATGTCCAGTGAAAACAATGGCTGAGGGAACATAACATTTTTGCTTTTACCAAAATATCACGAACAAGCATTGTCATGTGAGTGGGAGCATTACCATAATTCAATTTCCATGAGTGGTTTGTCCACAATTCAGATCAACCCCTCTGAAGATGATTCAGCAATTTTACAGAAACATTTTTGGCTCTGCTTTTTATTACATCCCACAAATTTCTTTTTTCCTAGCTTCCAAATTTACCTGCGATATTACATCCTATAAGAAGTCACAAATATCATTGAAAGATAAAAAAGAAAAAACTCTAAACTCTCTATCCCCTCAAAAACACATCAATTCATTTGAATAAAATGAATACAAATTAATTAAGAAAAGTTTTCACTGATAGAAAGTATAACTAAACTAGTATCTAAACTAAGCTAATGTTTTAACCAAACCACAGTGTAACTCTCCTGGGTGTCTTTGATCAGCTCTTGAAACGGATTGCTTTCCTGTTTTTGCAGTCTTGGCACCACAGGTATTCTGCCAAATTATTAATTTTTAGATGAGTCGTATTTATTACACATCTGCTTCACTTTCGTACCTATTTTGAGGACATGTTTCGCAAATCATCGTTTGCATCTTTGGCTCTTATGCGACTAAAGCTTGATCCAGTGGTGTGGGTAATTCAGGAGTTGCTGCTGCCATCTGTTGATTTAGTGATGAACTTAAATGTGGGATTCTCTTCTGGCGGGATTTCAAAGTTCATTAGTTGGTTTTTATGTTTTTCTATGTATATTCTCTCCCATATGACGAGTTCACTATGTTTTTGTACGTATTTTAGTAATTCTATGCTATCTTCAATTTCATGATTTTCAGACCAGAAATGAGCTGCTATTGCGGATTTATCAATATTTTTGTATCTTAAGTGCCTGAAGTGTTCTTTCTTTCTAGTGCCTATGTTTCTTTTTGTCCTCCCTATGTAAATTTTTTCACAGTCTTTACACTTAATCTTGTAAATGCCTGACTTTTCCTCTGGTTTTATTTTATCAGTATTATTATTGTGAAGAGGTATTTAATGTTGTAATTGTTTTTTGGTGCCAATGTTATATTGTATTTCTTGAATATTTTTTGGAACTTTTTTGTGGCCCAGGGGTGGTAAGTAAATTTAGCAAATCTAATTTCTTGTTTTATTGGTGTGAGAGCTGTGATCTGTTTTAATCTCTTTTGAAGTTTGAATGATTTTAGTTTTGTATCTACAAGGTTTTTTCCATATCCATTTTTAATTGCAGTTTTTAAGATTTGATGGTATTCGTTTTGATATTCTAGTTGGCTGAGGGGTAGATTTACTAATCTGTGTGTGACACTGTTGATGGTGGCATGTTTGTGTGGAATTGGGTTGGAACTATTTGCTTTGATGTAATTATCTGTGTGTGTTGCTCTTCTATGGATACCAAATTCTAGTTTTTCATTGCTTTTTGTTATTTTAAGGTCCAAAAAAGGTAGAGTACAGTCCTCTTCAGTTTCCACTGTGAATTGTATGCTGGGTTCTTGCAGGTTGAGTAGTTTCAAAGCATCATCTATTTGTTTGTAGGGCACTATTGCAAAGATGTCGTCTACGTATCTATACCATGTTTTAAAAATATGAGGGAAGGCTTTAGTTATATGTGTTTCGAAAAAGCTCATGTATAGATTGGCCAAAAATGGTGATAGCGGGCTTCCCATAGCTAGTCCTGAAATTTGTTTATAATATTTTCCATCGAAGACAAAATAATTTTGATGTATACATATTTCAGTCATTGCCAAATATTCTTCTATTGCATTGGCATCTAGGTTTATAGTATTTAGCCATTTGTTTAGTTGAATCAAAAGTTTGTCTAATGGAATGCTAGGGAAGAGGGAGCGGACATCAAAGGATACTAAAGTGTCATGAGGTTTTAGTTTAAGATTTTGAATTTTTTCTACCAGGTCTAAAGAGTTTTTTATGCTCAGAGTATGGAATTGTGGAAAGGACTGAACTTTTTGGACAGCCATTTTGCCAGAAGATGCAAACGATGATTTGCGAAACATGTCCTTAAAATAGGTACGAAAGTGAAGCAGATGTGTAATAAATACGACTCATCTAAAAATTAATAATTATTTCGCTTCACTGTGGTGTTCCAATACAGTTAAATCTCGATTCTGCCAAATGTTTATTCATTTGAAATCGCCAACACGGCTCAGTGTTATTAGTGTGGAAATTTGTTCTTAGGTTCACAAAATGCACGCTGTGATTTACAGTCCAGTGGACTGCAAAAGCTGCAGCCATTAAGCCATTATCAATTCCAGCAGAGTGTGGATTGTGCTGGCGAACTCCACATGCTCCTCAATCAAAGCAAAGTGGGTGGCACCATCTTTTTGATTATTGGGGCATACTGTCATCTGTACTTTGTTATTACCATGTTGATCACCCCAAGAATCCAGGTTCCTTCCATGATGCAGCCATGATGATACTTCTTCCTTCCATTTTTACATTCACTGATCTGAACAACATGGCTGGTACTGCCTATTTTGCCCCTTTTTATGTATTTATTTACTGAGGATAAGTATACCTCCTCAAACCAATCAGATATTGTTCTGTGACTTTGTGCTTCCAATGGAACAATTAAAACAGTTTTTCCTAGGAGAACTAGGCAAGGGGATAGCTGAGTGTAACTAAGAGTACTTGGGCAGGTGGTAACCCATAGTTCTCGAACCAAATACCCTTTGCTACAGGCTCTTCAAACTGTTCATGTCTTGCTTACATGAAGCTATTAACCTCCAATCCCATTTCCTAAAGGGTGGAGAGCAGCATCAAATTCCTGACATAACATACCCTTCTTAGTAAACTTCCATAATAGTGGAACTGCATGTATTCTTCCTCTTAGTGGCACAGTCATGAAAGATTAACAATATTAATACATTCTAGCCATAGCAGTGAAACATAACTTAACATAACATAACTTCCTCCAAACACATATAACATATAACTTAGCACTTACAAAATCTATTTACTGAATGACAGAGACTGAACAGGATTAATACAATTTTGAGTCAAACTAATACTCAATGCTCCATTTATTGCTAGTATTTACCTAGAACGCATTTCGTTAGGATCTTCCTAACATCATCAGCTGTTGTCGACTAATGGATGCCGGTTCATTGAACTCCTCGGAGGTGATAGGTGCGTCACCTCCGAGGAGTTCAATGAACCGGCATCCATTAGTCGACAACAGCTGATGATGTTAGGAAGATCCTAACGAAATGCGTTCTAGGTAAATACTAGCAATAAATGGAGCATTGAGTATTAGTTTGACTCAAAATTGTATTAATTTTGTGCTTCATTGTATCACAGTCCTTAAACAACAGAATACTGAACAGGATTTTTATTTTCACAATGAAGATAAATGTATTTTTGAGTTTGATTTATGAGTCACTATGTTTACACTCAAACTTCATCTACTTGACTCAAACATAGTAAACATAGTCTCATAAATCAAACTCAAAAATGAAGAATACTTCACTGTTAATAATGCTTCTGCTTTTAATATTTATAAGGTAAATGTAGTTTACTTCTAACAATGGCACAGGTAGTAAACACATGTGCAGTTTAAATACCATCTACAAAATATGTCTAGGGTGGTGCCAAGGTTGGCAGCAAATGGCTCTGCAACTATCGAGGTTGCCTGCACTGCTGTTCTTAGTAACTCCAGCAGATTCTGTCACCATTCATTTCAGCTGGTCTGATATTGGACTTCAAAAAACTTCCTGCAGATGTAAGAGAAAGAATATTCCCATTTTCTTTACTTCTTCATCATTAATGTTGGTAATTGATGTGAAGGGCATCCAGAGTGGCTTCGCCTTTAACGTCTTCAATCTTCTTATAAACATTTCTACCACTTATAAACTCTTGTTTCATTCACAGTAGATTTGCCAAAAGCCACAGTTAACATTTCAAATGAGGTGCTGCACTTTATTTCATTTTTTAAGAAAAATTTAATCCAAATACAGTAAAAATTTGCCAAGCTCTGAAAAACAAATAAGAACCTTTTCAAATTTTAACAATAAACAAAATATTCAAAACAGCTGAAAATGCAAACATAGGGAAAGGTCACCCGGTATCAGACGGAACTCTACATCAGACAGTATCAATTTCTGGTTTTTAGTATGATACGTCAACAAATTTAGTTCAGGTATCTTAGTTAATTGATGGAAATTAATCATTTCTTCACACTAGCCATATATAGGCCAAGGTTTCGAGGTTTATAGGTCGCCACAAATGGTGTATCTCGAATGGAAGAGCCCTTAGTGGTTTACCAGGTAAATATGCAAGTCAAATGGGGAATTTAGTGTCATAATGGCAAGTTGGCCATGATGGCTCAATGGGTGGAAGCAACTGGACGGAGGCTGGGAGATCCATGGTTCAGATCCTGGCCATGGCATTGATTTTTTCATGTTGACTCTATCTATTAGTTCAGGTAGTATTAGACCTTCTGGTGGCAAGCTGGAAGGGGAGCATTGTGTTACTGTGAACAAACAATTGATCATGTGAAAGAGAGGTTTCTTATTTCTGACCTACTAGAGGTTTCTTATTTCTGACTTGCTTCCTACTGATATTTATGTTGAAATTATTGGAAGATAATACACAACTACATTCTACAGGAGAGGCATTTTCATCTTCTGGTGCAACAATAATACATGTGGAGAATATTTCAGAGTGATTTAGCTGCCATGATGTCTAATGGTATTTTATACTACAGACGCCCAAGAAATCCAGACTTTCTCTCTGTTAATAAACAACTTTCTGGTCAAAAAATGTGTTTCCTGGATATACAAAAATAGTACAAAGATGGGCTTAAATTATAAAAATCAATTGTTATGAAGCACTGATTCTAATGACAGCATCTACTGGTCTGCTGAACATTGGCTTTCACTTTGTTTTAACTGGAACATCTAATTATCACACAATAGAAATGTTCTTTAATGGTTTGCATAAGAGACACAGGAACCAACAATATTAGATGTTACGTAGAAAATGAAGATAGCTACAATGAAGCAATGTTTTTGCGAATCAACTGGGGAATTTAATGTTATAATGGCCTGTTGCCATGGTAGCTCAATGTAAAGCAGCTGCATGTCAACGGAAGATCCATAGTTCAAATCCTGATTATGGCATTGAATTTTTCAGTTTTGATTCTACCTTTCAAAACCCAGTATAAGTTTAAGTTTTTTTATTTGTATCTATGTAGTATATATTTAATTACAATGTTGAATGCATTGTAACTATGTATCATTTATTTTAATATAAGAATATAATTTATTACAACAAAATGAAGTTAATGAAAATTAATTTTCTTTCACACTAGCTGTGTGTAGGACACACTATGAAAGGGTAGAGCCAGACTGAAAAATTCGTGGTTCAAATCCTGGCTATGGCATTGAATTTTTCAGTCTGGCTCAACCCTTTCAAAATGAAGTTAGTTCTAGTTAACTCAACTTTTACCTAACAGGTTATAAATTAAGCATCAGGCTTTCCTCTATAGCCTATTGGAGGATATATAAGATAGTTGTTCATTGATGTGAATTGTAACTCTGCAGAAATGCAATTACAATTACAATTCATTGCTACTGAACTGAATATACAAGCATGATGTCAGTGAGAGTAGGCTGTATTATCCCACAGCCTCATCTGTACAATGGTGCTGTTTTAGGTTCTGCTGTGAAACATTTACCATACTGTGGTGTGAGAAAGTCATTAGAACTGTGCTTAATACCAGAATACAAAATTGTTTTGTTGCTGCATAGCATCCAAAACTTTAAGCTATTTATGTGTGCGAATATTAGTTGCCCACTATGGTAAAAGAATGGTATATGTGCATATTGGGGCTTTTGAGATACCAAAATATTTAGTTGCAAAATTTTGCATTTGTAGCCATATACAATGGAGAGGTATGTTGGTGCCCAGCGCAATCAGAGTGATAACTGCATTCAAGTGGAAATTACTCTTAAGTGCATTTGTTAAGGAAATTTTAAGATTAAGAAAAATGAACAAAACTTCTAATAGTACATGAGCTAGACAGTAATCTAAAATAAATTTTAAGAAATTTAGGTACAATTTGCTTCCCTGTATTTGTATATAAGGAAAGTATCTTTCCTCAAGGTATTTACTCAGTAATCTTGCTGCCAACTGCAGAGTTAAAGCATACAAAAAATAAGAAAATGAAGCTACATTGTCTGCAAATAAAAGTTATATATATATATATATATATACCAGGTGAGTCAGCTGCCCCTATTTATTCTAACAATGCAACCTGCAGTTTATATTCTAATGTGAAAATATTGACCATTTTAGTACAAAAGCTGTCATTGCAGCTCTACCCTTCTATTCGGTAATATTTGACCCAACATTAATACTTACATCCCTGAATGTGGAACAAGAAGCTGCAAAAAGCTTAAATAAACGACGATTTTTCATGCATATAATACTAGCAAGGTAATGAACGACTGCTTTCCCAACAAGCGACATGGAATATGCGGCAGCTGGTCAAGGTGGTTAGCTGTGGACATGGTAATGCAAGGCTAGATTCAAAATGACATTGCATTGTTATTTTCTTTTTCCTTTCTCCTAGGCTTTATTGTCTATATTTTAGTTACTAAAATACAAACAATAAACAACAAACAAAATAAACAATAAATTTGTTTACAGTTGCTATTGGTTCTCCTGTGAGACAAAGACACAAGAATTACAATCCGAGAATTAGGGATCATGCTTAGCTTTGTGACCATTTATAATCTGTACCATATTTGGTCTTGTAAACTATAGTACGTAGTTAGCTTTCACTTCTTAAGAACATTAAATATTTCATGCTTAAATCTTATGTTTCACTTTACTGACAAAGGAGTTATGAACATGTTAACTCCTCAGTTAAACAGAAAAATAAATTGTCAATGTGTGGATTTCATCAATGCAGTAAATCAAAGTATAAACTTGAAAGAAGCATAGAGACAGTGAAGCAGGACTTAGCACAAAAGTGAATCAAGAAGATATTGACACACTGCTTCACTCACACTGTTTTTTCACAGGACATGTTTTAAGAGCTTTTGCTCTTATCATCAGCTGGAACTTGACTAGTGCAAATTGTAGTGGTTTCCTCTTTCTCTGTATCATCAATAGATGGCATCATGTACTTCTCAAAGATGTTCGGTGGTGGAGTTTCAAAATTCAGTGGCTTTTCATTTTTTGAATACTAGACATGACATTAACTTGGAAACATCTTTAATAAAATACGTTAAATCATCCCATAGACCTTTCCGTATGGAAAAAATCTAAATCACCAAAAATCGTCATAGAGTCATGAATTTTGAAACTCCACACCACCGGACATCTTTGACAAGTACATCATGCCATCTATCGACGATACGGAGAAAGAGGAAACCACTACAATTTGCACTAGTCGAATTCAAGCTGATGATAAGAGCAAAAGCTCTTGAAACATGTCCTGTGAAAAAAACAGTGTGAGTGAAGCAGTGCGTCAATATCTTCTCAATTCACTTTTGTGCTAATGCAGTAAATGTTCAAAATGACGACCCCCACAGTATTTGAGAGCTTTCAAATACTGAATACCTACATAGATTATGAAGCGTTCATTTACACCAGAAAATGATGCAGGCGCAGTGTAGCTAAAGTCAATTTGCATTTATGAAGTGTTCGAAACGTGATTGAATGGGTCAAGCACAATACTGACTATAATAAAATATCTACTACAAACTATACATTTATATCTATCTGCCAGTGGAAAACATGGTGATTATTCGAGATTAAACTGTATTGGAACACCACAGTTAAGCGAAATAATTATTAATTTATAGATGAGTCATATTTATTACACATTGGCTTCACTTATGTACCTATTTTGAAGTATCTATTATATGAGAGCCGACGATGCAAACGATGGTTTGTGAAACATGTCCTCAAAATAGGTACGTAAGTGAAGCCGATGTGTAATAAATATGACTCATCTATAAATTAATAATGGTGATTATTGCTTTTTATAAACATGTATAATGTTGTAAAAATGTTATTTGTATCATAATGTCAAATTATAGGACACAAGAGCTGAACATAAAGGATTTGAACCCAACTTCTAGTGGCAGAGTGGTGAGATAACTTCTGTAATACCATTTAGCCAATGCTACATTACAAGCTGAGGTTTCTATACGAATATGTAACCGCAGACCTCAGACTCCCACCTTGAATCTTTACGTGCTTTTTACAGCTTAATACGGTAGTTTGAGTTCATTTTGGTAGTTTTAATGCAAATAAAAAAAACTGCATCTGCCATTACAATTACTGAATAAGCTAAAACTGCCATAATTTGTGACACAAGTGAAAAGAGTCTATCTAATTCTTAGGACTTTTTAACATAGCTGTACAACAAAAACAAGTGTTGGCTGAAGATTTAAATCCAATTGGTCCCACTGTGTAGATCTGCCATTTTATGTTCCAAAGTTATAGTCAACTGATGCATGTGATAGGTTTTTCCTTCAGGGGCGTGTTTAAAGGCATGTGTGAATGTACACTAATGAATAAAAGTTTGCTGACTCATCTAGAATTGCTACTGGAGCTCTCTGTGTCTGGGTATGATATTTTTGGAATCGACATACATAGTGATTGCTTTCTGTCCCATACAACACTTATGCACTGAGTTGTCTACCCTTTCTGTATAAATTGCTCTGCAATTCATCCATTTGAAGGCATTCAAGAAAGGCATAATTCACATATGTCGTTTAGCACATTGCATAAACTAAAAAATAAATAGGGGTAGGTGACTCACCTGGTGTGTGTATATATATAAAAACACTAAGTTACACAATTAAGCTGTTCAGTTGATCAGGAGTTGCATTTTAAAATAGGTCCTTGTATTCCTTGGTGCTTTATTAGAGTTAAATTTGTTTAAATGAGTATACTGGATAGTATTATCTGGATAAACACAAGAATTATTCCTTCAAGAATAAAGTTAATTAAATGTTGCTACAGAAAATTGGAAGTTATAACATAAATGTTATTCAGAATTAAAAAAATTCTGGACAGAGTATACTCAGAAGAGACAGTATAGACTGTTGTGTGCAAGAACTTATAATTTTCCATACTGCATTTGTAATGATGCTTTTCTTCATGATAGATGAACACTAACATTATGCAGTTATTTCACATTTAATTTTTGAATTGTAAATAAAATTACAATTGCAAACTATAAATGGATTCAGTCTGCCAGTAGTTGTTGCTTGCGTCGGATCATTTTATGATTATGCTTGAATCATTTAAGATGAATTGTTACTTAGAGGTTGAGACAGGAACCGCAGTTGGGGTCAGAAACTGCAGTTGGGGGAGAAACCGCAGTTGGGGGAACAAAAATACATTAACTAAAGAATGTGTCAAGGCGTCAAGGAAGAAAACACTCCCCTAAGGAATCTGAGAAGAAGTCTGAATATTTCTTCCCATGACCCCGAAGGTCAAAAAGGAGGGACAGATATAGGCGGGCGTGAGATCCAGTAAGAGTAAAAATGAGGAAAACAAACCTCCAATAAAAATGGTTATGCGTCATGTGATACGGGCGGAATAGTCATGGAAATAGGAAAGGGGCGTGATAGATAGTCTGGGGTAGGAAAGGACGCTGAGAATCGAGTAAAGGCGTGACACTTCATCGTGGATCGTTTCGGGGAAGGTAACGTGATAACGAGCAAGTTGTTTGGGGACAAAGCTGTGATCTAAATGTTTAAACTGGTGGGAAAATTCAAGGAAGCAGAGTGTATTTTCATTTGATCGCTGGACCCTGAAACGGAGTCGCTCTGCCATACTGATCGCTAGCCAGGAGCAAAATCGGTCTTTCGGTGTAGGATCCTTTATATCCATCGATTACCGCCTCAAGGTGATTCTTTTATTATTAATAGTGATAAACTCCCATTCTAGTAATCCTTACATAAGATTACTTTGCTAAACTCTGTGATTTAGACACAGCTTATCATATATATGTATTTATGGGAGTTTCATTCAGAAAGTGAAATTTTCAATTAAAATTGTACAAGCATTAAAAAAATTATGTATGCATATGCAGAAACTTTCTTAAACTAAAAACCATTCTAACCTCTCGTCACTGTGTTTTTGCACAACCAGGAGCAATTTACTTATGCATGATTAAAGGAACTTAGTAACAGTGACAACACCATTAATTGAAAAAAACTATCTTTAGTCATTATTTGAAGCAAAAGGTTAGAAACAGTGATGTATATAACAATTGAAGTAATGAGTTGGTATTCAAACACAACATCACTTAAAATATCCTTACTTGAACAATTGTTTCGGAGACCGGCTCGTCCCCATCATCAGCAACTATCCAACTCCCTAACTCACAGTTGGATAGTTGCTGATGATGGGGACGAGCCGATCTCCGAAACAATTGTTCAAGTAAGGATATTTTAAGTGATGTTGTGTTTGAATACCAACTCATTACTTCAATTATCTTTAGTCAGTTTTCTGACACTTCATCACTTACATCTTTATATTTTTGAGGGACTAGTTTCGGAAGCTGCTGCATCCATTTTGAACCTCTATCTAACTATTGTCTGTTGTCATCTGCTGTCTTCTCTCTAACAGTGGAACTATGAAATTCTTTGTCAAATTATCTACTGGTGGAATTTCCAAGTAAACAATTTGACAAAGAAGTTCATAGTTCCACCGTCAGAGAGAAGAGAGCAGATGACAACAGACGATAGTTGGATAGAGGTTCAAAATTGACATGACAGCTTCCAAAACTAGTCCCTCAATAATACAAAAATGTATGTGACAAAGTGTCAAATATATTTTTCAATCAATTTACTTGCTTAATGTGTACTTTACGCAGAAATAAAATTAACTTATTGTTTTAAACTCATTAAACTGTTAGTGCAAAATATTTATCAAAAGTTGAAAGAAGAAATGATAAAAATCAATCAAATTTTACCTAAAGCCATAGTCTTCTCCTCTGAGGATTTCTGGAGCAATATAGTTTGGGGTGCCACAAAACGTTGATGTAGTATCGCCTGGTCTTATTCCCTCTTTGCACATTCCATAGTCAGTCAGTTTGATGTGGCCTTCATGATCAAGGAGAACATTGTCCAACTTCAGATCCCGATATATAATTCCTGCACAAACCATAAAGCAGATATTTGTTTACATGGAATGAGATGAAATTTAAATCATCTGTTGTTACAAATTACAGCTTATTTTATACAGAGTGGTGCCGAGCCAACTGATACTTTTCAAATGGCCATATATTAACAAATGGAACAGGAAAAAAGAAAGTGATATAGTCTGCAAATGCATTGAAACATACAATTTACTAACTACATTCAAATATTTATTTCTTGTGAATAGTGTCATCATCAATAGATCCAACTTTATCAACAAGTTCCTGAACATTCTGATATGATTCTTGAATGCATGGTCCTTCAAAAATTCCTATCGAAAAATATCTGGCACAGTAAGATTGGGTGATCTAGGAGACCACGGAATACCTTCAAAATGAGAGATGTCCATTTTGAACAATTTAAGAACAATGATCATACTCCCTTGTGCAATACAGGCTGTTGCAAAATCTTGGTGAAATGAAAGGCCCTTTGGGTCAATGTAAGTTGTTGGAAGGCAGGTTCAACAATGTTTTATGTCATAGTGACATAATGTTTTGAATTAGCCGTGGTTCAAAAATATGTAGCTTATAGTCCAGCATCATTATGAGCTTTAGGATTCATTTTTATTTTCACAGTTGCTGCCTCTTTGTCCAATATTATTTTGGAAAAAATATGGGCCAACAATTCTGAAAGCACATATTCCCACCAAACTGTCACCATCAGAGAGTATTACACTATTTCACAAAGCTATTGAGTGCTCACTGAAGACTAGTACTGCATATTCTGTTCGTTGATGAAACATGAAAGATGAAAATGCGCTTTGTTGGACATGAACAAATTATCTAAAAAGGCCAGAATTTTCATGTGGCAATTCCATCATATCAGTCAAAATTAACTCATGCTTCTTTGTCTCAGTGGACGAGTTTTTGAACAACTTGCAATTTTTAAGAATGAAATTTGATATCCTTAAGCATTTGGAGTAAGCTTTCTCGACTAGTACTTAAAATGCGAGCCTGCTGATAAGCTGAAGGTTGAGGACTGATTTAAAAAGCTTCTTGCACTTTTTCCAAGTTCTGGAGTTCACACTGTTCTTGGAGTTTCTTGTTTCACATCCAACAAAATATCATCAGTATCTTCAAACTTCTCCACCCAAATCAACCGGGCCGCGTCGTGGCTCAGTAGTTATACCAACTGGCTCTCACCAAGGCGGCCTGGGTTCGATCCCAGGCGACCGCAAAGTGAGATTTGTTGTGGACAACACGGCGCTGGGGCGGGTTTTCTCCAGGATCTCCGGTTTCCCCCGCCATCTCATTCCACCGGTGCTCCATCTTCATCTCATGTATAATCAGTGTCATCGCCTGCGATGCCATATGTAGAAAAAGCGGGCGTTAAACACTACACATTTCATTTCACCCAAATCAATATGGTACTCCAAGACAGAACTTTACCATGTCCACTAACATTAAAGTGCTGCTTAAAAAAAATAATGCATTCTTGTCACAGACTTAGTTTCATCATAACTACAAATTGACACAACAAGATGTTTTCTATTTGAATGCTTACTTATGACTGAACATATAATGCAGCATTCTTTCGTCTTCTGGTTCTCTCTCCAGCAACCAATGTAAGTTACGGCACCTGTGTAGTATTAAAATTTGAAATGTGTCAACATTGGCTTGGCAACATCTTGTACATATAACATTCAATATTAGTGCTATCTCTAAAGAGCAAAGTTTTGACTAAATATTTATACATTTTACAGTTAGAATGTCATCTCTCTCATAGATGGATGACATTTATTTATTTAGTGCACAAAGCTTTTACTTTGAAGCATTTTATTCCATGATGACCTCATTTTCAACTCTATTCCTGCAGTAACCAGCAGTGAATCCATAAAAATAAATTTGTCTCTCAGATGGATGTTGCTCCTGTAGCAACCAAAACTGGATATTCGCTATGCTCATACATTATCTTTTATGCATATATTAGAGTAATATTCTTACAACTGAGAAAGAAAGGTGAATGAGTAAAAGCAATAAAATCCCTGTAATGATTACCAGTTTAGCTAGTTCATTATCATTACCTTTACAGAACAGATACAGTCAGACTGAAAAATTCAATGCCATGGCCAGGGTTGGAATAATGGATCTCCCATCTCTGTCCAGTCACTCTTAACCACTGAGCTACCATGGCCAACGTACCGTCATGACACTATTTAGTGTTCATATCCCTGCCTTTACAGAATTTAATTTTTATCCATAATTTACTTCTTAAGATAAAATTGTAACCATGCATTATCATAATTGTTACATTTTGAAAATCAACATAAGTTGTTGCATTGAATCAGTCAAATGAAGGATGTGAACACTTATATTCAATATTCTATATCACAAAATTCACAAAAAGCGAAGGCTCTTGTTGCATTGAGATGTTAAGATATATCAGAGGAAAACTTGAGAATTTAACAACATTTGAACTGCATCACTTGCAAAGCACACATGAAGAATACGACTGCTCAATATTTAATTATGCTAAATTTTCCATTATGTAATCAATATGGTATATCACATCAAGAGTTTGACAGTGTTTGAATTCCAGAACTTGCAAAGATCACACAGGGATACGTCCACTGCACAGTACATAATTATGGTATGTGTACCATAATGTAATCTCTTAAAAGATATTACTTGCTTATAGACACATATTATGTTTTTATATTTACTTGGAGTTCAATTAAATGTCAATCAATCCCTATGTCTATCTTATAACTATTATCATTTTTATTCACAGTTATTAGAGCCATATGTATAACATGCACCCATTTATTGTTGTAGCTACTGATTGAAATTTAAACAATTGTGTATTTTTACAACTTGTGAGTTGAAAGTTTGCATATCTTGACAGTAAGAGAAGAGCTTAAGGAAATTTGATTTTTTAAAAGTAATTCATAAAGTAATGGAGTAAAATATTTCTTAAATGAGTATGACTTATGCCAATTACATTTTTATGTACATACTTTTCCCAGTGCTTCTCTAAATCTTATAACCTGTTCTTTTATTCCTTAATAATTAGTGAGTCTTTATTTAGATGCATGATAGACTCAACAAGAAGTCAGATCAAAGTATAAACTTGAAAGAAGCGTGCTAAGAAGTCGGATATTCACAGCCTTATTTTCAAGCACTTAGGTTTCTCAGTAATCACCAGAGCTAGGAAGTTCGTACTGTCTGCTGTTCCCTATACAGGTTGCAACTGACCATCTCCCGGCATCCAAACAAGAGATAGATGAAAATGCACAGTGAAGGGGCTTTGAAACTGGTTGCCCAAAACACAAAAATGACTTATGATACAATTATAAATGCACACCTATTTAGATCATTATGTACAACATACAAATTATTATATAGTACATACGGTTTGTCTCTGGCTGATTTTGTTATTTAAATAGGCACATTGTGGCAACACCTAAGCAATGATAATGCCGATTTTAATATTTCCTAATCAAATTGAAAATAATATCCAAATAATAAAATTAATTTCTTAAATATCTGAAGACTCTTACTGGACAAAATACCAATGCAGGAATTTTACTACATATTTACTCATCTGCGCCCATATTACTAAAAACAATATGTACCTCTGAAGCCTGTCAAATGAAAAACTCATTCTATGTCCCATCAAACAAGATTTATAATGCGAAAAAGTTTGTTCGACCTCACATGATGTGGTCGGGGCATATTTGAAATATTTTATCAGTTCTGTATCAGTATCATAGCTTTTGCTGGAGTCTAAAAGTGCATCTCGTATGTGGTACATCACACTGAACCCTGCATTCTTTTCAATTACACTTTTCATTTTCATCTTTATTTAAGGTAGAATGCTTGTGGATTGCTAAATCCGTTTTGACAGTTCTTCTATATGCTGCACAGATTCAGTCAGCTGCATACCTCTGGGTTGTAATTGTGTGATAGTTGTGGGTAACTCTGAACAAATCTGCAATCAATAACATATTTCTATGAGGTTGTTCTATTACTAGATCTTTGGCAGTAATGAGTTGCATTCAATGATGAACCTTGCCCTTGCTAGTAGTGTTACGTGGTATAGCCATGCCTGGCCGCTCTTAAACTGCTCAAGAAAATCGGTATGAACTTCCTAACCCTGGTAATCACATATCTTTAACATAGAAAATGTTAGAAATAATATCCTTGTGCTACCACACATCACTCACACCTTTTCAGGAAATGTGTATTAACATTTTTTCATATCATGTAAATAAAACATCTGTCAAAAAATAACTGAGAGTCAATGGAGCATTTAACATTATCCAACATTCATTTGCAGAAATTAACTTTACCCACATTATTACATGGTTGCAATTCCAAACTACAGCTAACTTAAAGGGTTTTAATTTTAAAAGTTTAATGACATTCCAAGTCAAGGTTTGTGAAATACTTGATTCCTGTGCAAGATTTCTTTGAACTTAATTCTAACTTTTCTCTACTGTCAAAATTTTTCCTCTGTTAAAACACAGTAATTTATTTTTGGTTTATTATCAAAAACAGATTCTATTTCCTAATAAATTACAAAATTATGAACCTTTTCTCTAAGCAGTGCGAGAACTGCTTGGAATCTGAATATAAATCACTGTTACATAAGAATCAAATGTTAAAATTCTGTGTGTCAAAGTAAGCAGTCTTGTTGGCACTATAATAGCACTAACATTGATACCAAAATTAAAGGATTGCAATAAGTAAAGAATCGTGATGGATTTCAAAGAAACCTTGTATCTTCGTGAAACGCATGCACGTGCAGTTGAGTTGAGTTGTTTTAACAAAAGAAACGTAAGAAAGAGGGTTTCTTAGCAGGAAGTAACTGTAAAGGAGTAACACTTGACTCAGTTTGAAAAGGTATTCTTTGGACCCTTAATAATGGCATGAACAAGACTAGTAATCACAATGGACAAAATAGTCACAAAGGGAATCTTTGTGTGAAAAGGGGGCTTCCAGAAGTGGAACTCTCGCGCACGAGCGCGCACACACACATACACACACGCGCACACACACACACACACACACACACACACACGTGCACACACACACAGGCAGCTGTGCCCAGTAAGGACAGACAGTCCGCGGCTTGAGGCCAAGGCTTGAGGCTGGTTCTGTCTTGGGCAAGGCAGACCAGAAGCGATGAGAGAAGATATTTGTCTGCTTATATGTACGTGAAGAACAAATTAAGTTTTATCAAGTAATAAGCATTCTACATACGATAACTCTGAACAGTGAAATATTGATAATCTTGGTTGGTAACTTTGAGTTTGATGTGATGATAAAAAGAAGCAGTCACTAAATCTGTTTGAAACGGGCATTTTCAGTGTCATTAGAACCATCCTTACTCCCATACATATCCATGCATACCCTGAGAGTAATCTCATTGCTCCACCCTGAGGATAGCCTAGACTGATATCGGAGGTCCCACAGTGTGTCAATTTCTACACAGACTTTGTTGTCTCATTACCAAATCATGGTAAAGGATCAGAATTGGTTAGAAACAGCACAAATCTCCATAATATTGTTATATGCTGAAACAAAGACTTTGCACTTATTTTTGTGATTTTTAGATACATATTTGGGGCATTCAAAAATGACTGGGGCTACAATTTATTTGTGTTCACAGGAACTATTTAGTGACAAAAGAATATTTATTATGTTACAGGTGTCCCCTGTCCATATTTTTGCACTTTTGCCATAGTTCTGGCACCTTCCATATTTGTGTAGCAAATCATTCTTTGGAGATATCATGGCGCCACTGGTGGACAGCTTCATGAAGAACGTGGAGAAGAATGTGCCAATATCGCTATGAACCTTACAGATAAACTGTTTATAGAAACATGAGGAGAAATACATATGGCAAGTGGATCTGCCATTTGTTTAGGCTAGAAAATTTGCTTATGCATCACAAAGGGTTACATCCCTTTAGAAATGGTCCATATGTGAAAAGTGTTTAATATTTGCAGCAGAATAACTGCCTCCAGAGAAGTTAAAAGAGTTTGAATCAAACTCAACCAGATAGGGTCTCGAAGAATTCAGGAAATGACTGAAGACTTACAGGTACAAAATAAATTTGTGTGTTATTCCTTGGGGATAATGATATTAAACTTATATTACAGATATCACCGAGCTGGCAGTCTTTATAAAGGGGATTAATAGTCTCCTTGAAATTTGGGAAGATTTATTAGACATGCTTCCAATGAAAGGTACAATGACAGGCTTAGATATTTTAACATGTATTTAAAAGACAATTAAAACATGTAGCTTATCTTGAAACAAATTGGTATCAGTAAGCACGGATAGAGCTCCAGTAATAGTTGCAAAAAATAATGGGTTTTTGGCTCCCCTGAGAACAAAATTAAAGAAGTTTTTGAACAAAATTAAAGAAGTTTAACATAAAAGATGACATAGCTGCTATCCCCTGCATCATACATGTGGAAAATGTGCTAAAAACATTTTACTGAAAAATGTAGTGGATGAAGTTGTTACAAACACAAATATTATAAGATCGAAGGGGATTAGCCACCACAAGTTCCAAATATTTCTTCCTGAATGCAATTGTTGATATGGGAACATACTTTATCATAGTGAAGTACATTGGCTTAGCTGAGGTGGAAAGATTTTTTGAAATTCGAGAAGAAATATATTCATGGAGTCAAAGTATACACTCATACCGTAGCTTAAAGATAAAACCTGGATATGCAGCTTCACTTTCCTTGCAGATTTGACACATCTCTAAATGGTCTGAATCTTTTACTAGAAGGGAAAAAATCACTTGATAACTGAAATGTTCATATTGAGTGAAGGCATTTAAAGTTGTATTGGTTTGTTTCATAAATTCGTTTGATTCTTGTTACGTGTTTATGACAAAGAACACCTGCACTGTATGCCCATATCACAACTACGGCAACGAAGTTGCCTAATTATCTAGGGGTAATCTGTTTACATACGCAAGGTTATCGAAAGTAAACAATGCAATGAACTTTTCAAAACAAACTTTATTTTGTGCAGTATGCACCATTATTATCAATAACATATCTCCATTTCTCAGAAAACATATCAATTCCACTTTTCCAAAATCTTGCAGTTTTCTGGTTGATGAACTCTTCTACAGCAAGTCTGCAATCCTGCAAGGAAGTAAGGCGTTTGCTATTAAGGAAGTTTCGCAGGGATCGGAATAAATGATAGTCAGATGGGGCAATGTCTGGAGAATAAGGCGGATGAGGTAACACATCTCAGTCGAAATCCCGTAATTTCTGACAAGTTACCATAGAAGTGTGTGGTTTGACATTGTCTTGATGAAAGACGACTCCACCATTAGATGCTAATTCAGGCCTTTTCTCTCCTAGGGCAACTTTCAGACTATCCAACTGAGAACAGTATTTCTCTGAATTGATGGTCTCCCCAGGAGGAAGAAATTTGTAATAAATAATTCCTTTCCAATCCCACCAAATGAACAGCAGAATCTTCTCAGGATGAAGCCCTGGTTTAGGAATTGAGAGTGGTGGTTCCCCTTTCTTACGCCATGACTTTCTCTTTCGGCTGTTGTTGTACACAATCCACTTTTCGTCTCCTGTAACCAGCTGTTTTAGAAAAGGGGCAGTTTCATTGCGTCTTATCAATCCGTCACAGATGGAAACGCGCTGAACTAAATTTTGTTCACTCAGTTCGTGCGGAACCCATACATCCCGAAGATTTACCTAACCAAGTTTCTTTAGGTGCCTGGCTACAGTTGCATGAGATAAGTTTAGCTCCTGACCTACCTCCCGAGTTGATATTCTGGGGTTGTTCGTAATCATGTCCTTTATCCTTTCCTCATCCGTAACCACAGGTCGTCCAGAACGAGGTTTGTCTTTCACAGAGAAGTTCCCAGCTCGAAATCGAGTAAACCATTTTTGACATGCCCGATTCGTCACTGCATCTTCTCCGTAAACAGCACAAATTTTCCGTTGATTTTGTGAGGTGGTTTTACCTTTATGGTAATAAAACAGCATTTAATGTTGAAAATGTTCCTTCTTGCCTTCCATATTAACATTCACAAGTTACAACTCCACACTGTTGCATCCACAAACTCGTACTGAAGTTTGGTTACCAATTCTTACATAAGTTGACCTATTTACCTTTGGCTGTGAGGTCGCTGTGGTTTGTGTTCATAGCATTCTTTTCAATTATTGTATTTGTAAACAAACTCCATATTGTTAGGCAACTTCTTTGATGTAAAAGTAATGGGGGCATGCAATGTTCTCAGGAGTTCTTAGTCGTAAACACGTAACAAGAATCGAACAAATTTATGAGACAACCCGATAGTTATGGGAACATCAGCTGTGCAAAAAAGATACTTCACATTTATCCATATTAACATGTTTACACTTCATCAATATCGAAGATTTTGAAGAATTCATGCAGATATTCAGAGACCTACTCCAGAAATTTAATTTTTCAGAATTTAGGAATCTGATTTTGAGTGCAGAATCTGAATCTACCTTTCAAAATGTTCTAGCTTTTTGAATTTTAGTGGGTTATTTTTTATTTTCAGTATTTCACTGTTTTCTATTCTTTTATTTATATTTTTATATTTCATATTTTTGCTCTTTTATTCTGGACAGGAGTGTCAGGAGATCTACAAATTATTACTAGATGGCAAATGTGGTAGAAATTATGAAGTTTACTCACTAGATGGGAGCACAATCCAATACTGAAAGAGATTTTATGATGTAGTGCATGTTGAAACACACATAGTGCAATTCTTATAATGCTTACCTCTGCCTCATACACAGATAACTTTTGGTATGTATATGGAAAATTCACCCAAAAACCCCAAAGAAAACCAAACACACATTTAGTTAAGAAAACATTTAAATTGTATTTTGGTTGTCCTGTTGATGGGGAAAAAATGGGTTTTGCATTTCATATTGCCCGCATACCTGAACTACCACTTTAACCGGATGATTCAAAGGAATACACAAAGCCATGCCAATCACTGTTCCTATGGTGTGGTGTGAGCCTAAAGACCATTTTGCAGAGCCACTTCTACCTTATAAATATTGCCAGATGTTCAAGCAAAACCAGACAAAAGTATCTAACTGTATCCTCAGTACATTTGGTTAAGCCCCATGATGAAGAATTGCCTGTTTCTGTCTGTAACATGCAAACCACAGTATCAGACTCAACATCAAGTGAACCAGAATATGGATAACATATAGAAGAGTACTGCCCTCAATCTCATGATACTCAGCTGTTTAATCAAAAGAACTGAAAGATTTGGTTCGCAATCTAAAACTTTCAAAAGAGCGAGCTGAACTCTTGGGGTTGAGACTGCAAGAACAGAATTTTCTAGCTCCAGGGACAAAAAGTTCCCAGTTTAGATCAAGAAGTATTTCCTTTGCTCAATATATCTACATGCAGAATTCAATATGTGTATGTAGAGATGTCAATGGACTGATGATGCAACTAGGTCAACCACTGAAGGTAGTCTATAGGATTAGTCACTAAGATATTGGGATATTAGTTTATTGGTATCCCCAAAGGAGTGCTTGGAAAGTATATGCAACAAGTTATTAACAATTTGTTAAATATTTTCTGTAACTCTTTCTTCTGAAAGTCAAATTATCTACATACTGGCATTCTAAAACTTAGAAGGAACAAAACCATTCTAGATCTTAGGTATGTACAATTTAGATAAGACAAGTGGGACCCACACTGCAGTTTTCACACACTGTCTTCTTTTATCTATAAGAACAGCTTTATATCTCACAGAGATTCTCATGCACAAGCTGCTAAAAATATATTAGTTGTGCATAAAACATTATCTATTAGATTATTTTAAAGGTCATTATTCAACAGCAATAAGAAGCATTTTAAATGCAAAAAGTAACTACTACAGGTAAATTGAATCATAAATATGAAGAATATTATAAGACTCATTCCCTGAGCAGATGTACTTCAAATGAAACAGGATTTTATCTTTTCAATTTATGTTGTACTTTGGTACCTAGCTGTGAAATGCTTTGAAGTGCACATGGAAGTGGATATGAGTAGGTACATCTGCTTTAATATTTATTTCTAGCCAACAACTTTTGTAAAAGGAACTCCTGAAGGGTCAAAGTGTCAAAAACATCAGACTCTTGTAATATAAAGACTGGAAAAAGCAGAAATGCTATGGCCATTGGATCTTTTTATCACTGGATGAATAAAATTGAAGTTTCAACAAATAGCCTAAAACAAACAATACATACCCTTCATTATGTGCAAGTAATTTGTGATCTGTGACATATAATATTCCATAGGGGAGCAGAAGAAGTTGGAAACAGAATTCTGGGTTGAACAATAACAATAATGTCAGATACATACTTCTGAAAATATTTTAATTACTTCTAGTCCTATCTTCAGGCACAAAATCCCTATACCTAGAGGAGAGTATATTATCACAACCCATCATCAATTGAATGAATTTCTTAATAAGCTGTCATGGTCTATTTCATTGTAGATATTACTTAACTGACTACTTCACATATTCTGAAGAACAAAGCCTAATTTTCTGCTCTCAAATCATGCCAACTGGTGACAACTTGACAATAAGAGCTATGTTCTTGATAGATATGAACTTGCACAAACTTCAGTATTTTGTTAACTGAATATTTTAAAGTTATAAGTTATCAGCATTAATAGTAACACTGAAAAATTCATATCCTGGCCATGGCATTGAATTTTACAGTTGACTCTATCTATCCAAAACCTTAGCCTATACATGGCTAGTGTGAAGAAACGATTAATTTCCATCAATGACAGAAGTTCTTCTTCAACTTCCCTAGTTCTAACACTATCATGCTATTGGGGGATCCTTCTTACTCTATCCCTACTTTTGCAAACAAGTTTTGAGCTTGCCCAGAGCTTCAACAAATGGAGTGGCACAAACAGAATCAGGAAGACTGGAACTAGAGGAATACTGGTGGAAAGGGTGTAAAAGTATTGGACGAGAATTAGGAGTTTAGATGAGCAGAATATTCTTCGTCAGTGCTTGATAGTACAGAAAAGACTAAATCAGAAAGATTCATGGCTAAATAAGATAAAGGAAATGATTACTTTCTTGGAAGTGTTGAAAACAGTGTTGTTATGATAAATTAACTTTAAAGTTAAAGGAAATGATGTTAAAAATAGGGTTTGGTGTCATGTGGGAAAACAGAGAATTATTGCAAAGTGGATTTTGGAAAGAACTTAGGTTAAGAACGGAAGATATTGAAATGCAAGAAATGTTAGGAAGCTTCAACTTGAAAAGTTCACTGGAAATTTATAGAGAGATGAAATTGATGTGGAACAGGGAAAAATACATTGATATTTGTGATGAAACAGCAAGAGAAGGCTTTGCATGGGCCAAAACAGCGGTGGTGAAACTGAAGGGTTTGGGAAGAGGGAGGGATCTGGAGGAATGCCCATTGTGTCACCAAAGGGATAAAGAATGGCATTTGCTTTTAGAATGTGAAGAAACTAGGTTGCTTAGGGAGAAAATAGGTAGAAAAAAATGGGCAAGGCTACCAAAAGAAATTCAAGCAATGAAGTTAATGAGTGTAAAAACTAGGAAAATTTTTATTGAAATTGGAACTTTTTGGGCAAAGTAAGAGTCAAATGGTAGAGGAAGATAAGTACATATGACAAAATGAAGATGAAGTTATTTTAGATAAGACGCCAATAGGGGACCCATTAGCTCGACAACCTCAGAGTTAGAGTCTATTGGGCCCAAGGGTAACCAGCAACTCAGTGTAGTACTAAGTATGTAAATGTATAATAATTTGTAATTGAAATGGAAATAAAGTTTACTTTCTTACTCTTACTTACTTACTCTATCCCTTATGCCTTTAGACATCGGGTTGAGGAACAGGAAATCTGGATCAGATGGAGAATCCAGGATGAATTATCAGCCCGATACCCAATGAGAGAGAGAGAGAGAGAGAGAGAGAGAGAGAGAGAGAGAGAGAGAGAGAGAGAGAGAGAGAGAGAGAGAGAGAGAGAGAGAGAGAGAGAGAGAGAGAG